>UESW01004287.1:455837-715070 GCA_900491605.1 Calamus simplicifolius
CCAGCAAGGTCAATGAAGGATATCTTGCCAATTACTCGAGCAGGTCTTGATTCACTACCATCCGCTGACCTCTTAATAACAAGCTGAAGTATGGCATGAGAGCGAGAGGATTCCTCATTCACACCAGTTGTGCCTGTACTCCTAGTTGCATCTCCTTTCTCAATAAGTTCCCTGACCGCACCAACGTTTGACACTCTGAACTCTTGCAAACCAACAATGCAGATTTGCTGTTTGCCATCCTCTCTCATGCAAAGCTTCCTCCTGTCATTTAGCAGATCAAAAAGCTTCCCTCCATAAATCTCAAAGAAACTGACAAACAATTGAAAACCTTGATTCTGGTATGTGTGGTGCATTAGTCTCAGAATATCTTGAGATGCCTTAAGAGGTAAGGGTTGCATAGTGTATGTCTTTCGGCTACCAGTTTGCCCATAGGCAAAACATGTTGCCTTTGTACGCTGAAAGATAGCAGGGATAATTGGCTCCACAGTTTCACGATATACTTCATCATTCGAAACATCCTCATCCAGCACAGCATCAAACACAAATTCATGCTTCTCAACATATTCTGTTAAGTCAACCTTAAGTTTAGTCTCACGAACAGTAAGAGAGTTTAAATTTTGCTCGATTGTGATGATGTCTTCCTCTTTCTTTGTTATCTCCTTTTTGTTTAGCGGCCTTTTGCGCACCACGACTTTGATCTTGGCAGCAGAACCTGACTTCTCTTTATCAACTGAAAAACTTTTCAAGATATTGTTTTCTGGTACAATCCGAGACTTATTCATCTGTTTGCTTGCAGACAAGCTTGGTTCTGGATCATCAAAACTTCTGCCCCGAGCATAGCGAAACAGATCGGCACTGTCATAAATCCCAGGAACTGGCGTTTCAGGGAGAAGCTCTGCGTCGAAGGAGTGGACATCCAAGATCCCAGGACTGAGCTGACTAGGCGACACATCATCCCCGTCCTTCCTCATGCTGGAAGACCGAGAGCTCAAGGGCGGCGTCGAGGGCTCCATCGAGAACAAGAACTCCTCGCTCATGCCCCTGTACATACTCCGTAGCATCCTCGAGTGTTCCACCTGCTGTAATGAAGAGAAGCTGGAGGACTGGAGGTGCTGGAGGCCAGCGGACTGGAGCCGCTTGTTGCTACCACCGCCGCCTCCGGAGGCGGCAGACTCAAGGAGGAAGTGGTCCGACGAGTACCGCCGCTGGTGGTGGCCGGATCGCTGCATGTGCCTTGGAAGTCCAACATCAGGCCTCTGTTGCCCTCTTCGAATTGGTGGTGCCTCCAGATTTTCGAAACCCCTCTCCCTACCTTCATCAATTTCATCACGCTCCTCCACGCGAAGGGGTTGGGCACGATTCTGCACCTCCAGCCGCGCCATCATCGCCTGCATGGTTTGCATCATCTGTTGCATCACCTGGTGCTGGTCTCGCATGGCGTCTTGCATAGCATCTCTCACGGCGTCTCTCAGGGATTGATCATTGTTCTTCTGCTCCATTGGATCAAATTTCAGTTAGGGTTGATATTTGGGTTTGGAAGGAATAGATCAAGATGGTAATGGAAGGAATGGATCAAGGCTCTGATACCAAGTTGATGCAGGGTGATATTCAAAGCGCCTGCAACTCAAGAACGATCTAATCTGCGAGAAAAGAATTCGTCCAGGTTTGGTTCAAATCTTGACAAGAAAAGGGAAAAATTTCGAATTTTGATCACTCTCAATCCGAAATTTAAAGGGAAGAGCAATTGAATTTTCAATTCAATTTTTGAATCAAGAAAACATTCATCTTTATTCAAGAGGAAAAAAAAAAAGGAAATCTAAAACAGCGTCTTTTTCTTCTCTGCCTCTGACGGCCGCCCAAAACCAACTTAAATAAGAGAGAAAACCCTAACATCATAAGTTCAGAAAAATTACAACTATGCCATTAAAAACGAAAATAGGCCCAAAACTCCTATCAAACGAGCCCGGATGGCCAAAATCCACAGCAGCTCATGGCCAAAGGCAATGACTTTGAATCATCAGCCCGTTTCCATGTGACCAGCCAAGTTTGGGCCCAATCCGACACAGAAAATTTTAAGCCCGTTTGTTCTGCAACCTCTTGGACCTTCGTAGATTATCTGGTGTAGTCTTCCCTGACGTGGCCTGCTGACTCTGGGATGCTGGTACAGGAACATCCAAGGACTGGTTCGACTGACCCAAACTCTGGTCCAAAGTGATGTCCTCATCACTTGGCCAGCTTCAGCCTCGGCCAGCCTCAACCTCAACCTGCTCTCGGCTTCTAGCTTTGGCTCAGAACCAACCTCGTGTTGGGAATACACCCTCAATCACCCTCGGAACAAATATGCGTGCACAATCACAGAAAAATATACCGATCTACCACAATCACAGAATATGCGGAATAAAAATAAACACCACACAAAAACACCAAATTTACGTGGAAAACCCCTCCAATGTGAAAGGGAAAAACCACGGGGCAAATTCCGAGAGCACTTCACTAATCTTAATAAAAGATTACAACTTTTCTCCTAATTTCTTTTTGCCCAAAAATTAGGAAACACTTCGAACTTAAAATAATAGTTGATGTGGGTACAAGAAGGATCTCACCAACGTGTGGTTGCTCTTCCGTGCCCCCCAAATCTGCTCTCAGACTCGTCCGTATCGACTCCTGAGGTTGCACAGGATTTTTCCCAAGCCTGGGCTTCTCTGGATCTCTCTCAGGCCGCACACGGCTCTCCCCCAATCTGGGATTTTTCTTCTCTCGTATATCCCACATACGGATCTCTCTCCCCCTCCTTTATTTTTGGGATTTTTTCCCTTTTTGAAAACAGCTCCGTAACAAACTGTGATGCAGTTTGTTATCATGGGCTCCGTAACAAACTGTGATGCAGTTTGTTATCATGGGCCGGTTCCCTCCCCACGTGGAGGGAGCACCCAACAATATCTCCCCCTCCCGACTACGTGGGGAAATCCACCAAGCCTGCTTTCTTTCTACAAGCTTCAACCTTCTTGATAGGTAATGACTTTGTCATTATATCTGACCCATTATCATCTGTATGGATCTTCTCCAACAGCAACTGCTTCTCTTCCAGGACCTGTCTGATCCAGTGATAACGCATATCAATGTGCTTCGACTTGGAGTGAAAAGTCGGATTCTTGCTCAGGTGAATAGTGCTCTGATTGTCACAATAGACCACATAAGTATCATGTCTAACACCCAGCTCCTGAAGAAATCTCTTCAGCCACAATATCTCCTTGCATCCTTCTGTCACTGCTATGTACTCGGCCTCTGTGGACGATAATGCAACACACTTCTGTAACTTGGACTGCCATGAAATTGCACCTCCTGCAAATGTAACCAAGTAACCGGATGTGGACTTCCTGGAGTCAACATCTCCTGCCATATCTGCATCTGTATATGTCTGTAACACAGGTTCTCCCTGTCCATAACAAAGACTCAAGCTAGTTGTACCTCTCAAGTACCTCATGATCCATTTGACTGCTGCCCAATGCTCCTTTCCTGGATTCGCTAGGAACCTGCTCACTAAGCCAACTGCATATGCTAAGTCTGGTCGGGTACAGACCATAGCATACATAAGACTACCCACGGCTGAGGCATAAGGGACTCTATTCATCTCCTGCTTCTCTTCCTCTGAGGCTGGGCTCTGCTCTGAACTCAGCTTGAAGTGTCCAGCTAGTGGACATGCCACTGACTTGGCATTGCTCATGCTGAATCTCTGAAGCACCTTCTCTATGTATTTCTTCTGGGACAACCATAACCTGCATGCTTGTCTATCCCTGAATACATGCATCCCCAATATTTGTTTCACTGGCCCCATATCCTTCATATCAAAAGCTTTCCCTAACTCCTTCTTCAGTGTGGCAATCTTGCTGGAGTCCTGCCCAACAATCAACATATCATCCACATATAAGAGAAGGATGATAAAATCACCTCCAGGGAACCTTCTAATGAAGACACAATGATCTGTGGTTGTTCTTTTATAACCAACCTGTACCATGAAAGCCTCAAACTTTCTGTACCACTGCCGGGGCGCCTGCTTGAGACCATACAGACTCTTTCTAAGTCTGCACACCATGTGCTCCTTGCCTTTCACCTTGAAACCTTCAGGCTGCTCCATATAGACCTCTTCCTCTAAGTCACCGTGCAAGAATGCTGTCTTCACGTCCAACTGCTCTACCTCCATGTTCATGCTAGCTGCCAATCCTAACACCGTCCTGATTGAGGTCATCTTCACTACTGGAGAAAATATCTCATCGAAATCAACTCCCTTCTTTTGTGCAAAGCCCTTCACAACTAGTCGTGCTTTATATCTAGGCTGTGAGCTTTTCTCTTCTGCCTTTACCTTGTAGACCCACTTGTTTCTGAGTACCTTTCTCCCCTTGGGCCTAGCTACCAAGTCATATGTATGATTATGCAGAAGAGAGTCCATCTCCTCCTGCATAGCTCTCTGCCACTGCTCCCGCTGCTCACTGACATGGGCCGCCTCATATGACTCTGGCTCATCTGCATCTGTCAACATGATATATTCATGCACTGAATACCGACTAGATGGTTGCCTTGCTCTCGTGGATCTCCTCACCTCTGTCGGTAGCTCCTCCTCAGGGATCTGAATCTCCTGATCTGTATCCTCAATAGGTGTAGGCTGCTGCTCATCTGCACCCTGTACTGGCTGTTTCTCTGGCTCATCTGCATGAACTGCTGGAGGACTGACAGGCTCTATATCTACTGGGCCATACATATCTGACTCAGACTGATGCTCTGCCCTCTTGATGTCTTCTATGGTTTGATCCTCATAGAATATGACATCTCTGCTCCTGACTACCTTCCTATCAACTGGGTCCCACAGCTTATAGCCAAACTGCTCATCACCAAACCCCAGAAAGATACATTGTCTTGTCTTGTCATCTAACTTTGTCCTCTCATCCTTAGGCACATGCACAAATGCCCTGCAGCCAAAAATCCTTAGATAATCATATCTGACATTCTTGCCTGTCCACACCTTCTCTGGCACCTCTCCATCTAGAGCTGATGAGGGAGATCTATTTATCAAATAACATGCTGTCTGGACTGCCTCCCCCCAAAAGCTCTTGGGCAACTTGGACTGGGAGAGCATGCACCTGACTCTCTCCACTATTGTCCTGTTCATTCTCTCAGCTACTCCATTCTCCTGTGGAGTCTTTGGCACTGTTTGCTCATGTCTGATGCCTTGTGCTCTGCAGTACTGGTGAAAGACTCCTATGTACTCTCCCCCATTGTCTGTACGAATGCATCTCAACTTCTTTCCTGTCTGCCTCTCCACAAGCCTGTGAAAAAACTCAAAAACTGCTGCCACCTGGTCCTTGGACTTTAAAACAAAAACCCACACCTTTCTGGAAGCATCATCTATAAATGTGACGAAATATGAGGCTCCTCCTAAGGTCTTCTCCCTCATGGGTCCACACACATCTGAGTACACTTGCTCCAAAAGGCCAGTCTTCTTCTTGGAGCTACTCTGAAATGTCACCCTGTGCTGCTTACCCACCACACAGTGGGTACAATCACTGAGAACTCTGTCCTGTATCTCTGGTAAGACCCCTGCCCTGACGAGAGTTTGCAATCCCTTTCCGCCAATATGGCCTAATCTCTTGTGCCACAAATCTGCAGTATCATGCTCTGCTGCGCATACCTCTCCCCTAACCAAACTGGACTGCAACTTGTATAATGTGCATGATCTCTGTCCTTTGGTAATCACCATAGCACCTTTGATTAACTTCCATTGATCTCCCCCAAACTGGCTAACATATCCCTCTTCATCTAGCTTGCCTGCTGAGATGAGATTCATCCTGAGATCTGGAACATGTCTGACCTCTTTGAGTATCAATCTGCTGCCTTCACGGGTCTGGACCACTACTTCTCCTATCCCACATATTTTGGAAACACCATTGTTTCCCATTCGGATCACACCAAGATCACCTATCCTGTAGGATGTGAAGAACTCTCTCCTGGGTGTGGCATGATAAGAAGCTCCAGTATCCACCACCCAATCAACCTGATTTGATGTGGTGGCTAAGCACTGATCAACACATTCTGTAAATAGAATGATGTCTTCTCCTGAGGCAACTGCTGCTACCTCTCTATCTTTCTTATCTTCTGCCTTACCGCCTTCATTGTTCTTCTTCTTTAGCAGTCTACATTCACTTTTGTAGTGTCCTTTCTTATGACAATGGTAGCATTCGATTTCCTTCCTTGGTCTGGATTTGCTTCTGCCTCTGTTGTTTTCTTTTCTAGTAAACTGTCTCCCTCTGCCCTCTGTGACAAGTACATCTGTCTGTGTTTGAGACTCTCCAGTTCCCTTCCTTCTTTCCTCCTCATTGAGCAAGCTGCTAGTAGCCTGACTCATGGTGATAACTCCATCAGGGGCGGAGTTACTCAATGACACCACCAGTGTCTCCCAACTATCAGGTAGAGAACTCAACAACAGGAGTGCCTGAAGTTCATCTTCCATAAGCATCTTCATTGTGGCCAGCTGGTTCACAATGCTCTTCATCTCATTTAGGTGCTCTGCAATTGATTTTCCCGGCTTGTACTTCAGATTTACAAGCTTTCTGATTAAGTATGCTTTATTTCCGGCAGTTTTCCTCTCATACAACCCTTCTAACTTCTTCCATAGTTCATAGGCTGAGGTTTCATTTGAAATATGATGGAATACTGTGTCATCCACCCATTGCCTGATGACACTGATTGCTTTTCTATCCATAGTAGCCCAATCTTCATCATCATATTTTTCTGGCTTCTCTCCCATCTTCTCAATCGGCTTGGCTAAATCTTTGCAATACAAGAGATCCATCATCTTTGGTTTCCAAATCAACCAATTACTGCCATTGAGACTAATCATCCTGCTAGTATTAGTGGTAGAATCCATCTGTGGCACGCTCAAATAATTTGTTCTGGGCTTGCAACCTTGCTCTGATACCACAATTGTTGGGAATACACCCTCAATCACCCTCGAACAAATATGCGTGCACAATCACAGAAAAATATACCGATCTACCACAATCACAGAATATGCGGAATAAAAATAAACACCACACAAAAACACCAAATTTACGTGGAAAACCCCTCCAATGTGAAAGGGAAAAACCACGGGGCAAATTCCGAGAGCACTTCACTAATCTTAATAAAAGATTACAACTTTTCTCCTAATTTCTTTTTGCCCAAAAATTAGGAAACACTTCGAACTTAAAATAATAGTTGATGTGGGTACAAGAAGGATCTCACCAACGTGTGGTTGCTCTTCCGTGCCCCCAAATCTGCTCTCAGACTCGTCCGTATCGACTCCTGAGGTTGCACAGGATTTTTCCCAAGCCTGGGCTTCTCTGGATCTCTCTCAGGCCGCACACGCTCTCCCCCAATCTGGGATTTTTCTTCTCTCGTATATCCCACATACGGATCTCTCTCCCCCTCCTTTATTTTTGGGTTTTTTTCCTTTTTGAAAACAGCTCCGTAACAAACTGTGATGCAGTTTGTTATCATGGGCTCCGTAACAAACTGTGATGCTGTTTGTTATCATAGGCCGGTTCCCTCCCCACGTGGAGGGAGCACCCAACACCTCGAACTTAGTTTCCAGCCGCCTTACAAATGCCCAGAGCTGCCATGTGGCCCACTAACCCACTTTCTCTAAGACCATGGGCAATTACTGTTATTTACGGCACACGTCTAGCAGCAGTACGCCCACCTACCACTTACGGCGCCGCTTCTGACGGATGACGTGATTCAACGATCATTCGCAAAGGGTAAGTGGAACCTCCGAATAGGTATAAAAAGACCTTCACTCACAACGAGGGAGGGGGCTCATTCTCTCCTAATCGATCATCTCTATCGTTGTTCTTCAGACCACTAACTAGATCGTCGGAGGGTCCCCATCGGTACCATCGGTCCGAAACTTTTGTTGCAGGTTTCTGGTTAAAGAAGGCGATCCTATCATCTCTCTGAAGATTCACAAACCTCTCTTTTTACCTGGTGTTCTCTGAAAGTGATTTGACAGCAACTGAATCATTTCTCATATTGATCTTTTTATTGAAAATTCCATTACCTTCCATCAATTATACGCGTAATCTTTCCTTGCTTATTTACTATAGCTCGTTTGGAAAGGAAAAAATGAGAAGCTCTTTTAAGACAAGGAATTTCACCCACCGTAAATCATAGGGCTCTCCATTTGTTTACAAAGTTTGTTCATTCCATCAAATAGCATCATTTGTTAACCACCGAAACTTTGGGTACTAATGTTCACTAATTCTTGAGATCTTTCTTTCAAAACTTTATCTACTAATAGCCCCCATACTTAGGGTATATTAAAATCAATTTTGATGGCTCAATTCATCCAAGCTCCACTGATGCGGAATTTATTATTCAGGACTTTCTTGGTTAGCCTTTGTTTGCTGCTGAAATTCCTCTACCTTTGGGTTTCTATTCCTTCAGTACTTAAAGTTGATACTAATTAAGGTGTACGCTCCTTTACAATGCTTTGCTAGGAAAATCAGTGGATGATATTATCTTGGAAGGAGATTTACCTATCATAGTCTCTTGGATATAAATAGTGAAATTGAGAATCTACACTCTTGTCTGCAGTGTATTCATGCTACAGTTGCTACTCTATCAAACTTTTCATCCAGGCATTGTGTTTCGAAAAGTCAAATAGCAGCAGATTTTTTAGCCAACCTAGCCTCCTCCACTTCACAAGTTAGTCTATCGTGGAGTTATTTTTTTTTTTTAAACCTGAAAATAATACTTTTTTTTCGAAAGCAGACAAGATAAAATAAAAAGAAACGAGGAGAAATTGATGCAGTGATTGCTTAACATCCTTCTCTTTATAAAACTCGTTGATAACATGCAGGATTCCTTGGTAATTACGTGTTCATAACCTGCTTGACCCGCCATCCACTCGCCATGTTAGGTGTTCCAGTGAGGCCAGCTTTTTGGTGATGCATGCCAGTTTACGCTGACGGAAAAACACAAGCTTTGGTGGAACCAATCACGTGGCGCGCAAGGTCATGTCAATTTCTAGCCTTATACCAACTTCCAAACTTCAGCAAACGTGAATAGTTCGAGTAGGTGTAACCTAGGCTAAAATAAACTTTTTGATCCTCAAACTTTCTCTCAAAATTTATTTTGATTCTCGAATCTTTAATTATTATAGTTTAATTTATCATATTTAAAAAACTTCATATTTAACACTACAAATGGGTTGAGTTAACCCATGATTTGATCCGTATCTAGAGTACCTATAAATTTATGGGTGGGTTGGATTTAAAAATTAGATCCAATCTAGATTTTAAATTCGACTCAGATTTTATTTTTTTTTTTTTGCTCCAATCCGGCCTATACCTGATTTATTTAGACACATAAAGCTTAATTATATAAATCTTATTTCTTTACTTTAATTACTTTTATAAATTTATTAATTAAACTCTAATGTAAACTAATTTTTCTTTCCATTTTAACAACTACATCTCCTTCTATCTTATTTCTTTAATTCTATATAAATATTTATATTCTATTATTTATCTCAATAAATTCTTATTTATAATGTCTTTAAGTGTATTAATAATTTTTTTAAATATTATACTTTGTAAACTCAAGGATAACCATTTATTTGGATAGAATTAAGGGTTTTTAAATAAAAAATTAACTTTAAGTTGATTCTTTTTAGTACTATTTAAATTTTTTAATAGATATATATTTGATTATCAATTACTAAACTTTAGTAAAAATAATAATTAGATGCTCATTCCAAATACAATATTTTGTTTAGGACCTAAGCATAGCCAAATGATTGATTGAGTCTAAATTTTTTTTTTATAAGTCCAATACAATCCAATCCAATTCACTTAGCAAATAGATTGAATTTAGGTTCAAAGTCAAAACTTACAAATAAGACCTATTTGCAATTTTAATTATATTTTTAATATTTTATTACATAAAATTAATTAAAATTGATAAAATATTAACACATCATTATGATGCAAACATGTCAACTATATCTACTATTCTATTAATTTGGTTAATTTATGTAATGAAATGCTAAGAGTATAATATTTTTAAATATAAAGAATCAAAAACTATAATAATCGAGAGTCTAAGGATCAAGCAAAATTTTGAGGGTCAGAAGTATATTGTTAATTTTTGTCTAAGAAGTATTAGTACCAAAATTATCAATTTCGTTTTGTTTCGATCATTTCGGTCGAGACGTTTCGTTTCGGTAGCTTATCTAAAAAGATAAGCACTACGTTTCGTTACAAAAAAAATTTCAATCATTTCGGTGCATTTCGGTATATTTCGGCTATTTTTGGAGCCGTTTCGGCTGTTTGGTAAAATATGTTTCGAAAACTAATTTATGAATTATTAAACCTTTCAGAACTATTTTAAAATATATATATAATATCAAAAAAAATCTTAATTACCCTATCCCCATCTTTTAAAAACTCAAACTTTTTATTTTTATGTTGTTATTATTATTTATAAAGAATATGAATTATGAATAAATTTTTATTTTATATATATATATATATATATATATATATATATATTTATTTATTTATTTATTTTAAACTCTTAAAAACTTAATTTTTTATTTTTATGTTGTTATTATTATTTATGAAGAATATGAATTATGAATAAATTTTTTATTATATATATATATATATTTCGAAATAAAGTATCAAAATGATTTGATATCGAAATATTTTGTTTTATAATCTAAACAAAAATATAATTTAAAATAAAATTAATAACTTTGATTAGTACCTGATGAGGGGTAAAATCGTCATTGCATTGTTGACCGCTCACATCGGCGATGGGGTCGCGCCCAGTCAAAATGCCCTGCTGGCGCAACATTCTAGCAATGAGCATCTCGTCATAATGAAGAAAGAGAACAAAAGGGCAAAAGGGCCACGTCACGTGCGTGGGTTCTCCCAAGGGCCCCCTCATTAATATATGGCAGTCAAATCAATAGGCTGGAGCATTTAATGGTGCAGAAACGGTCATAATGACTTAGCCAGCATAGCTCGGCCAACATAGCTCGGCCAGCATGGCTCGGCCAGCCTCAGCCTCAGCCAGCTTCAGCAACATAGCTCGGCCAGCATGGCTCGGCCAGCCTCAGCCTCAGCCAGCTTCAGCATAGCTTGGCCAACATAGCTCGGCCAGCATAGCTCGGCCAGCCTCAGCATCAGCCAGCTTCAGCATAGCTCGGCCAACATAGCTCGGCCATCATAGCTCGGCCAGCCTCAGCATCAGCCAGCTTCAGCATAGCTCGGCCAACATAGCTCAGCCATCATAGCTAGGTCAGCCTCAGCATCAGCCAGCTTCAACATAGCTCGGCCAACATAGCTCGGCCATCATAGCTCGGCCAGCCTCAGCATCAGCCAGCTTCAGCATAGCTCGGCCAACATAGCTCGGCCATCATAGCTCGGTCAGCCTCAGCATCAGCCAGCTTCAGCATAGCTCGGCCAACATAGCTCGGCCATCATAGCTCGGCCAGCCTCAGCATCAGCCAGCTTCAGCATAGCTCGGCCAACATAGCTCGGTCATCATAGCTCGGCCAGCCTCAGCATCAGCCAGCTTCAGCATACCTCAGCCTCCGCAACTACGCTAAGTCTTTTGCATCAAGGCATTTATGACCTCATAAAGGCCACTTATATTCACATGCTTTAAGGCATTCAATGCCTTATTTTCTTCCATGCATTAAGGCATTTATGGCTGCCACGTTGGCTCTTTATGCCTCGGCACCTACCTCCGCCGAGCCTCCGCCAGCCATGATGACTGAACCACAACACCTCTGCGGAATCTGGCGCGGGAGAGTTCAAATTTACTGTAACAGAATAAGATTCCAAACAAGGAATCATGCCAAAAAGTGGCCTAGGACCTACAATAGTGGCCTAGGGACCACGCGGCCATTGAGTCTCGATCCATCGGCCAGCTGTCCCCGCCTCCCAGCCGTCGATCCTCTAACTAACCAGATACGGATCCTACCGGCCCTGTAACAACCTGATTCGAATCCGTTTCGAATCCCAACAACTTTCAGACCTCATCCAGAGCACGTCCAAAAAGTCAGGTGACAGCCTATAAATACTACCACCCTCAAGCCTCTCAGGTACGGCCATTCTACGCCCATTTTTTCATTCACTGTTCTCACACTCCGCCATGAAAGCTCCCACGAGAGCTCGAAGGAACTCTTCCTGGGGATCCTTCTCCCCATATTTGTTGACTGCTGGTCTTCACTGACTTGGGCGTCGGAGGGTCTTCCGCAGAGGGCCACCCCCAACGCCTCTCGCGTGAGGACTGTCTTGCAGGTCGCCCCGGAGGGAGCCGCGCTGCAGCCCGATCGCGCCCGAGCCGGAGGACAGATTTCAGCGGCAACAGATTGGCGCTAGAGGAAGGGCCTCAAGTCCCGTTAAACTTGAAAAAAGGAGACAAGGATCTCGTTCTGGAAGAGAACCTCTCCAATGGCTAATCGGAGAAGGGCAACTTCTGAAGCCCAGGACCGGGTTGCCTCCCAGAGACCCGATCTGATGAGTATTGTGGCACTGCCGCTGCCACCAGCTGAGACTCCGTCGCCACCAGCTGTCCCAGTGACCCAGGACCCGTTCGCCACACTGGTCCAGCAGGTCCAGGCCCTGACCCGTCTAGTTTAGGAGCGTCATACAACTCCCCATCCAGTTGTAGCTACCCCTGCTCCATGCCTCCCAGAAGAGGCCGCAGCTCCTCTTTCTCCAGCCACTTCTTCTTCTGGTCCGCATGGAGTTGCGGACCCCCCATGTCGACCTAAGGAGGCCAGACTAGTCCCGCAAGGGGGCTGCGACAAGGATCTCCCCAGATCTCGGCGGGCCCGATTCATCTCTCCGGTGTCCTCCGCCACGACTCGACGCCATCTCCGCCTTCTCCTTGCCTTGGCACAACAGATCGGCTTCCATAGCCACACTATGCGCACCAAGGCGTTTATGGCCTCATGAAGGCCATGTGCATCTACCTGCATTTAATGCCTTATCTCCTTCCATCATTAAGGCATTTATGGCTGCTGCGTTGCCCCCTAGGCACCTTTTGCGTGAGGAAGGATGGCGTCATAAAGCTAAGACAAGGAATTCTTGACTCCATGCTTCACAGAAGTCCAACGTCCAGCTTCAACCTTGGCCAGTGGATCTACCGCACCACACAGAGAGTCCCCACAGGCGAGACCCCGTTACGGATGGCCTTCGGCGTAGAAGCTGTCATCCCCGTGGAGATAGGACCCCCCTATCCATGGATGCTATCATGCCTTCATAGTCAAAGGGAGATCCTTCTCGCCCGGCGACCCTGTTCTCCGGAAAGCATCTGTCTCCAAACCGCTGGAGCAAGGAAAAAGGCCCCTACCAAGTGGCAGAGATCATTGGACCGGGAACCTACAAGCTGCAAGATCTAAACGGAAAGTCTGTCCCCTGGACGTGGAACTCGGACAATCTCCGTAAGTATTATCAATAGGGTATGTCCTCTATAAGTCCATTTTGATATGCCTTATTATACCTTCCTATCGGCACGTATTTTCGTAATTTGCAACTTGAATCATCACACATTATGTTGCCAAATATTACGAAAAGAAACAGGTGCTGCTCACCAATCCTCGGCACGACCGAGTTGCCTATTTGCACAGGAAATCTCCGAACCTTGGCAGGGCCAAGTAAAATATTTCTCCGAACCTCGGCAGGGCCGAGCAACAAATCTCCGAACCTTGGCAGCGCCAAGTAAAATATAACCTTGAAGGCTCGGCTACAACCGAGTAACGGTCTCCGAACCTTGGCAGCGCCAAGTAAAATATAATCTTGAAGGCTCGGCAACGCCGAGTAATTTATTTGGAAGCCTCGGTTACAACCGAGGGGCATCTTGGAAGGCTCGGCAACAACGAGTATTTTATTATTTAAAGCCTCGGTTACAACCGAGTGGCATCTTGGAAGGCTCGGCAACACCGAGTATTTTATTATTTAAAGCCTCGGTTACAACCGAGTGACATCTTGGAAGGCTCGGCAACACCGAGTATTTTATTATTTAAAGCCTCGGTTACAACCGAGTGGCATCTTGAAGGCTCGGCAACAACCGAGTAATAAATTCATCCATAAAAGTCATAAAAAGCCCCGGCCAGAGCCGGGGTGCATCTCTCATAATTGGAAGCCCCGGTCAGAGCCGGAGTGCATCTCTCATTATCGGAAGCCCCGGCCAGAGCCGGAGTGCATCTCTTATTATTAAAAGCCCCGGTCAGAGCCGGAGTGCATCTCTCATTATTGGAAGCCCCGGCCAGAGCCGGAGTGCATCTCTTATCATCCAAAGCCCCGGCCAGAGCCGGAGTGCATCTCTTATCATCCAAAGCCCCGGCCAGAGCCGGAGTGCATCTCTCATAATTGGAAGCCCCGGTCAGAGCCGGAGTGCATCTCTTATTATCAAAAGCCCCGGCCAGAGCCGGAGTGCATCTCTTATTATCAAAAGCCCCGGCCAGAACCGGAGTGCATCTCTTATTATCGGAAGCTCCGGCCAGAGCCGGAGTGCATCTCTTATTATTAAAAGCCCCGGTCAGAGCCGGAGTGCATCTCTCATTATCGGAAGCCCCGGCCAGAGCCGGAGTGCATCTCTTATTACCGAAAGCCCCGGCCAAAGCCGGAGTGCATCTCTTATTACCGGAAGCCCCGGCCAGAGCCGGAGTGCATCTCTCATTATCGGAAGCCCCGGCCAGAGCCGGAGTGCATCTCTTATTACCGAAAGCCCCGGCCAGAGCCGGAGTGCATCTCTTATCATAAAAAGCCCCGGCCAAAGCCAGAGTGCATCTCTTATTATTAAAAGCCCCGGCCAGAGCCGGAGTGCATCTCTCATTATCGGAAGCCCCGGCCAGAGCCGGAGTGCATCTCTTATTACCGAAAGCCCCGGCCAGAGCCGGAGTGCATCTCTTATCATAAAAAGCCCCGGCCAAAGCTGGAGTGCATCTCTTATTATTAAAAGCCCCGGCTAGAGCCGGAGTGCATCTCTTATTACCGAAAGCCCCGGCCAGAGCCGGAGTGCATCTCTTATTATCAAAAGCCCCGGCCAGAGCCGGAGTGCATCTCTTATTATTAAAAGCCCCGGCCAGAGCCGGAGTGCATCTCTCATTATCGGAAGCCCCAGCCAGAGCCGGAGTGCATCTTTCATTACCAAAAGCCCCGGCCAGAGCCGGAGTGCATCTCTTATTATCGAAAGCCCCGGCCATAGCTGGAGTGCATCTCTCATTATTGGAAGCCCCGGCCAGAGCCGAAGTGCGTAAGCCTCGGCCAGAGCCGGAGTGCATCTCTCATTATCGGAAGCCCCGACCAGAGCCGGGGTGCATCTCTCATAATTGGAAGCCCCGGTCAGAGCCGGAGTGCATCTCTCATTATCGGAAGCCCCGGCCAGAGCCGGAGTGCATCTTTCATTACCAAAAGCCCCGGCCAGAGCCGGAGTGCATCTCTTATTACCGAAAGCCCCGGCCATAGCCGGAGTGCATCTCTCATTATTGGAAGCCCCGGCCAGAGCCGAAGTGCGTAAGCCTCGGCCAGAGCCGGAGTGCATCTCTCATTATCGGAAGCCCCGACCAGAGCCGGAGTGCATCTCTTATTACCGAAAGCCCCGGCCAGAGCCGGAGTGCATCTTTCATTACCAAAAGCCCCGGCCAGAGCCGGAGTGCATCTCTTATTACCGAAAGCCCCGGCCAGAGCCGGAGTGCATCTCTTATTATCAAAAGCCCCGGCCAGAGCCAGAGTGCATCTCTTATTGATCTTCAAAAGCCCCGGCCAGAGCCGGAGTGCATCTCTTATTATCAAAAGCCCCGGCCATAGCCGGAGTGCATCTCTTATTGATCTTCAAAGCCCCGGCCAGAGCCGGAGTGCATCTCTTATTATCAAAAGCCCCGGCCATAGCCGGAGTGCATCTCTTATTGATCTTCAAAAGCCCCGGCCAGAGCCGGAGTGCATCTCTTATTGATCTTCAAAAGCCCCGACCAGAGCCGGAGTGCATCTCTTATTATCAAAAGCCCCGGCCAGAGCCGGAGTGCATCTCTTATTATCAAAAGCCTCGGCCGAAGACTGAGTGATATATTTCTGCAGCCTCGGCCAATCTGAGTGATACAGCACTAAAGCTTCGTCCCAGCCGGATAATTTCTCGAACACTCTAGTGCAACTAAAGCACCTTATTTTACTTCAGCAAGAGGGCCGCCCAGGCCTTTCTCTAACCTACACAGAGATAAACACTTCCTCTACAGAGGATCGAATGACACATCCCCTAAATAAGATTGCTCCAGAATTCTACTCCCTATATCCGAAATTACACTTCGGACTAGGGAGTGGGGGGCATGTGATGAGGGGTAAAATCGTCATTGCATTGTTGACCGCTCACATCGGCGATGGGGTCGCGCCCAGTCAAAATGCCCTGCTGGCGCAACATTCTAGCAATGAGCATCTCGTCATAATGAAGAAAGAGAACAAAAGGGCAAAAGGGCCACGTCACGTGCATGGGTTCTCCCAAGGGCCCCCTCATTAATATATGGCAGTCAAATCAATAGGCTGGAGCATTTAATGGTGCAGAAACGGTCATAATGACTTAGCCAGCATAGCTCGGCCAACATAGCTCGGCCAGCATGGCTCGGCCAGCCTCAGCCTCAGCCAGCTTCAGCAACATAGCTCGGCCAGCATGGCTCGGCCAGCCTCAGCCTCAGCCAGCTTCAGCATAGCTCGGCCAGCATAGCTCGGCCAGCCTCAGCATCAGCCAGCTTCAGCATAGCTCGGCCAACATAGCTCGGCCATCATAGCTCGGTCAGCCTCAGCATCAGCCAGCTTCAGCATAGCTCGGCCAACATAGCTCGGCCATCATAGCTCGGCCAGCCTCAGCATCAGCCAGCTTCAGCATAGCTCGGCCAACATAGCTCGGCCATCATAGCTCGGTCAGCCTCAGCATCAGCCAGCTTCAGCATAGCTCGGCCAACATAGCTCGGCCATCATAGCTCGGCCAGCCTCAGCATCAGCCAGCTTCAGCATAGCTCGGCCAACATAGCTCGGTCATCATAGCTCGGCCAGCCTCAGCATCAGCCAGCTTCAGCATACCTCAGCCTCCGCAACTACGCTAAGTCTTTTGCATCAAGACATTTATGACCTCATAAAGGCCACTTATATTCACATGCTTTAAGGCATTCAATGCCTTATTTTCTTCCATGCATTAAGGCATTTATGGCTGCCACGTTGGCTCTTTATGCCTCGGCACCTACCTCCGCCGAGCCTCCGCCAGCCATGATGACTGAACCACAACACCTCTGCGGAATCTGGCGCGGGAGAGTTCAAATTTACTGTAACAGAATAAGATTCCAAACAAGGAATCATGCCAAAACGTGGCCTAGGACCTACAATAGTGGCCTAGGGACCACGCGGCCATTGAGTCTCGATCCATCGGCCAGCTGTCCCCGCCTCCCAGCCGTCGATCCTCTAACTAACCAGATACGGATCCTACCGGCCCTGTAACAACCTGATTCGAATCCGTTTCGAATCCCAACAACTTTCAGACCTCATCCAGAGCACGTCCAAAAAGTCAGGTGACAGCCTATAAATACTACCACCCTCAAGCCTCTCAGGTACGGCCATTCTACGCCCATTTTTTCATTCGCTGTTCTCACACTCCGCCATGAAAGCTCCCACGAGAGCTCGGAGGAACTCTTCCTGGGGGATCCTTCTCCCCATATTTGTTGACTGCTGGTCTTCACTGACTTGGGCGTCGGAGGGTCTTCCGCAGAGGGCCACCCTCAACGCCTCTCACGTGAGGACTATCTTGCAGGTCTGTCCCGAAGAAAGTCCACGCTGCAGCTCGATTACGTTCGAGTCGGAGGACAATTTCAGCGGCAACAGTACCATTCAATTAATTAGAAACAAAGCAAGCGCCGAGCCTCCGGAAAATTTAACAGTTTTACCGCCTCCTACTCCCAAACATTCCCGGTTAGTTCGATCGACCGGCAAGCAAACTGGTCCAGAGGCCACGCTTCCCCAGAAAGAATCTCTGGCCATGCCGTCCATTTTTTTTATCCTAATTTAACGGTTGGAGGTCCTGCGTTAGCCTCGGAGGCCCAATGGGACGGTAACAGTTCGGGAAAAGGAGGACGGTAAAAGAGGGCAGCGCGGTCAAACTCGTGGCTCGAGACGCCTTTTTTATTTTTTTTTCCCTCCCCCTTTCTCGTCGTAACCTCAGTCGTCGTCCCGAAATCAATGCAATGTGGGGCCCGCACGAAGAAGAAAACGGGGCCACCCGAGACTGGGTAGATGGCCGCATGATGGGATGCAAAAGGGTTCGTTCTATTTGACCCGCGTTTTTTTTTTTATTTTTTCCTGAGGAGCATCATGCCATATTAAAAGAAATTGATGTTTTTATTCTTAAAAAATCAAAATATCCTTCCCTTAAACAGCCCCCTAAGAAAATTTTATTTGGCATCCCCCTCCCACACCACCACCACCACCACCACCACCACCCCCCCCCCCCCCCCCCCCCCCCCCCCCGCGCCCGTCAGCCCTTTTTTCCTTTTATTTTTTTTTTTTAATTCATGCGTTGTTGCCAGTCCCTTCCCATCATTTTTTTTTCGATTCACACGTTGTTCGACCCTGTGTGATCAAACATATAAATTATATTCAATCACATAGGGCCGAACAATCTCAACATGTTCGGTCCTGATTGGTCGAACAATTTTTTTCTGTTTAAGCCTCTGTTCTCTATTCGGCCCAGAAGAACCGAACAAAATTCTCGATGTTCGGACTAGCAGGCCAAATAGAAACTCTCTATTCGGTCAACTAGGGCCGAATAGAGAACAGAGGCTTAAAAAAAAAAAAATTGGGAGGACGAAGGGGAAGATGTGGCGGAGAGGGGGCGGAGCCGTCGGATACGTACGAACGCCGAGAGAGAGGGATCTTGGCTTAAAAAAAAAAAACAACTTGAAGGAGACGGATCGAGTAAGGAAATGAGGGAGAGGAAGGGAGGGAAGGAGGGAGGGAGGGAGGAAGAGCTTATCTTACGTGCCGAAGAGGACGCTCCGCTACCGAGAAAGCCACCGTCGAGAAGCACGAGGTAAGCACGAGCAAGGGAACGGAAGGAAGAAGGATCGGATGGGGGTGGGGGGTCAAATAGCAATTTGGGAAGGGCGGTTAGAGAGAGAAGGGGTAGTTTAGAAATTTTAGAAAATTAGAGGGACTATTGAGTAAAATAGAAGGGCTCTTAAGTAAAATAAATAAAATAGGGGCTCCTCAGCCAGCTGTCCAAATAGAAGCACCCATAGAAAAGAGCTGGCCGGAGGTCATTTAATTAACTTTAAGTTTAGATTTAATTAATTACGAATAGTTTGTTTGAAAGATTCAATTAATTCTTTCCAGATTCCGCAAATCCAATTGGATTTATATTTGACTAAGGTCAAATAAAGGTTTTTAACACAGAAGATGTTAGTTTGTGCGAGTATTAAATATTGGCTATGAAAATTGATATGGTTTCATCCGGTTAACCCATCTAATAATGATATGTGATTAATTAAAAACGGCACGTTGTGGTTAAATAATTTGTCATATCTTTTAAAAATAATATGCCTCATTTAGTGACGATTTTCATTCAAGTCCTATGTACTTAAATATAAGAGTCTCCGTATAATTTGATAATAAATTCTTTTTTTTTAATTAGATCATCATCACTGTCTACTAACAAGTAGCTAAATCCAAAAAGATTTCTACTGGACACTTATAAAATAATTTTAGTATATAATTTTTAAGCATTGACTTTTGAACTTAAATTGCCCATTAAAATAGTTTTAGACTTTTTAAATTGACTAAAACATTAAAGATCAATTTCAAATACCAATAAAAATAATATGAAATACCAGACATGTCGGCCAACACAGTATCAAAATATCCAGTGACTAAGCTTGTGTTTAGACGGAAAAAGGATAGGGAGAAAAAAATTTAAAAAAGTATATAAGAAAAAAAAATTAACTCCATCTAAATTTTTTTTTCATTTTTTTATTTCAATATTAATCCTTTCAAGAAAAATTTGATATATTTTTTAATTATTTGTAATGAAAGCATTATTATCATTGTAAAATATTAATTTTTTTTTATTTTTCTTTCAATCATCCAAACAGTAAAGAAAAAAAATTCTTCATTTTTTTTATTTCTTTACTTTTTTTTTTTTTTCTTCGTCCACACAGAAGATAACTATTCCAATCGCTAAATACTCAAAACCAGAGCTTAATGCAATCTTATATTTTTCTTTACAGCAGCCTATGTCAATATCTTGTCTGCTACACAACAGCTGAGATCTCAGGTGATATCTCGGTCCTATTGACTTTCCACCGATTTCCATCTTGGCTCAGATAGGCCAATGACTTGGTTTATCTCAGCGTTGGCGACACACACGATGGTCGTTATAAGATATAAATACTTTGGGCATGTCGTGCTACGTGTAAAGAAAATAAAGTTTGCGCCAATGGCTTCATATTTATTATTTTGCGACTGCATAAAGTTTATAGATGCTAATAATATATTCGTAAGGTGCTAATGATTAGCTATCGAGTGTGAAGTTTTGGTGCTTTAGATCCTATTGGGCCCATGATGCGTTTGATGATTTCATTTGCCACAACCCATCAAGGGGTAATGGTCGAGCTTTTAGATATGACTCATGATCTAGGCCATTGAAGAGGTAATTTAAGGAGAGCTGGACACCAGAAGAGATGTATGATGACCATGGGTCCCCTTTTTAACATGTTCATCAAGTTCATGTCATTCCGTGCCAGGGCCATGGACGCATTACGACAAGGAGCTTATGAGAGAGAGAGAGAATGAAAATGGGGGCAATAATTGTCACACTGGACGTCTCTTTTGAATGATATGGCCTTGTGGGCGAACTCGAAGAGGCTTTATCCCGGCCGCTATTTTTGACAGAGAGGCAACGGTGAATGGGTTTTGGCCAATCGCATTGCAGGTTCGTATGTAAACTATGGGAGTTATTCTAACAACCGAGAGAAAAGTCAGCGCAATGTCGTTAAGTTCGATATGCTTTCGAATAAATTATTCAACCACCTCTGTTTGTGGAGCGGGTTTCTTTGAAAGGAAAAGGAACGGACGAAGAACAAGCTTGTTTGACCAAGGAATAAACATTACTACATACGGCCGGAGTAGGTCGATGAAAGAGACTTGCATACTCCGCACGGGTTTTTCTCCAAAACCGCCGTCGCAATTTTAAGTTTATATAAAATCCTACATAACTAGCAAATCACAACAATAAAAGTGAACACTTATATTCTAATGTTTCCTACCGTGAAAGTATCATCAAAACAATTCATTAGGTTAAATTTTCAATACCACCTGCATCATTCTGCTGTTGTAATGGCTCAACATGAGCAACCATGGTTTAAGAAATGATGCAATTTTGAAGCCACTTTGGAAGCACCTTGATCAAAGCTTTTGTAGATTATTAGAAGACAGATATATATATATATATATATCTAGCATGGCCACAACAAATCTTAGCAGCAACAAGTGAATCAGTAACATCAACCGTATGAGGAAAAAAAAGCACCTTATCATACAAGGCTCATCTACCACTTCAATAACCATACCATATATACGTAAGGCAGTCATTTTACAATCGAAGTGCAGGACAATACAGAGCTAAAGTTCCTAGATTAATTATACTAATAGCTAAGATAAGACTGCCAACAGTCCAGCAGTGGAAAGGTTCAATGTCATCAACTAACAGATCTACCTGGCCTCTCTTACAGTACAGCAAATATATTACACAGAAACAGCTTCACCGCAACCTGAACTCCAAGGGTACCAACAGGGCTTGATGCTGATATAAATGTCACAAGAAAAGAACATACGGGATTGATTCATGGATTTTGCCCCACAGACACCTTCTAAACTGACAAAATGTGCGAAGCCAGTTGGTCGAGAACTTCAGGAAGCAGTGGTGATTTTACCATACTCAGGCATTGCTGGAGACTTGGGGGATTGAAAATTGGAGCAACTGCCGACTTTTGCTGTGGACTTGTGCTTCACAAGAGGGACCAGTGACTGGACAACATCTGCCATCAGGGGCCGGTAGTCGGCCTCTGGTTGCACACACATGGCAGCAATGGCAGCCACCTGAATAACATCCTTCATAGAATACTGTCCTTCCATTGCTGGATCCATAATCTGAACAACCTTCTCTCTGTCGGTGAGCCGAGGCAGAGCCTTTATAATGATAATGAGAAGAAGAATGAAATCCAACAATCAGAATAGTAGGAAAAATAATTGAAACTAAAGGAACGACTTTTATCTTCAAATAGCAAAGAATGAAATTATACTGAAACATAAGCAGTCTGCATGATAAATATGAAGCATTGGTTGCTTCAGGGGTTCCTGCGCAAAGGAACCAAGTCCAACTCGCTACATGACCTGAGCCACGAATAAGAATCAGGATGATAGTGTGTTCTCTAAACAACTACAGCTCTTGCAGGCCGCAAAACCCCATGATAGTTATATCATTTCACTTGCATGCCAAAAAGAAAGTTTCTTTAGCCTAATTTGGCAAGCAGGAAGGAAAAAAGTGCCGACTACATTGCAACCGCCAAACCTCATTGAATATAGATTACCCACCCAAGACACAAGAACACCTTCCCCAGGAGGCCTGTTCATGTCTACCGGAACCCGACCTGTAAGCAGCTCCAAAAGCACAACCCCATAGCTATACACATCTGATTTGGTTGTCAAATGCCCAGTTAAAGCATATCTGCACAATGGAAAAAAAAAAGGAGCACATTAAAATACATAATCTTATTTCTCCATCACTTGCCTTCTAGGACTGCAACATTTTTCTTGACCAAGACAGGTAGAAATATTATCAAGATAACATCATTTGCAATGAAGAATGGATGAAAAATTTCAGTATTTACTCTGGGGCAACATATCCCTGGGTGCCTAGCACTCGTGTGGAAACATGACCTCCAGCTTTGTCAGACCCAAGTTTGGCCAAGCCAAAATCTGAAACTTTGGCATGAAAGTTTTTGTCCAAGAGGATGTTGCTACTCTTAAAATCCCTGTGAATTACAGGTGGAGAGACATGCTCATGCAGGTACTCCAGACCTTTTGCAGCTTCAAGAGCTATTTTCATTCTTGTTTCCCAGTCTAACTTTGAAACACCACCATAAGAACCTGAATAAATAAATCATGTCAGTGAACTAATACAGCACAAAGATACCCACCATACCTCTAGTAGCATTAGTTCAATATGATAACACATGCTATCATTCCATGCACAAAGCAACCCTTCACGGAAAGTTTGACTACCACTCCACAGGGCATATGAAAACCCTGGAGGTGTCTATATGCATATATTGCTTATAGAACAGACATTAATATCAGTTAGTTAATAAAGAATTAGAGGTAAATAATCATTGAGAGTGTACTCTGATTATTTCAGCAATGTATTGGAGTTCTAAGAATCAATGCACCTTACTACCTTAATGCTAGGCAGCTTTTCCGGTTTGAATGCATCATAGATCGAATTTTTTTGATAATTCATCACAGTGCCAACCAAAATTCATATATTGTTATTTATGTTGCCATTTTAAATGAATTCTGTAGTTGGCTTTTTGTAGTGTATATCTGCTATGATCCTCTCTTAGTACCATGTTAACTTGATCAATTTCCAATATCAAAAACATGGCATGTCAACAATTTTGGTTCATGTCCTGATATGCTTTATGGCACTCATGAAACAAAGGCATTTCAGCTCATAATCTGGATCCAACACCATAGACTCCCCTGGCACATACCCTCATTCATATTCATTACTCTCTGTTACCACAGTTCTTTCTCCTCTTCTTGAACAAGATAGTAGACTGAGGAAGTAAAAGAAAAAATTAGTAAACAAGATAGGTAACGGAGATGATGTAACATAATAGAAGAGGGTCTTGATTTCTTCAAGAACAATGCTATAAGACTATACAACCCTCACAAATAACACTGAAAAAAGTTAACCGACTTAATTTTTCTGCCAACAGGAGTCTGCCATCTACATATGCAACCTTCACCCTTAACAGCAACTACTTAGCTGCAAGACATGTTTTGTTATTGTTGTTTGCGAGGCTTGTATGTTATTTTAGCATTTCCTTCGATCATATCCTTGAATGGCACTAGGAATGTTAGGTCAGATGGATAGATGAGATAATGAGATAATGCAATAGAGAAATAGAAAGGATTTAGATTTATGAGGCTACAAAGTTCAAAGAAAGCCTTTTTAGATAGTACAGACCTTGATGCCTTGGGAATTTAAATGGATCATTACATAAGTTTACACCTATTTTATATGTATGTATGTTCATACGCAAGTAGGTACATACATACATATGTAGGTAGGTAAGCACGTATTAAGCCAGCCATCCCTGGTTGCATCTGATCAAATTTCAGGCATTATTCAAGTATATTTCACTTTACGGGCTATGGTTGATCTCTTTTTACTTTTGTTTGCTTATATCTCTAAATAGTTTGGTTCTAAGAAGTGCTGAATCTTGCAGTTGCCGTTGAGATCATCTGATCTAAGACCTACACTACCCACAAAGTCATTGCCAATTAAAACAACAAGCTACAATAATGAGTTGCAGACTTCCATCACTCAGTCAAATTTATGAGCCCAAAGAAAGAAAAGAAAGAAAGTTTGCATACCGCCGGTGGGGTACAGATGTTGCTGCAGGCCACCATTTGCCATGTACTCATAGACCAACAGCCGGTGGCCGGCATCGGAACAATACCCGACCAATGCCAGCAGATACGGCGACCGAAGCCGTGTCAGCAGCTCCACCTGCATTGCCATCTCGAAGAAAAATTCATCTCAAATGCATTCATTTCAACAATAATACAAACTAACATAAAGTAAGATAGAATTCACTATGATCATCGATTTTTTTTTTTTTTTGAAAAATAGACCTCCATTTTGAACTCCTCCTCTCCTTGCTTCCCAGACCGGTCCATCAGCTTGACGGCGATCTTCCTCCCGTCGGGGAGCACTCCCCTGTACACTGACCCGAAGCTCCCATGGCCGACCACATTCCCCTTCCCGAACCCGCCCGTCGCCGCGTGGAGCTGCTTGTAGCCGAACACCTGCACCCCTCTCTCTCCCACAACCACCTCCATCTCTCCACCGCCGCCGCCGCCGCCGCCGCCAGCTGCCATGTTCTCCTCCTCATTCCCTTGCCCTGGAGCAAGAACGGGTAAAAATCGAAGAGAAGAGGGAAGAACAGAGGAGAAAAGGAACGAAATTGAAGGAGGGATTACTCTTGAGGGCCCTGCGTTGCTTGGAGACCTTGGCGCGGATGTAGCAGTAGTAGCTGAAGGCGGCGAGGAGGGAGGCGAGGGCGAGGACGGCGAGGACGACGATCACCACCAGGGCCACGCTCTCCTTCCTCTTCTCGTCGCCGTCCATCCCGTCGCGGTACTCGCCGGAGAATGTGACAAAACCCTAACCCTAGAAAACCTCAGCAGCCCTGGAGCTGGGCCGAGAGAGCGAGCGAGAGAGAGAGAAAACGAGCTACGGGGACGGAGCATTGATGGAACGGTACAGGAAAAGATCGAGGGGGAAGGATTAAATTATTATATTTTCTGTACTTAAGGAGTAAAGCGGAAGGGACGGACGAGTAATGCTATTTTGAGGCCTTACCAAAATGTTTTTGCCAGGTGGCATATTATTATTGGATAGATTCGAGAGGATTTAGTTTGAGAAGGCAACCTTCATGTGACACGTGGAAAAGAAATCTTTGGTATGATTCTTGGGTCCCGAAGCATTTGCGGTCGTGCAGGGGCGCTGCAGAGGGCAGCGAATGGGGGATCTTGGATCAGAGATGTGGATTTAGTGTGCAAGTTAAAGCACCACACACAGAAAGGTAGGTGACAGGTAAGAAAGGTATAAGTGTCTTGGTTTAGTTGGCTCGTTATGGTTTGGTTAGAATGGTGTCTAGTGTTTGGCATGAGACAGGATGATGACGGCCTCCTGGCGATCCTCCGTGCGTGAATAGTTTTGCTCGCCTTAATGATAATAATATGATAATATTTCGAAGAATTTTTCATCATCTCGGGAGTGAGTTAGATGTTCTGGAATATTCGCGTTGGTGCATTTTGGAGTTCGACCGATGTTTTCAAAGAGTAAATCAGCCTCACCGCTGAGGCGTGCTTGGTTTTTTTTTTTTTTTTTTTTTTATACAAGCGGACGATCACACTATCTAGTGTGAATCAGCACAGAAAGATTCGAATACAAAATTTACTTCAACAAAATAGAACAGGGATCGTCAGCACTCTACGACCACGACCCGACATGCTGGGCCACAAAAGATGCAATCCAATCCGCCGCCGCATTGGCCTCCCGAAAAATATGGCGGATCTGGACGCTTTCCACTTCCCTCAGCATGGATCAAATATCCCTAAGGATCGGATTGGTATGACCAGCAGGGCAAATCACCTTCTTCAGCCAAGAGATGGCCAACATAGAATCACCCTCGATGAAGAGCCTCTGAACGTGAAGAGTACGAACAGCAAATGAGATACCCACCCAGGCCGCATGAAGCTCAGACATGGGGACAGAGGAGTCAAGAGAGCCAAATCCTCCAGCAGCCAATAAACCACCATGAGTACCGCGGATAACAAAGCCAGATCCAGCAGCTCTACCACGGACGCTCCCGTCAAAGTTGAGTTTGACCACCCCTGGAGGAGGGGGTTCCCATGAAATGAAAACCGTATGCCGGTTCGCTGCCGAAGCAGCAGGGGAACCCAGAGGCCAAAGGTGTCAAAGCCAACATGAGCATAGTCCGCCGTCAAGAGTCTAATCTTCCTCACAATGCTAAGAGTGGAAAGATTTTCTCCAGTAAAGATGAACAGATTCCTGGACAGCCAGATCTGGTTCGCCGTAGTAGCCCACAATCTTTTCTTCTGAATAGAGCACTGCCGAAGATCAGAGAGAAAGGAAGAATGATGAGAGCCCAAGTCGTCCTGGCTACTAGTATAACCTATCATGATCCAGACCTGTCTAGCTCTGGGGCAGCCGAAGATAGCATGATCAGAAGATTCCTCCTCCAGAAAGCATAAAGGACAGGTCGGCTGAATAGATAAGCCCCTACTCGAAAGAAGACCACAAGTAGGGAGACAGTCCCACATGAGCTTCCAAATGAACAGCTGAACCCTGGGGATAATAGGAAGCTTCCAAATCCAAGCAGCACTAACCGATCGCTGGGAAAGAGGCCTAAACAAGTTGACCAGATCCCTAGAGGGGGCCTTAGAAAGACAGGTTCTCTGCCAGATCCTAGTGTCCGAAGAGTAATCAGAGATAAGAGGCATGGAGACAATTCGGCGGGAGAGATCCAAACCAAAGAAACTGGTCACCAAGGGGATATGCCAAGCTGGGGGATCAGTGGAGATCAGATCCTTAACTCTTAAGTTAGCTGGGACATCGATGCTGATGAAGGATGGCCACCTAGAAAGAGGAAGCTCCGCAATCCAAGAATCCTGGACAACATCAATCGATGAGCCATCTCCAATCATCCACGAAGTATGCTCCAAGATAGTCTGGCCATAATGACAAACCGCCTTCCAGAAGGAGGAACAACCACGAGGCGGAGAAATAGACGAGTCAGGCGCCCAATCCCCATACCTCGATCGCATCAGCGAACTCCAGAGGCAATGCGGCTCCAGTAGGAATCTCGAAGCGTGTCTAGCAAAAAGGGCCTCTCGACGAGTAATAAGAGACTGAATACCAAGACCACCCTCTTTGATAGGCATACAGACCATATCCCATGATAAAAGATGCATCCCGTGACCTCCTTGCATAGAAGCCCACAGAAAGTCGCGAAAGCATTTTTCAATCCTCTTCAGGCAGGTAATAGGGATAGCAGCATTCGACATAAGATACAAGGGAAGAGAGGACAGAACCGAGCGAATAATAATGACTCTGGCCATCATCGAAAGATTAGTGACCTGCCAGCTCTCTATGCGCTGACGAACCTGCCTCTCAATCGCTGCATAATCAGAACATCAGGGACGTCTCCCAGTAATGGGAATCCCTAAATACATAAGCTTATCCGCCTGAGCAGTAATACCAGACAACTGAATAATGTCTTCTCTGGTGGTCCTGGGAGTCTTCGGGCTGAAACATATAGAGGATTTGAGAAAATTGACCTTTTGACCCGAGGCCTGACAATAGCTCTGGATAATAGTATGAAATGACGCAGCATCCTCTACAGAGGCCCTGCCCAACAGAATACAGTCATCAGCAAAAAGTAGGTGAGAGACGGAGGGCCCCTCAGACTCGGCCATAAAGGGAGTGATCCGACGATCAATCTGAGCTTGACATAAAGCACGAGAAAGATCATCCGCAGCCAAGATAAACAGCAATGGAGATAAAGGGCAGCCTTGTCTAAGACCCACAGAGGAGCGAAAGAACTCAGACGGGGTACCGTTGACGATCAAAGAAAAAGAGGGCCTTTCAATACAGGCCCTAATCCATTCAATAAACAGATCATCAAACCCAAACTCCAAAAGAGTGCGATACAAGAAGGCCCAGCACATACGATCATAAGCACGCTCCATATCAAGCTTAACGGCCATAAGACATCGGCTGACCGGGGCACGCTGGAGGTCATGCATAAACTCCTGGGCTATAAGGACGTTATCAGAAATAGACCGTCCTCTGATAAAAGCCCCCTGCTCCACCGAGATGAGGCGAGGGATCACCACAGCAAGGCGGCTAGCTAAAAGACGAGCACAGACCTTGTACAATGTAGTGCAAAGACTAATCGGCCGAAAGTGCTGCGGGAGGGAAGCATCCACACGCTTAGGCACCAAGGAGATATAAGTCTGATTCCACTCTAAAGGAATATATCTAGCATGGAAAACATCCAGGACAGCCTGAACAACCTCCTGTCCGATAATGTCCCAATAGTGACGAAAGAAGAATGGCGGGAACCCATCAGGTCCAGGGGCCTTATCCGGCCCAAGCTCCCAGAGGGCCTCCCTAACCTCCTCAGCAGAAATCGTCCGAATAAGCATATCATTATCCACAGAGGAGACCTTCCTAGCCTCCGGAACCTGCACAACCGGACCACCAACACCTAAAGACTCAGTCCATCTCGACTGGAAGAAATGAAGAAGAAGTTCCCGGATAGAGTGGAAATCCTCCCGAGTATTCCCCTCATCATCAACTAACCTCCGAACCCTATTACCAGCCCGCCTCTTTAGGGTAGCCTGATGAAAGAATCTGGTGTTTCGATCCCCATCACAAATCCATTGGACCCTAGACCGCTGCCACCAGTACATCTCCTGCTGACGGAGAAGGGAGTGATGACGTGCAAGCAGCTCCCTCAGCGCCGACATATCCGAATCACCCAGAAAGCCATCCTGATCCTCCTTAGTCTGTAAGATAGTGATGTTCTCTTCAACACTTTCAACTTGTCTGACCAGATCCCCCACCTCCATTCTGTTCCATCTGGACAGCCGATGCCTTGCCATCCTCAGACGCCGAAAAAGCCGGTAGACAGCATTTCCCCTAACAGGAGTATGCCAGATCTGAGAAATGATAGAACGAGCACCAGGATAGCCTGTCCAGAATTTCTCAAACCTAAACTGTTTCCGCATAATCTGATCCACCTCAGTGGAAATCATAATCGGGCAGTGATCAGAAGCTATCCGAGGCAGGTGAGTGACAGATACCCTCGAGAACCTCTGGAGCCACTGAGGATTAGCCATAGCTCTATCAAGTCTTTCCCATACCCGGGCCGACCCCTGGCGGTTGTTACACCAAGTGAATTGTGGCCCCCCAAATCCCAAATCCATCAATCCAGAGGAAGCAATAAAGGTTCTAAATTCCAAAATATCAGCTGAGCCAGTAACACGACGACCGTCACGTTTCTCATTAGCCTCAGTGATGCAGTTGAAATCCCCCGCAACAATAGTCGGAAGCCCCTGAGCAAGGAGTGAGAGTAGCTCCGACCAGAGAACCCTTCTCTCCCGATAGTCCGTACTGGCATAAGTAGCTAATAGAAGCCAAGGATCAGAATTCCCCTCGGTAACAACAAGGCTAATAAACTGGTTACATTGATGGGAAGCATCAACCATAACAGCAGCATCACGCCAGATAGCCAGCATGCCTCCCGCCAAACCTTCAGCCTCCACAGCATATGAAGACCAGGATCGGCAATCTGTCTACGAAATCGAGCAAGACTATCACCCGACAGCCTGGTTTCTAAGAGAATACAAATATCAAATTTATGAAGCAGCAATAGTCTACTGAACGAGGAGCGAAAAGAAGGCTTTCGAGCTCCTCGTACATTCCATACTAGAATCTTCATTTACAAGGTGGAGGAAGCTGGGACCCTATCCTGGTCCTCCCTCATAACACAATCTACAATAACCCCATCCGCTGAAGAGAGTACTGGAGACAATGAAGAAGAAGAGGCCGATTGGCCCTCCCTTGCAATACCCTCCACCTCATCCTGGGGACCCTGAGTACAAACAGCATCGATCGAAATAAACCCATCTCCCCCTTCTGAATGTGACATCACCAGGGGACCTTCATGAGTGCTAGGAGGCTGAGCCGCCTGGGAAAGAGAGCTACTGAACGCCCCCACACTCATGGCAGAATGAACCTTCCCTTTGCCTCTATGCTTATCCGACTTAGAAATGGACCTTGGTGGCAGCGATACCTCCGATCTAGCTCGCTTAAGAGGAGCTGGATATGCATCCTTGCTTCCTAACTGAACCCCTCCACCATCAGGCAATGCAAGAGCAGCGAAAGGATTATCTGAAAGATTAGAAAGGACCTCTCCACCACCCAATTTAACTCCCAATTCAGCCTCCTTCTCAGAACATTCAGAATGAACAGTACCGGCACGCCCCATGCGCACCGGCACGCCATCCTTCAAAGCAACACAGGCCTCCGCATTCAACGCTGCCTGAGCCATTCCCTTTGCCACTGCTGAACCTTTCTTCGATGCCAGAGAAGGTCTCCGGCGAGCCGTCTTCACCGGAGAAATCCAATCGTCAGGCCGACTGGAACCCGGACGAAGACCATCCTTTCGTTTAGGTGAAGCAGGGGAAGAAGCTGAGGGAGCCGAAGAGGAGTTCGCCTGAGCTTTTCCCTTATCAAACGACAACGGACCTGGAGCTGCCTTCCGCTGACGGACCGCAACCAGCCAAGACCCAAAAACAGGTACCGCATCAGCTTCGCCATCTCCAGACGACTCCGGATGCAAACAGGGGACCCCCAGATGAAGAGAGCCGCAACGAAGGCACACTCCATCCAAACTCTCATAAATGATTTGCTGCCAGAAGGGAAGATAGCTCCCCTGAACGCGGACACCTGGGCGAAGCGGGCGACGAAGATCAATCCTCAGACAAGCCCGCGCGAAGCCTCCTCTATTCATCGCCTTCGTCGCAGCATCAACACAGTGAAATTCACCAGCTGGTTCCAATATCGCTCTGATGAAGGCCTCCTTCCAAAATTCAATAGGTAAACTAGGCAATCGAACCCATACCAAAGCAGTAGGGATCGAATCTTCAGCAGGGATGAACTCCGCACGCCAGGCCTCTGTTCCAACCAACTGACCGTTCACCACCCAGGGACGATTCAGAGCCAAATTTCTGGCTTCCAGGGAGGCAAACCGGAAAATATGGCATCTAAATGCCAGACTAAGAGGAGCAATCTCACCAGGAATGCCAGCCCTTCGGAATTCCCTGATAACAGCATCAGCCGGAATCCATTTGTTGTACGTCCGAACGATGATGGAAGAATTCTGCCAGTTAGCCACTTCTGCTTCGAGCTCCGCCGCTGGGATGCTGACCACCTCAGGGAAGGAGTCTTCGAGCCTTGCCACAGCCGCCGGCGAGGGAGCAGACGATACCCACTGAAACCCATTATCCGCAAATCTCTTCCCAGAGCTCGAGCCACCTACACCCGAATCTGAAGCCATGGGAGAAGAGAGGAAGCCAGAAGGAGCTCGCAGTAAGCAGGAGAAGCCAAGAAGACTCAGAACGACGGAGAATCAAGGACGACGAAGTCGAATCCCGAATCTTAAAGCACAAGAAAACCCAGCGCCAGAGACCTTCGAAGCACGAATATCAAAGCACTCTCCCAACCTGCCTTCTAGGCGTGCTTGGTTGACGAGTGATTAATAGTAATACCGAATGAATAGATACCGAATGAATAGATAAATCTATTTTAATCTTTATTATTTTAAAATAAATTATTTTATTACGGCCAAGGCGGCTGGGAAAAAGCCTTAGCTGAGTTGAGTTTAGTTGAGTTATAATTTATTAAGGCCAAGCAGCAGCTAGGGGTGCAACTTTGGACCGGATTTGGATAACGCTCTATAAATTAGTAATTAAGATAACGCCAATGATTCAGCCTCCTAGATAGGATGATTGGGATCTATTGTGTCTAAATAACTTTCATATTAAAAATCTTGTGGGTTAAAAGCTCGTGGCTTATTTCATAAGTGATCAATATTTGAATAGTTTAAATAATATTAAATTATATATATATATATATATATATATATAACTACTTAAAGCATAGGTTAAAAATTTTTAAATTGTATATATTTTTTATATAAATAATTTAAAGATATATATTGTTCGAAAGTTAAGTTGTAATACAACTTGAGTTTGTCGGCTAAGTAGAAGCTAAGAAGGTCAAAGAGTAGATATAGCTGAAGAGATTCTGCAAAAATATGCATGCGAGAGGTCAAAAAAGGTCTAGCAGGATATGGCTAAGGAGATTTACGGTTAGGTTTAGTGGGGCATGACCTAAGAGACTTAGCAAAATATATACAAAATATAGGCAAGATAGGATAAGAAAAGTTTCAAAAATGTATGGCCAAAGGAGGTTGGATGATGTATAACTAAGAAAGGTTAAGGGGAAGTCCAATAATGCATGAATAATAGTGATCCAACAAGACAGTATGTGAGAGAGTTTAAGAAAGATGTTATTGGATTGATTAAAGAGATCACAAAGCTATATTGAGGCACCAAGATGATGAAGGCAATGACATGAGGTAGGGTATAAAATTTTCGACAAAAACAAAAAAGTATAAAAAATCTTTGGCTAAACTACATAATTAACCTCTGTATTTAGGGGGTTATATCATTTTGGTCCTTAAACTTTAAAGAGTTATAAAAATAACCCTAAATTTTCTGTTTTGTATCACTTTGATCCATACCGTTAAATAGAAAAAAAATATTATTTATTTGTATCCTATGTGGCAACATACTGAAGCTTTCAATAGTTGCCATCGGGCATGTCTTGGCTTAGAGCTAGCATGACGATCACCGACAGAGTCTGCATGACCCCAGGATGAAGAATGCAAGACACCATGCGATGAAACTGGTTGCGCTGGTGTTGCAAATGAGGTCGTAGATGAGCAACATGATGAGCTGCGTGGTGCCACCGCCGAGGTTGCCCCAACCACTAGCGAGGCCGTTGGTGACTCCTACCCCAACCACTGAGGTAAGTAGTTACCGCCAGCGAGGCCGTTCACGTACGACACTCCCAAACACTTAAATATATTTAGGTTTCGTTCACGTACGGCCTCGCTTGCGGTTGGTGATGGTGCCACGCAGCTCATCATGTCACTCGTCTATGGCCTCATTCACGACACCGGCGCCACTAGTTTCATCGCATGGCGTCTCGCGTTCTTCATCCCAGGGGTCATGCAGACCCTGTTGGCGATCGCCGTACTGGCTCCAAGCCAAACATGCCCGATGGCAACTATCGAAAGCTCGAGATGCCACGTGTGCTACCACATAGATAAAAATAAACGTCTTTCCTATTTAATGGTACGAATCAAAGTGATACAAAACAAAAAGTTTAGGATTATTTTTATAACTTTTTAAAGTTTAAGGACCAAAGTGACACAATCTGCTAAGTACAAAAATTAATTATGTAGTTTAACCAAAATCTTTTTAAAGCTATGATTTCTCTTTGAGTAGCTATTACTTGAATCATAAATATTTTCACGGCAAGCAAATTATCTTAAGGAAGTTTTGATTTATAGCTCAATAAATAACTCAACTTATTATGCAATTTAAGTTGCAAGCATTCAAACAAATGAATTGCTACGTACCTGCAACTTAAGTTACATAAATATCTATCTACAAGGCTACAAATGAATTTAATATACTAGGTTTAATGACTTACATATTTCATATAGAATCTCTTTGGCCAATTTAAAAAAATGTAATGTTATAATAAATATATAAGTTTTAGTTTTGTTGACCTCATATTGATTTTGATGAAATACAAAATAATTAAGTATTGTGCTAATATCATCTATGTCAAGTTTAATCTATTTCAGGTTACTCATCATGAAATCATACACTTCCTTCAATCTAAGGTATATTATGATTCAAAATAAAAGGTATTATAGGTAATGTATAAATATGCTTATAATAACTTATTTTTCAATGAACTTAAATGTTACCATCTCTGGACGATTTTTATAGGATAGTTCATTCAACAAATTAACTTCTAAGTTTAATTATATTTGCATTGTTTTGAACTGATTCAATCATCTTACAAATCTCTATTTAAAATCTATAATTGTTTTGAACATTTTCTGAAAGTTATTTCTTTCTATTTGGCATTGGACGATCGAATTATTTAAGGCTCCTTGAATTTCTATCGTTCATAACTGGATTGCTAATTTTGGAGTTTATTGGGCTTTTGGCTGACATTTCCATGCTCAAATAGTGGCTTGCTAGTTTTGGAGTTGGCATACCAATTTTTATTGGCCTTCGGTTGATTGTCTGGCTCTTAATTTTAGTGTGCTAGTTTTTATGTTGTCATACCAGCTTTTATTAGCCTTCGGTTGATTGTCTGGCTCTCAATTTTGGTGTGCTGGTTTTTATGTTGGCGTGCTAATTTTATTTGGCTCTTGGCTGGTTCCCTGGTGCTTGATTTTGGTATGCTAATTTGGTGTGTTGGCATGCTAATTCTTCAATGCTCTCGGCTGGTTCCCTGTTACTTGATTTTGACATACTAGTTTGATGTTGGCATGCTAATTCTCCAAGGCACTCGGCTGATTTCCTGTTGGTTACTTTTTGGCATGATACTCTATGAAGTTGGACTGCTGGATTTCAAAAGTAGGCTGCCGATTTTTTGGATAGGCTTGCTAGTTTTTCCCTGGCTTACCGTTTTATGGATTTGGGATGCTATTTTTCAATTGAAACTCGAACGTTCATTGGCTGGTTCTTCTTCCAATTTTTTAGTCTATTTATTTTATTGTTTGGGGCTTCAAATTTCTTTACTTGGGCATCTAATCTCTGGAGTTAGGTAACCCGATTTCATTTTGGATGGTCGGACTCCTTAACTAAGCTTGCCAAGTGTTGTTGTTGTTGCTCTCTCTCTCTTTTCTATTTCACAACGGTCATGCAACGACTATATTTTTTTCTTATTATAAATAGAGGTATTGAATAGTGATTCAACAGTGTATAAGAGAAAAAGAAAAAGAAGCAGTGATAGAGAAGAATTATTTGAAAAAGAGAGTTATTATTTGTAAAGAGATGTATTGGAGTATTGCATTTATTGTATCAAGCCGCCGGAGTTTATTCATTGCTTATTCTTGAAGTGGTGTTAAAGCTCCAACAACCCTCTTTGAAGAACATTCAAAGCTTCTACGAAAGCTTTTATTTTGCTACGCCATTAAAGAAAGAAGCTACTTCGGATTGAGTTCTTTAAGTTGCTAAGTATATTTTATTGATTCATTTGCTTATTTATTAAGAGCATCTTGTATTAAAACACTCTATTACTTGTGCTTTGATTAGTTTCATAGTTATGAAATGTGGTTGGATAGAGGTCTATCCGAAAGTGTATTTGTAAGGCTTGCTTGTGCCTGGAAATAAGTTTGCTAGCCAGGTAGGCTAGTGGTATTTAGTAGAATATCCAAAGTACTCTTGGGGAGTGGATGTAGGTGCAGGATTGGCACCGAACCACTATAAATCTTGCTATATTTGTGTGTGATTTTATTTGTGATTGCTTGCATATTAGCTTCACTTCACTACACGTTATTTATTCGTAAAAGAAATATAAGTACACATACTTGATAGTTAATTAAATTTTTAAGAAACCTAATTCATCTCCCCTTTTGAGTTGCTACATCTATGCAATAAGTTTGAACCTAATCCTTTAACCTACTAGATGGGGAGAAAAAGACAACTTCATTATTTTTTTTGAAAATATTTATACTATTCTAAAAATAATTAGATTAATTTTCTAATTTTTTGATGGGCAAAGTATCTGGCCCAGGCACATGTAATTCTATATGCTTGAATATCTAAATATACGATAAAATACTTGTGCCCTTTTTTAAATGATAATGTTATAATGATGCCAACCAAAATGTAATAACTAAAGGATTGTGCTCACATTGCAGATGTGAGGTCTAGACTTTAGACTACACTTTCTCTTTGTATATAAATGTTAGTGTATGCCCTATATCCAATTGGAATGAATGCTATATACATTCTATGAATACAAATCAAATAAAATGATTTATTTATCTATCCAGATGTCTTTTATTATATTTGATATATTTATCTGTAAGATAAAGTTTAAAAGAATGTGAACCGTGCATATGGAATTTGTAATAGAGATTATAAATTGTGAGATCCAAATTGCACGTTATGGTTCGATTCTTTAAATTTTTCTAGTCGATGTGTAGATGGGATTGAACACCATCGAACACCGTGAGACTAGCACATATTGCATATCCTCATCCTTGAGGTGAGCAACTAATTTCACAAGCTGAAGTATGAAGATACTTTGATAGGTGTGTGGATGCTCGTTATTGTAACGATGCATTGGATGACCCGTACAGAGATCTCGTATGGATATTTTATATAGTGCCGATGGGTGATCTATAATGACGGTGGTGCGAGTGATCCTTTGACTTAAGATCTTCATTGCATCTCATGTGTGGAATGTCATGCTTTGACGATATACAAACATCGCTCTAGCCACGGATGGCAAATATGATGTCGATTGAGTATGACATAAAGTACATGAAGGTGGTGTTTGATCAAGACATGATTCATCTCCCTTGATAGAAAGGATTATATCCTACGGCAACTTGATGGATTAAATTAATTGTTAAATCCCTGCTAGGTTGAGTTGGAATCCGAAATGATTTCGGAGTTCTAATTCATATGAGTTAGTCTTTCCTGAGATCAAGTAAACAAGATCAGTTGCAAGGTTGATATTTTCCATGCCACTGACTGATCTGGGATATGACGATTGGATTGAATCGTACGGTAACCATTCATGGACAGATATTGTTGATGGTCATGTCAACAAAACCCTTAGTACTTGGGTGGTCATGATGCTTTGCTAAAGGTCTCTCATGATCTATAATCATGTTATTGACTTGGACAAAGTTTTGTCTAATCAACCCTAGGGTCAGTGATTAGGACATGATTATTGCCAACATGTTAAAGGGCCTAATGGGTCACACGCATAAAGGAGAATTTTAGATGAATTAAAATGAGAATTAAATTAGATTTAATTCAGATAAGATGATCAATTAAATAATTAGGTAAGACCAAATTTAAAGGAAATAAAATAATAATAGATATGATCCATCATAGAGGAAGAAATTTTAGGGAGAGATAATTTGCATATAATAAACAAATAATTGGATACCCAAATTTGGCTTATTCCATGTGATGGACGGCTCTGATTATTCGGGTATGAATGAAAAATCTCAGCCATGTAAAGAAGAATTCATGCTCATAGGATGGGGCATGATGAATCTCTATAATAGAATGGTCAATATGTGGGAATATAGTTATGAGATAACTAACTCCTAATTTCAAGAATTAAGATTTTGACACATGGATGATGGATGGGGCTTGACCACGTAGAAGATGGGATCATATCCATGAGATGGATGTGATCCATCCTCACGTGAAGAGAAAGATTCATGCCCAAGGTTTGGGGCATGTGGATCCTTGGATGCCATGAAAAGGGGAGTCTCTTCCTCTTCCTTGGATTAAGGTTTTCATGAGAAGGAAAGTCTCTTCCTCTCCCTTTAATTAAGGTTGCCATAAGAAGGGGAGTCTCTTCCTCTCTCTGGGATTAATGTTCCCATGAAATGGGATCCCTTTCTCTCCCTCTCTCTATTAATATGCTTCTTTTCTCTTCCTCCTCGCTAGCCGGTAGAAAAAGATTAGATCTTTAGACCTACGAATAGATTTTTTGGTTTAAAATTCTAGAAGGGGATTCAAGAGGCGCTAACACCCCTCTCTCCCTAAGTGTCATCTTCATACCTTGAAGATCTTCATCCACTCTTTTCTACATGAATCATCGTTAAAGGTCGGATGCATGGAGAATTCATCGGCTTCATCCTTTACTACATCGATAAAGGACTTGTTGCGGCCGAATCACGTATGATGAACGTCGGGCAGGCTGGAATCACCGGGTGTGTAGAAAGGCCGCCGTCTTCCTCCAGGAGCCTGCAAAAAGTCCCGGACCGGTGGTTCCGGCGGGGACCCTCCGACGCCCAAGTTAGTGAGTCGTCGAACAGGGATATGATTTTGTAGAATTGTTTTAGAGAAGTTCCAGAGAGAGAGTCCCCTTGCATGGAGCTCGGGTCCTCCCTTTATACCTGTTGGGAATCCCGTATACCTTGGTCTGTTGGAACCGTCGAATCCTTCGTTGTGATGTTTCATCGAACGGTAAGTTGTTGGACTGTTGCTGGATAGGGGCCGCTTATAGCGGTAACTGCTGATCAGGCTGACACTTGCCCGAGCTATTCGGCAGTAGACCTTAGATCGCGGGGTCAGTTGCCTAAGACTAATCCTTGTTTGAAGGTCGACACTGGGGGCCGACGCTGGGTGGCAGTGCTGGATGCCGGAACCAAAGCCTCAGTACTGGGACTTATTAAGGCCGACACCTGTGGCCAATGTTGGAGGCCGATGCTGATGGCTGACGCTGGGGGCCGGCGCTGGAGGCCGACGCTGGGGGCCGGCGCTGGTGGCCGACACTGGCTGCTGGAGGCCAACGCTGGCTGTCTGGCTCAAGAGGCCGACGTTGGCTGGCTCTGGAGGCCGACGCTGGCTGTCTGGCTGAGGCCGACGCTGGCTGTCTGGTGCAAGCGCGTAGTTGGTCTTTGATGCCGATGCTGGGGGCCGGCGCTGGAGGCCGACGCTGGGGGCCGCGCTGGTGGCCGACGCTGGCTGTCTGACTCTGGAGGCGACGCTGGAGGCCGGCTCCGAAGACCGATGCTGGAGGCTTTGGGTTTTGTTGTCACATCATTGCTTTCGAAAATCGCGCAGAAGATAATACTACCCCGGGAAACGGCCAGCCGTATCAGATGCCCCCCCGCCCCTGAGATGGGTGAGCGTTTACTTACCGCGAAAGGGGTGTGAATATCCTCTAGGTGGCCGGTTTCCGCGTCATCATTTCGCCTTTGTTGGGATTAGGGAGGATTTCCCTCGGGCAGTGTTACGAAAAGGCGGACGGAATCATTGCGATAAGGTTAACGCCCCCTTTTGCCGGTCTTTTCGAGCTTATCGTATTGGCAGGTCGTCGAAACGCCTCCCAACTGAAGACGGACGCGTGGTTGGATCGGACGGTAGGGGGTGTTTCGAGATGGTGCCATGATGGCAAATTGCCCTTATCTTCCTATCTTCCCCATTTCTTCCGCCATTGCCCCCTTTTGAGTCCGCCAGCGCTTCTGTCTTTCGTTCATTCTCTCCGTGCTCTGTCCTTGGCTCGCGTTTTTCTTCTCAGGTTAGTTCCCATGGCTTCTTCTCCTTCTTGCTCCATTTCCGGTTCTTTGGGGGGTTCTTCCCAGTCTTCTGAGTCCCAGTCCATCCAATGGTCCACCTCATCTTCTAACCATTCACCGGAGCCACGACCAGTCGATCGTCCCCCAACCGGGATTCGTCCGGCCGGCGGCGAACTTCCGTCCGGACCGGCCGGCGGTTGCCGGCCCTTCTAGGGTTACCAAGGAGTCCCCCGAAGGGACTGCGTCTCCATGTCTGCCCAGGACATGCAAACTTAAGGGCCAGGTACGGCTTCCCTCCAGACCTTCACCTGTTCTTCCTACCCCTAACGACAGGGCAACCTCTTCCCGTTCCGGGAGGGTTGCCTTGTATGGGGCCTTTTTTAAGGCCGGGCTCCGGTTACCGATCCACCCCTTTCATTCTCAATCTTCTGGATCGGTACTCCTTGACCCCATCCCAACTAGTTCCCAACTCCTTCCGAACTATTGTTGGTTTTTTAGTACTCTGCCATCTGCAGGGTATAGAGGCTAGCATTTCCTTGTTCCGCAGCTTCTATACCCTCGCAAACAGTCGGGGTGGTGGTCTTTCACTCCTAGATCCAATAGGATTCTTAGGCTGTGCCTTCCTTCCTCCGTTAAAGGGTGGAAGGACAAGTTTTTCTTCGCGGACATCAGCGGGGTTCGTGGAAGCTGGGGGTACCCAATATCGATGCCAACAGGGACTCCTCCATCCTTCCACGAGACCGGATGGCATTTGGGCAGCTCCTGACTGCCGATATTCCTAAGTGTAATAAGCTGATAGCCGAGGAGAATCTTCACCGTGCCGGTTTAATTCCCTCGAGGGGTGAGCACTTAGACTACTCGCCTCTCTTCTCTGTTCTTCTCTCTTTTCTTTTTTTTTTTTTTTTAACTATCCCTTGCTTGTGTAGGGATGGCGCCGACTTGCACAAGCTTAAGCAGGTGGCCGCCAAGAAGAGGAAGGCCGCGGGGACTGTGTCCCCTGCCGAAGGGAGGGCTGCTGCCAAAGTTCCCAGGAGGGCCGACGCTGGGAGGGTTGGCGCTAGAGAGACCGACGCTGGGGTGGCCGACACCGGAGGGACTAAGTCGTGAAGCCCCTACGTGCCAAGGTCTTGAAGAAGGGCGGCCCCAAAAGGGCCGACACTAAAGGGGCCGACGCCAGGAGGCCAAAACAGTGGGGTCCGTGCGCATAGGCGAGGCGGCCAACCCCAAGCCGAAGAACCCGTCATGGAAGACGCGGCGAAGGCCGGGGCCGGCAAGGAGGTGGAGCAAGGCCCGCCGGGGAAGAATCTCCAGCTCCGGCTCCTCCAATTATTTTACTTGACTTATCTCCTGATGGGAAGACGCCGTCTCCCGCCTAAAGAGACGGACAAAGCTCCGGCGGCAATAGCGGACTCCAGTCGCTGCCTTGCCCCCTACGGGGGCGACAGCTGAAGCGCCTCTGCCCGCTAAGAGCCGGAGGCGGCAGGCTCCGAGGCGGAATCAGCCTCCGTAGGTCCGACGCCAGGGAAGGGAGGGTATCGATCCTTCCTTCCAGTCACTGCTGGCAAACCATAGCCGCTGGGCTACGCGGGTCATAGAGGAAGCTTCAGTGGCGGAGGTGCAAGAATACCTCCGAGGTCAAGGGTGTGTTACCTTCTTTCGTGAAGCCTCGGTGGCGCATCTCTGGGTGAGTTTTTATGCTATTGTTTCCTTTTTCTTTTCCCCTTTCTTTCTTTATATCTGGATGTTTTTTCCAGGCCTTGAACTCCCTGTCGCCCTTAAAGATCTCTGGACTCTGAGCGACACCGCCATTGAACAAGCGCGGGAGGAGATGGTCTCCCTTCAAGTCAAAGCAGAAAAGGCGGCGATGGCTCTAGAGGACACCGGGCCACCCTGAAGGGTGAGATAGAGGTTATTCGGCTTAGAGCCGAAAAGGCTGAATACGCGCTGGAAGTTGCCCAGCGCCGTGCGCCAATGAGCTGGACAATGCTCAGGTGGCAGAAGAAGCAAAAAGCGGCCGAGGAGAAGATGAGAAGCGCGCCGAGGAGAAGCTGATGGCAGCAGAGCAGGAGGTATGTGTTTTAAAGACTCAAATGAGTTCTGCCTCCGCCGAGACCAATGCGGCTAAGGAAGCCACCCGCCAACACATAACTAAAATTGCGGATCTGGAGGCGGTAGTGGCGGAGGCCCAGAGAAGAGCCATCGAGGCGGAAAAGAAGGGGGCCGATGCCATAGAGGATTATAAGAAATCCGAAGCCTTCGATGACGAGGTAGCCGAGTCAGCGGCGCTAGCTTATGACGCCGGCTTCCAAGATTGTAAAAAGAAAATCCAGGAGCTTTACGACCTGGAAGATATCGAGGAGCTGAAGCCTGACGACGTCCCTGAGGATGACGCCCCGCCTTCGGATGCCCATTAACAGCTTTTTGTTTTTCTCCTTGTCGGCAATTTTGTAAACTTCATCATCAATGAATATTTTTAATCTCTTTTCCTTCGATTATGCTTCATTTGTTCGAACTGCTGTGAACTGCCAGTGATAGGATTATGTATAGTAGGTTACGCTAGATAGGACCGTGAGCCGTGACGCTGTCCTAAGCGTTGACAAGGCCGATATTCGGTGGTATGTTAGTTGCTATTGGCGAGGTGCTGGTCCTCGGTGCCAACACATAGTTGGTCTTTACGGCCGACGCTAAGCGTCGGTCTTTCGTGCCAACGCGGTCTTTGTTGCCTGGGCGCCGGTCTTTTGTGCCAACGCGGAGTTGGTTTTTTGCCGGAGCGGATCCGGTCTTTTGCCGACGCTGGGCGCCGGTCTTAGGTGCCAACGCGGAGTTGGTCTTTGACTGCCGGAGCGGATCCGGTCTTTTGCTGCCGACCGGGCGCCGGTCTTGGTGCCAACGCGGAGTTGGTCTTTGACTGCCGGAGCGGATCCGGTCTTTTGTGCCGACGCTGGGCGCCGGTCTTAGGTGCCAACGCGGAGTTGGTCTTTGACTGCCGGAGCGGATCCGGTCTTTTGTGCCGCTGGGCGCCGGTTGGTGCCAACGCGGAGTTGGTCTTTGTGCGGAGCGGATCCGGTCTTTTGCTGCCGACGCTGGGCGCCGGTCTTAGGTGCCAACGCGGAGTTGGTCTTTGACTGCCGGAGCGGATCCGGTCTTTTGCTGCCGACGCTGGGCGCCGGTCTTGGTGCCAACGCGGAGTTGGTCTTTTGCCGGAGCGGATCCGGTCTTTTGCTGGGCGCCGGTCTTGGTGCCAACGCGGAGTTGGTCTTTGACTGCCGGAGCGGATCCGGTCTTTTGCTGCCGACGCTGGGCGCCGGTCTTAGGTGCCAACGCGGAGTTGGTCTTTGACTGCGGAGCGGATCCGGTCTTTTGCCGACGCTGGGCGCCGGTCTTAGGTGCCAACGCGGAGTTGGTCTTTGACTGCCGGAGCGGATCCGGTCTTTTGTGCCGACGCTGGGCGCCGTCTTGGTGCCAACGCGGAGTTGGTCTTTGAGTGCCGGAGCGGATCGGTCTTTTGCTAAACATACTCATTCGAAATAAGAACATGTTTATTATTCATGCATCAAACAAATTCAAATTGATAAGAGTTCTATTGATAGTACCGGCGTAAGTTGTCGGCATTCCAAGTTCGAGGGAGCAGCTTCCCGTCTAGCTCTTCGACTTTATACGCCCCATGGTGGAGTACCTCCTTGACACGGTATGGTCCTTCCCATTTTGGTGCCAGCTTGCCCCCTTCCGTCGGCTTTGATACTTCAGCTCTTCGTAGGACCAGGTCTCCTGGCCGGAATGTCTTGGGTCGCACCCGAGAGTTGTAGTGTTTGGCCACTCGCTGACGGAACGCTGCCATACGAAGTTGCGCTTGATCTCGCAATTCTTCCACCAAATCCAGATCAGCCCTCAGCTGGTTTGAGTTGCTTTCTTCGTGGTATAATTCCGTCCGGGGACTAGGGACTCCTATTTCCACGGGGATGACCGCCTCGGTCCCAAAGACCAGGCTGAAAGGGAGTTTCCCCTGTGGGTGCTCGCGGCGTCGTGTGGTAGGCCCACAGCACACTGGAAAGTTCTTCCACCCAGCGCCCTTTGCAGCTATCTAGCCGAGCCCTGAGCCCTTGGAGGATGATGCGATTGGTCACCTCGGCTGCGCCGTTGGTTTGGGGATGCCCTACTGAGGTGAATCGATGACGGATGCCCAGGCCTCGCAGAATTCCGGAAGGCCGTGTTATCAAACTGTCGGCCGTTGTCTGTAACTAGGGTGTGCGGTAACCCGAACCGGCACACCACAGATTTCCAAAAGAAAGCCCTTACTTTGGCTTCCGTGATCTTAGCAAGAGCTTCCGCCTCGATCCATTTAGTAAAATGATCGACGGCCACAACTAGGAACTTACGTTGTCCGGAGGCAGGAGGGAAAGGTCCCAGGATGTCCATGCCCCACTGTGCGAAGGGCCACGGTGCAGCTAGAGGGGTCAGCTGGGACGCCGGTTGATGTTGGACGTTGGCATGACGCTGGCAGCTGTCACATCTTTTAACGAGTTCAGATGCGTCCTCTTTCATTGTCAACCAATAATACCCCTGACGTAGAGCTTTATATGCAAGAGCCCTGCCCCCCAGATGGCTTCCGCATATCCCCTCGTGTATCTCTCGCAAAATATAATTGGCGTCGGTGGGACCGACACACCTGAGGATAGGGTATGAGAATGACCTTCGGTAGAGCTTTCCCTCCATAAGGAAGAACTTCGGGGCCGTCTTTTAAGTTTCCTAGCTTCGGCAGGGTCTTCTGGGAGGATGCCTCAGTAAAGTATTGAACATAGGCGTCCATCCAGGAGGGCTCCTGCTCCACTGGTAAAGTTTCTCTTGGTACATCAATGCTCGGGGCTTCTAAGTGCTCCACATAAGCCTTTCCCAACATCCCATCAGCTGAGGCGGCGAGATGGGATAGGGCGTCGGCTCTAGCATTCTCTTGTCGAGGAATGTAGCTGACGCTGAAGTGAGTGAATGGGGAAACCATTGAGTGCACCGCGTCTAAGTAGCGGGCCATGATGGGATCCTTTGCCTCGTACTCCTTTGTAATCTGGCCAGCAACCAGTTGGGAGTCGGTGAATGCCCTAAGGCGTTTCACCCCAAGCTCTCGAGCCAATCTTACTCCGGATAACAAAGCTTCATATTCCGCCTGATTGTTAGTGGCTGGAAAGAGGAAGCGAAGTGCACACTCAGTCACAACCCCATCCGAGTTGGCCAAGATGAGGCCTGCTCCGCTCCCTTGAGAGTTCGATGCCCCATCCACGTGAAGGACCCACTCATCGTCACTGGTTCCGAGGGGCTGAGTGTCCGTAGGAGGTTCTTTAGGTGGCTCCATTCCCCAAGTACATTCGACCAAAAAATCTGCCAGACTTGAGACTTCATGGCCGAACGGGGGCGGAAAGATAATCGAACTCCCCCAGCTTGAGGGCCCACCTTGCCAGCCGGCCGGAAGTATCTGGACGAGCTAGAACTGTCTTCAGAGGCTGGTCTGTGATCACCGCGATCGGGTGGGCTTGGAAGTATGGCCGCAGACGCTGGGCAGACACGATCAATGCAAAGATGATTTTTTCCATGTTTGAGTATCGGGTCTCTGCATCATGAAGCACCTTACTCGTATAATACTGGCCTTTGTGTGCCATAGTGTCCATACGGACTAGCACAGAGCTAACAGCCTCAGGAGAGGCCGCAAGGTATAGAAGGAGCTCTTCTCCACCCGTCGGCTTGGCTAGCAGTGGCGGGGTAGATAAGAATTCTTTAACCCTTCGAACGCCTCCTGGCATTCTTTGGTCCATTCGAACTCGTTGATTCTGCGAAGCGCCTTGAAGAAAGGCAGACACCTTTCAGCGGACTTGGATAGGAAGCGGCTTAGGGCGGCTACTCTTCCTGTCAGGCGTTGTACTTCCTTCTTATTGGCAGGAGGCCTCATGTCCAAGATGGCTTGGACTTTGTCTGGGTTTGCTTCGATCCCCCTCCGGGTCACCATGAAACCCAAAAACTTCCCAGCTGTCACCCCAAATGCACACTTGCGAGGGTTCAGCTTCATCTGGTACCGACGAAGGCTGTCAAAAGTTTCTGCTAGGTCCGCGATGTGGTCATGGCATGAACGCTTTTTGTCAGCATGTCATCCACGTACACTTCCATGTTACGCCCTATCTGACCTTCAAAGACCTTGTTCATCAGCCTCTGGTAAGTAGCTCCCGCATTCTTTAACCCGAAAGGCATTACCTTGTAGCAATATAGCCCCTTTTCGGTTATGAAGGAGGTAGCTTCTTCATCCGGGTTCATCCGGATCTGGTTGTATCCAGAGAAAGCATCCATGAAGCTAAGGACCTCATGGCCGGATGTAGCGTCCACCAGTTGATCGATTCGAGGCAGGGGAAAGCTGTCTTTGGGGCATGCCTTGTTGAGGTCGGTGAAATCTACGCACATTCTCCAGCTTCCGTTGGCCTTGCGGACCAGCACCACATTAGCCAACCATTCGGGGTAGTGGACCTCCCGAATATGGCCGCAGCCATTAACTTGCGGATCTCCTCGTCGATAGCTTTCTGTCTGTCTGGAGCGAAGTTTCTCTTTTTCTGTCGGACCGGCCGACACTCTGGCTTGAGGTTAAGCCGATGGGTGATTACTTCTTCAGGGACGCCCGGCATGTCTGAGGATGACCATGCGAAGACGTCAGTGTTGGCCGCAGGAAAGTAAGAAGTTGATGCGTGCCTTCCTCCGGGAGCGATGCCCCCAGCTGAACAGTCCTTGCCGGGTCATCACCCAAGGGGAGGGTTAGAAGGTGCTCTGCCGGCTCTCCCTTCTTCCCAACTCCCTAGGATCGAGTGACTCAGAGGCTGTCGCTGACTCTGCGTTCAGCGGCTGGGCGACAGATGGTAGCAGGCGGAAGTGGGCTTTGCTCCCCCTTCATTTCTCCGATCCCTTCATTGGTAGGGAACCTTACCAATAATCTCTTAGTGGAGATCACGGCATCCAGCAGATTCAGCCCCGGTCTTCCCAAGATGGCGTTATAAGCCAGCGGGACCCGGACCACCAAGAAGTTTATGACCACGGTGCTCTGACATGGAGGAGTTCCAGCCGTGACCGGGAGAGCAATTTCGCCTTCGACGTTCACTGAGTCTCCCGTGAAGCCCATTAGCGGTGTGGCAACGGGTCGGAGTAAAGACCTTGATAAGTTCATCCGAACAAAAGCCTCATAACTCAAGACATCCACAGAGCTCCCACTATCAATTAAAATTCTTTTTACAGGGTGTTTAGCTATAGTCATGGACACCACGACGCTGTCGTCATGTTTATTAACTACCCCATCTAGATCCTTTCCGAAGAAAGGTATTACAGAGTCTATTCCCTCTCGCGGCCTCTTCGAACCACCATCCGTTCCCCAAGAGATCATAGCTATGGTCTTTTCAGTTGGGGTATTATCCACGCCAGCCGGCGACCTGGGGCACCATGGGGCCCGTCGCGGGGAGATTCCCCTTCGAACAAACTTGCCCAGGTGGCCTTGCTGAACCAGCTCCTCGATGGCCTTTTTTAGATGGCGGCAGTCTTCGGTGTCGTGGCCGTAGTCCCGGTGGTACCGGCAGTAAAACTCCTTGTTGCGGGGGCCCGGACTTCAAGGGAGCCGGACGCTTGAAATATGGTTCCTCCTCGATCTCCAGTAGGATGTGAGAGATGGGGGCCATGAGGGGAGTGAACTGCTCTTTAGGAACCAGCGCCTGTGGCCGGCGATCCGAGCGTCGTGGAGGCTCGGGCTTCCGAGGTTGTGCACCAGCGGTCAGAAGGCGGCGGTTTGTTACCGGGGTTCTTGTCAACTTCTCTCCGGGAAGAATCTGCTTCGTCAGCGCGGATGTACTTCTGTGCCCGGCTCAGAAGCTCGGCGTAGGAACGCGGAGGCTTCTTATCCAGAGAGTAAGCGAATCTGGACGGGCGAAGTCCTCTCTTCAGGGCCAAGGTGGCGACAGAGTCCTCCAGGTTGTACACCTCCAGCGCTGCTTCCTTAAATCGAGCGACGAAATCCTTTAAGGTCTCGCCACTCTTCTGCTGGACAGCAAAGAGGCTATCGGCAACTCGTGGGATCTTTCGACAGGCATCAAAATGAGCCAGGAAGGACCGCTCAAGTTGCCGAAACGAGTTGATGCTGCGTGGGGGCAGACGGGAGTACCACGCGCGTGCCGCCTTACGGAGCGTGGCCGGGAAGGCGACGCATAATAAGGAATCCGTCGCTCCCTGGACCTGCATGAGGACTTTGTAGCTTTCCAGATGGTCCAGGGGGTCCGTCGTTCCATCATATGGATCCAATTGAGGGAGACGGAACCGGGGGGGGACCGGTTCCTCCATGATATGGCGAGAAAGCGGGGGGCGATGCTCATACTCCGCTGCATAGGGATCGGCGATCCGACGGCTGAGTTCGTCCAACCGCCGATGGTACTCGTCAAGCCTTTGCTCGGCCCGACGGGTGGTTTTCCGGGGAGTGTTACCTCGGGATGAGTCGGAAGAAGAAGATCGCCGGCGCAAAGAATGTGCCCGCTTGGACTCCTTTTCTTCGGTCGGTGTGGCCGGAGCGACGGGAGGGAGACCGTCGTCGCTTCGAGGTCCCTTGGGATGAGTCGGAAGAAGAGATCGCCGGCGCAAAGAATGTGCCCGCTTGGACTCCTTTTCTTCCGGTCGGCGGTGGGAACGACCGGAGCGGCGGGAGGGAGACCGTCGTCGCTTCGAGGTCCCTGGTGATGAGGTTCGGGGGGTGAGCGGTGAGAGACCTCAGGCGGGGTCCCTCCTTGGTGAGACTGAACTGTTCCTCGCACCCCTTCGCCCATCACAGGGGGTTGAGTTACAGCAGCCACATAACGCTCTTGCAGCCCCCGGACCATCGTCGTCAGATCCTGGACCTGATGGGCTAGAACATCAAGCCGGTCGGGTTGGCTTGTCGGTGCGAGGGGTGGAGCATGGGGGTTGGCCTCCGAATGCTCAACTCGCGGGATATGCCCGGCTGCCTGGCTAGAGGAAGCCTCTTGTGCTCGCGTGGTCACCATCGCTTCCTTTGCAAAACTGGAGGGATTCCAGGGAGAATTTTCGACCTGGTCTGCCCCCCCTACCTGGCGCGCCAATCTGTTGCGGCCGAATCACGTATGATGAACGTCGGGCAGGTTGGATCACCGGGTGCATAGAAAGGCCGCCGTCTTCCTCCAGAGCCTGCAAAAAGTCCCGGACCGGTGGTTCCGGCGGGGACCCTCCGACGCCCAAGTTAGTGAGTCGTCGAACAGGGATATGATTTTGTAGAATTATTTTAGAGAAGTTCCAGAGAGAGAGTCCCCTTGCATGGAGCTCGGGTCCTCCTTTATACCTGTTGGGAATCCCGTATACCTTGGTCTGTTGGAACCGTCGAATCTTTCGTTGTGATGTTTCATCGAACGGTAAGTTGTTGGACTGTTGCTGGATAGGGGCCGCTTATAGCGGTAACTGCTGATCAGGCTGACACGCCCGAGCTATTCGGCAGTAGACCTTAGATCGCGGGGTCAGTTGCCTAAGACTAATCCTTGTTTGAAGGTCGACACTGGGGGCCGACGCTGGATGGCAGTGCTGGATGCCGGAACCAAAGCCTCAGTACTGGGACTTATTAAGGCCGACACCTGTGGCCAATGTTGGAGGCCGATGCTGATGGCTGATGTTGGGGGCCGGCGCTGGTGGCGACACTGGCTGTCTGGCTCTGGAGGCCGACGCTGGCTGTCTGGCTTAAGAGGCCGACGCTGGCTGTCTGGCTCTGGAGGCCGACGCTGGCTGTCTGGCTCAAGAGGCCGACGCTGGCTGTCTGGTGCAAGCGCGTAGTTGGTCTTTGATGCCGATGCTGGGAGCCGGCGCTGGAGGCCGATGCTGGGGGCCGGCGCTGGTGGCCGACGCTGGCTGTCTGACTCTGGAGGCCGACGCTGGAGGCCGGCTCCGAAGACCGATGCTGGAGGCTTTGGGTTTTGTTGTCACATCATTGCTTTCAAAAATCGCGCAGAAGATAATACTACCCCGGGGAAACAACCAACCGTATCAGGACTCATGTATAAATAGATCTAATATTTTTGATTTTATTTCTGATTAAATGAATATGTTCCTAAGGATCCTGGGCATCTGGGATTTTGTATTTTATCTTCCACTACGTTTTTCATGAATTTGATTCATATCTTGTATAAATAATTTTTGACAAGTGGTATCAGAGCCACTTTAGGCTACATATTCATTAATCTGATAGGATACTTGAGTCAATTTGATTGATAATTTGAGTTTTTATCATGCTTCTTATGAAGATTAAAATCCTTAATTATTTTTATATGTTGATAATAAATCTAAAATAAAATAAAATATTTATTATTTGATGATAAACAATATTATTTAGATTTATGCATATTCATTATCATGTTAAAATAAAGTATTTTGATATGTGATATCAGAGATAAAGGTTTATTATATGATAATAAATAATAATTAATTTAGATTTAATCATATCTGTGTCATGTTAAAGTAGTAATTGTTATTTATGCATGATAGATACTATATGCTGAAATCCTAGAAATCATGTTTAGGATTTAATTTTAACAAAATTATTGATATGATTAAGATCTAATATTCATATGATAATGAACAATAATCATAGAAAACTTATTTTCAAAAATTTTGATCATGATAAGATTGTGATTAAATGTAATCATTTGGAATCTAAATTGATTTGAACTTCGAATTTTAAACTTGAATCTTGAAATTTTAAATTTTAAATTTGAATCCAAAAATCTTATCATGACAAGAATCAATTAGGGTTTGTTAGAGACATTAAGATTTACATGGGATGTAAAACCGACATGTCATAACATGTAATTAAATAATAAAAAATTTTAAATTTTAAATTTTTAAAATTTGAATTAAGAATTCTTATCATAATAACCTAACAAGATCACTATCTTAACTTATCATAAAATGTAATAAATGATAAAGATTTAGGAAACTTAGAATTAACCACATCATTGCTTGATCCTATGATTCCAAAATTGGTCTAATCAATTAGGCTTACCTACATTAGTGTCTAAGAAAAGTGTGATCATAGTTTTTAATTGATCCGTTCGCTGCCTGAAAAAACTCATTCAATGGAATTGAAAGATATGCTAAATAGGACCCCATTGATCAGCTAATCTAGCCATTGTTAAGGAAAGCTCTTAATTAATTAGATCAATAAGGTTAATCAGGATGGTAGCAACTGATTTGGTCATATAATTAGGGTTCCTAAATTAGATAGTGGTCAGGGATCCTAATTTGATTAGGAATCCCAATCATAAGATTTGATCTTATGAATTTTTAGGTTAATAAAGATTAATCTAAAATCTACATATAGGATATGTAACCTTGCATAGTATAAATGTTGTACATGTATGATTGGACCTATATGCGCTAAATCTCTCTATGAATATTAAGTTATTAGCCTTCTAGCCTTCCATTATTCACATGATATAAAATCATTGGGTCATGAGATTTATTGTGCCAAAGTAGAGGTCGAGTATACTTATGAGGAGTTGATTGTGGAACAATGGGTTGACTTAACTAGATTAGCTGGCATAATTGGCCAAAGTCAGGGTCAATCTAATCTAGAGGCAAATTTAGGATGACCACATATGGATGTGATTAACAAGGCAATGTTCCTTAAATGATCTAGGTGTCAAATTAGATGCGATTGATGATAATCTACCAAATTTAGCTTATCGAGATTTGTTGTGCCAAAGCCAAGATCAAGGTAATTCGAATAAGGATCCTAGCCCATTAAGAAAATTGAATGCCAATCTCTCGAGATTAATAGAGAGGGCTATTAACCTTGATAAAATAGTGGAAGAAATCAACTTAATTAAAAATCTTAAAATTACCATATCAAGTCGGTGATTACTATTCATAGCAATTGACTCATTCTATTTTTTATGTAGGTTTTCAGAGAAATCATGAGTGTAAACATCAACGTTAGGAGTATCTTAGAATCCAATAAATTGACTGGACTCAACTTTCCTGATTGGCTTAGGAGTGTAAGGATCGTTCTTCGATCCGAAAAAATTCTTTTTGTTCTAGATGAGGTTGCACCGAAGGTCCCACTAGCGAATGCTTCGACTGAGGTTCATGTGGCATACAACCGGTATAAAGATGCTGAGAAAATGGCCACATATTTGATGTTGGCCTCGATGTCACCTGATCTTTAGAAATAGCATAAGCATATGAATGCTCAGGAGATATTGATGCACCTGCAAGAGTTGTTTGGTGCACAGTCTCGTTATGAGAGGTTCCAGACCTCTAGAGAGCTATTTTAGTACAAAATGATTGAGGATTCATTAGTGGGTGCCCACATGCTAAAAATGATCAATTTGATTGAGAAGTTGGCACGATTAGGTTTTGTGATGGATCATAAATTGAGTGTTGACTTGGTTCTACAGTCACTATCTCCCAGCTATCCACAGTTTATTCTTAATTTTAACATGAACAAGCTAGAGGCGTCTCTACCTGAACTCGCAAATATGCTGACGAATATCAAGCCCAACATTAAGAAAGAAAAGGGGCAGTTATGGTCGTGGAGTCCTCTGGTGCTCGTAAGAAGCAACCAAAGAAGAATAAAGTCCAAAAGGCCAAGGCGAACCAAATAAGGGCATTAAGAAAAAAAAGTAGCCAAGGAAAAGTGTCACTTATGTAGCAAGGATAGGCACTGGAAGCGAAACTTCAGGGCTTATCTGGCTAGCCTAAAAGAAAAGAAACATACAACTACTTCTACATCATGTATATTTATGATTGAGATGTTTTCTTCTGTTACTTCTTATTCCACTCGGGTATTGGATACCAGTTGTGGATCGCATATTTGTATTGATATGTAGATGATAAGAAGCAGTAGAAAGCTGGAGAAAGATGAAGTGATCCTGCATAGGAAATGGAGCAAAGGTTGCTGCTTTAGCCGTAGGATTTTATTCTTTGTTTTTGCCCACTGGGCTTGTAATGGAGCTTAGTAATTGTTGCTATGTTTCAAACATAACAAAGAATATTATTTCTGTTTCATGCCTTGTAAATGATTGATATACATTTGAAATTAAAAATAAAGGAATTTTAATTTTTAAAAATAAAATGTTCTTTGGTTCTACTAAAATATTCAATAGGATTTATGTTTCGAATTTATAATGCCCTATTCTCAATGTAGAAACTAAGAAATTAAAATCAATAATTCTAAGAACTCATACCAATGGCACCATCGTTTAGGCCATGTAAATGAGATGCGTTTAACCAAGTTATATAAGGATGGTTACTTGGACTCATTCGATTAGGAATCGTTTGAGAAATATGAGTCGTGCTTATGCGGCAAAATGACTAAGTCACCTTTTACTAAAAAGGGTGAGTGAGCAACTGAATGTTTAGGACTAGTATATTCTGATGTCTATGGTCCTATCAATATTCAGGCCATAAGAGGTTTTCTTACTTCATCACATTCATAGATGACTATAGTAGGTATGATCATGCATATCTAATGAAGCATAAATCTGAAGCATTTGAAAAGTTCAAAGAATTCAGATCTGAGGTAGAAAAACAAAGTGGCAAAAGTATTAAGATACTTCGATCAGATCGAGGTGGGGAATACTTAAGCCATGTGTTTTTAGAATATTTGAAAGAGAACGAGATTCTCTCTCAGTGGACTCCTCCTGGTATGCCACAGCATAATAGTATATCAAAAAGGAGGAATCACACATTATTAGATATGGTGCGATCAATGATGAGCCTTGCAAACCTTCCAAAAATGTTTTGGGGTTATGTGCTACACACGGCCGAATACACTCTAAACTGCGTTTCATCTAAGTCGATCAATTCCACTCCTTATGAGATATGGTATGGAAAGAAACCATCCCTTAGTCATCTAAGGATTTTGGGTTGCTACACTTATATAAAGCGTAATGAGTTAGACAAGCTTGGAGCTAGATATGATAAGTGCAATTTTATGGGATATCCTAAAGAAACAAAAGGATACTATTTTTACTATCTACTTGAGCAAAAGGTTATTGTCTCGAGGCATGCCATATTCCTAGAGAATGTAATTTTTCTAAGAAAGGACAATGGCAGAAATATTGAGCTTTGTAAAGCTTAAGAACCACAGATTTGATGGGAATTATGTATACAAGATATGAATCAAATTCATATAAACATTGCGAAAGGTATAATATAAAATTCCCAGATGCCCAGGATCCTTAGGAACAAATCCATTATATCTCAAATAAAATCTAATTTTATTCATACCTGAGTCCTTTATCGATGTAGATGAGGATGAAGCCGGTTAATCCCTGCCACTAGCCGTCCACATGTCCGGCCTCTAACGGTGATCCACGTAGAGAAGAAGGGATGAAGACCTCCAAGGTATGAAGATGACACCACGGAGAGAGAGAGGGGTGCTAGCGCCTCTTGAATCCCCTTACAGAAGATATCTTTGAAGAAAAGTCTAATCTTTTCTTCTTATGCTCTACTTTCTTGGAAGAAAAGTCTAATCCTTTCTTCTCATGCTCTATTTCTTGGTAGGAAGGAACTATATTTATAGGTTAAAATGAGACGTTCCAAAGAGGAAGAGACCTCTCTTCATGGTAAAAAACTTTCATCATTATGGTAATAAACTCCTCCCATCATTATGGTAAGAAACTCCCATCTTCATGGTAAGATTAATCCAAGTGTCACAATCTCAGCCTTTGAAATTAGGAGTTGTTATCCCATAACTACATGCCCTAATTTGTACGTGTTCATCATCGAACCGTAGAGATTCATCATGCCTCATCCCATGGGCATGATTCCATCTTCACATGGCTGAGATTGGACATCCATACCTGAATAATCAGAGCCATCCATCACATGGATCAAGTCACATATCGTATCCAATTATTTGTTCATCATATGCACAAATAATTTCTCCTTAACATTCCTTCTATTATAATGGATCATATCCATTATAATTATATCTTCTTTAAATTGGGTCTCACCCAATTATTTAATTGATCATCTTATCTGAATTAAATCTAATTTAATTCTCATTTTAATTCATCCAATATTCTTCTTAATGCGTGTGACCCATTAGGCCCTTTAACATGTTGGCAATAATCATGTCCTAATCATAGACCCTAGGAATGATTGGATAACTCTTTGTCTAATTCAACAACATGATTATAGATCATGAGAGGCCTCTAGCAAAGCATCATGACCATCCACTGCTAAAGGTTTTGTTGATGTGACCATCAACACCTGTCCATGAACGGTTACCGTATGATCAAATCCTTTCGTCACATATCCCAGATCAATCAGTGGTATGGAATGTGTCAACCCTGTAATTGATCTTTGTTTACTTGATCTCAGAAAAATTGACTATATGAATTAGAACTTCGAAACCATTTTGAATTCCAACTCAACCTTGCAAGGATTTATCAATCAATTTAATCCATCAAGTGGCCATGGGATATAACCCTTTCTATCAAGGGAGACGAATCCTGTCTTGATCAAACACCATCTTCATGTGCTTCATGTCATACCCAACCGACACCATATTTATCATCCGTGGCTAGAGCAACGTTTGATGTCATCAAAGCATGACATTCCACACATGAGATGCAATGAAGATCTCAAGTCAAAGGATCACTCATACCACCGTCATTAGAGATCAACCATTAACACTATATAGAATATCCATATGGGATATCTGTATGGGTCATCCAATGCATCGTTACAATAACGAGCATCCACACACCTATCCAAGTATTTTCATACTTTAGCTTGTGAAATCAGCTGCTTACCCCAAGGGTGAGGATATGCAATGTGTGCTAGTCTTACGGTGTTCGATGGTGTCCAGTCCCATCTACACATCGACTAGGGAAGTTTAAAGAATCAAACCATAACGTGCAATTTGAATCTCATAATTTGTAATCTCTATTACAAATTCCATATGCACGGTTCACATTCTTTTGACTTTATCTCACAGACAAATATATCAAATAAAAGACATCTGGATAGATAAAGAAACTATTTTATTTGATTTGTATTCATATAATGTATATAGCATTCAATCCAATTGGATTTAGGGCATACACTAACAATCTCCCACTTGCACTAGAGCCATTCACCCATGTATTTAATACCGAGTGACTTAACATGATTATCATGCTTATGCTGCGGTAGGGCTTTAGTGAGCGGATCAGCTACATTATCCTTAGTAGGGACTCATTCTATTTTTACATCATTTCTACCAATAATCTCTCTAATTACATGGTATCTCCTGAGTTCATGTTTGGACCTCTGATGAGACCTTGGCTCCTTAGCTTGTGCAATAGCTCCATTGTTGTCACAATACAAGTGTACTAGATCAGCAATGCTTGGAACCACACCAAGTTTAGTGATGAACTTTTTGATCCAAACCGCTTCTTTGGCTGCATCTGATGCTGCGATGTACTCATCTTCGGTCGTAGAGTTGGCAGTCGTCTCCTGCTTGGAACTTTTCCAGCTAACTGCATCGCCATTGAGTGTAAAGACATAGCCTGATTGAGATTTATAATCATCTTTATCAGACTGAAAACTAAAATCTGTATAATCCTGAACTATGAGTTTGGGTCCTCCATAAACCAAGAACATATCCTTAGTCCTTCATAAGTACTTAAGGATATTCTTGACGGCCATCCAATGTTTCTCTCCAGGGTTTGTCTGGTATCTACTAGTGATACTCAATGCATAAGAAACATTAGGTATCGTACATAGCATCGCATACATGATGGATCCGATTGCTGAGGCATATGGAATCCTATTCATGTTCTCTCTCCATTTGGGTCTTAGGACTCATGTCCTTGGAGAGATGTATTCCATGTGATACCGGCAGGAATCCCTTCTTGGATTTCTCATGCTAAACTATTTTAGCACTTTATCTATGTATTGATTGGGACAATCCAAGCAACCTTCTAAATCTATCTCTATATATCTTAATACCCAGTATGTAGCTGCTTCTCCCAAATCTTTCATGGAGAATTTGCTGGATAACCATTCCTTCACTTTTTGTAGTAAGGATACATTGTTTCCTATCAATAATATGTCATCTACATATAATATCAGGAAAATAATAACACTCCCACTAACCTTCTTGTACACACATGGATCATCCTCATTTTTGATAAAATCAAACTTTTTGATTGTTTCATCGAAACGGATGTTCCAACTTCTAGAAGCTTGCTTAAGTCCATAAATGGACCTTTGCAGCTTGCATACCTTTTTAGAATCAATGGACTCAAAACCCTTAGGTTTGTCATATACACATCATCCACTAAATCACCATTTAGAAGGCGGTCTTGACATCCATTTGCCATATCTCATAATCGTAATAGGCTACAATCGCAAGCAAAATCCTTATGGACTTAAGCATGGCTACGGGAGAAAAGGTTTCATCAAAGTCAACACCTTGCCTTTGCTTGTAACCTTTTGCAACTAGCCTCGCCTTATAGGTAATCACATTACCATCCATATATGTTTTCTTCTTGAAGACCCATTTGCACTCAATGAGTTTTATCCTTCAGGTGGATCAACCAAAGTTCATACTTGGTTGTCGTACATGGAGTCCATTTCAGACTTCATGACTTCAAGCCATCTCTTGGAGTCAATGTCATAAATTGCTTCATCGTAGTTAGTAGGCTCATCTTCTTCTATAAGAAATTCATATCTCTCAGGAATATGATGTGTTCTACTAGACCTACGTAGCTGATGTGTACTTGGAGCTTCCTGTGGCTCCATCATTTCTGATAGAGGTTCACGTAAATGTTGCCTGAATGTGAGTTGAGTCTCCTGCTCAACTCCCACTACATTTGACATTTGCTCCATGTCATCTAATCGGTCTGTGTCAATTTGTGGCTCTTGAGTTTCACTAATCTCAATATTTATGCCACTACCATTTCTTAAAAAAATCTCATTCTCTAGAAATATGGCATGCCTTGAGACAAACACCTTTTGCTCGAGTGGGTGGTAGAAGTAGTATCCTTTTATTTCTTTAGGATACCCCACAAAATTACACTTGTCAGATCTAGCTCCCAGCTTGTCTAACTCATTATGCTTTACATAAGCGTAGCAACCCCAAATCCTTAGATGACTAAGGATTGGTTTCTTTCCACACCATATCTCATAGGGAGTGGAATTGATCGACTTAGACGGAACTCGATTTAGAGTGTATTCGGCTGTGTGTAGGGCAAACCCCAAAACATTTTTGGAAGATTTGCAAGGCTCATCATTGATCGCACCATATCTAATAATGTGTGATTTCTCCTTTCTGATACACCATTATGCTGTGGCGTACCAGGAGGAGTCCACTGAGAGAGAATCCCATTCTCCTTCAAATATTCTAAGAACTCATGGCTTAAGTATTCCCCACCTCGATCTGATCGAAGTATCTTAATACTTTTGCCACTTTATTTTTCTACCTCGGATCTGAATTCTTTGAACTTTTTAAAGGCTTCAGATTTGTGCTTCATCAGATATACATAACCATACCTGCTATGGTCATCTATAAATGTGATGAAGTAAGAAAAACCTCCTATTGCCTGAATATTGATAGGACCACATACATCCGAATGTACTAGTCCTAAATATTCAGTTGCTCGCTCACCCTTTTTAGCAAAGGATGACTTAGTCATTTTGCCACGTAAGCACGACTCACATTCCTCAAACGATTCCAATCGAATGAGCCCAAGTAGCCATCCTTATGTAACTTGGTTAAACGTGTTTCATTTACATGGCCTAAATGACAGTGCCATAGGAATGAGTTCTTAGAATTATTTAATTTTAATTTCTTAGTTTCTACATTGAGAATAGGGCATTGTAAATTCAAAACATAAATCCCGTTGAACATTTCAGTAGAACCAAAGAACATTTCATTTTTAAAAATTGAAATTCCTTTATTTTCAATTTCAAATGTATATCCATCATTTACAAGACATAAAACAGAAATAATGTTCTTTGTTATGTTTGGAACATAGTAACAATTATTAAGCTCCATTATAAGTCTAGTGGGCAAAGACAAAGAACAAGATCCTATAGCTAAAGCAGCAACCTTTGCTCCATTTCCCATGCGCAGGATTACTTCATCTTTTTCAGCTTTCTACTGCTTCTTATCATCTGCATATTAATGCAAATATGAGATCCACAACCGGTATCCAATACCCAAGTGGAATAAGAAGTAACAGAAGAAAATATCTCAATCATAAATATACCTGAAGTAGAAGCATCTGTATGTTTCTTTTCTTTCAGGCTAGCCAGATAAGCTTTGCAGTTTCGCTTCCAATGCCCTTCCTTCCCACAGAAGTGACATTTCCTCTTGGCTACTTTGTTTTTCTTGATGCCCTTATTTGGTTTAGTCGCCTTGGCTTTTGGACCTTATTCTTCTTTGGCTGCTTCTTACGAGCGCCAGAAGACTCCACGACCATAACCTACCCCTTTTCTTTCTTAATGTTGGGCTCGGCATTCATCAGCATATTCGCGAGCTCAGGTAGAGATGTCTCTAGCTTGTTCATATTGAAATTAAGAACAAACTGCGAATAGCTGGGAGGTAATGACTGCAGAACCAAGTTAACACTTCGTTCATGATCCATCACAAAACCCAATCGTGCTAACTTTTCAATCAAATTGATCATTTTCAGTACGTGGGCACCCACTGATGAATCCTCGGTCATTTTGCACTGAAACAGCTCTTTAGAAGTTTGAAACCTCTCATATCGAGACTGTGCACCAAACAACTCTTGCAAGTGCATCAAAATCTCCTGAGCGTTCATATGCTCATGCTTTTTTTGAAGATCAGATGACATTGAGGCCAACATCAAACATGTGGCCATGTCTTCAGCATCTTTATACCGGTTGTATGCCACATGAACCTCAGTCGGAGCATCTGCTAGTGGGACCTCCGGTGCAACCTCATCTAGGACAAAAAGAATTTTCTCAGATCGAAGAACGATCCTTACATTCCTTAGCCAATCAGGGAAGTTGAGTCCAGTCAATTTGTTGGATTCTAAAATATTCCTTAGGTTGATGTTTACACTCATGGTTTCTCTGATAACCTACATAAAATTAGAACGAGTCAATTACTATGAATACTAATCACCAACTTAATATGGTAATTCTAGATTTTTAATTAAGTTGGTTTCTCCCACTATTTTATCAAGGTTAATAGCCCTCTCTATTAATCTCGAGAAATTGATATTCAATTTCCTTAGTAGACTAGGATCCTCATTTGAATTACCTTGACCTTGGCTTTGGCACAACAAATCTCGGTAAGCCAAATTTGGTAGATTATTATCAATCACATCTAATGTGACTCCTATCATTTAGGGGACATTGCTTTGTCAATTACATCCATATGTGATCACCCTAAAGTTTGCCTCTAGATTAGACTGACCCTGACTTTGGCCAATTATGCAGCTAATCTAGTTAAGTCAACCCATTGTTCTACAATCAACTCCTCATAGGTACACTCGACCTCAGCTTTGGCATGACAAATCTCATGACCTAATGATTTTGTATCATGTGAACAATGGAAGGCTTATGACTTAATATTCGTGGAGGGATTTAGCGCATAAAGGTCCCATCTACATCTACAATATTTGTACTATGCTAGGTTACATATCCTATATGTAGATTTTAGATTAATTTCAATTAACCTTAATTTCATAAGATCCAATCTATGATTGGGACTCCTAATCAAATTAGGATCCTGATCACTATCTAATTTAGGAACCCTAATCATGTGACCAAATCAATTGCTACCATCCTGATCAATCTTAATTGATTTAATCAATTAAGAGCTTTCCCTAACAATGGCCAGATTAGCTGATCAATGGGGTCCTATTTAGCATACCCTTCGATCCCATTGAATGGGTTTTCCCAGGCAGCGAACGGAACAATTAAAAATCATGATCAAACCTTTCTAGACACCAATGTAGTTAAGCCCAATTGATTAGATCAATTATGGGATCATAGGATCAAACAATGACATGGTTAAGTCTAAGTTTCCTAAATCTTTATCATCTATTAAATTTTATGATAACTATAGATAGTGATCTAGCTAGGGTGTTATGATAAGAGTTCTTAATTTAAATTTTAAATTTTCTTATCATTGAATTATGTTATGACATATCGGTTTCACATCCCATGTAAATCCTAATGTCTCTAACAAACCCTAAAGTTTTCAATCTTCATTATCATAAGAATATCATATCTTAATCATATCAACCATATGCTAAAATTAAATCATAAACATAATTTCTAGGATTTCAGTATATAGTATCTATCATGCATAAATAATAATTACTATTTTAACATGACACATATATGATTAATTATTTTTTATTATCATATAATAAACCTTTTCCTCTATATATCAAAGTATTCTACTTGAACATGATAATGAATATGCATAAATCTAAATAATATTATTTATCATTAAATAATAAATATTTTATTATATTTTAGATTTATTATCAAATATAAAAACTCTTCATGATTTTAAGCATCATATTATCAATCATATTGACTCAAGTATCCTATCAGATTAATGAATCTGTAGCTAAGGGGCTCTGATACCACTGATGGAATTATGTATACAAGATATGAATCAAATTCATATAAACATTGCGGAAGGTATAATATAAAATTTTCAGATGCCCAGGATCCTTAGGAACAAATCCATTATATCTTAAATAAAATCTAATTTTATTCATACCTGAGTCCTTTATCGATGTAGATGAGGATGAAGCTGGTTAATCCCTGCCACTAGCCGTCCACGTGTCCGGCCTCTAACGGTGATCCACGTAGAGAAGAATGGATGAAGACCTCCAAGGTATGAAGGTGATACCACGAGAGAGAGAGGGGTGCTAGCACCTCTTGAATCCCCTTACAGAAGATATCTTTAAAGAAAAGTCTAATCTTTTCTTCTATGCTCTACTTTCTTGGTAGGAAGGAACTATATTTATAGGTTAAAATGAGATATTTCAAAGAGGAAGAGACCTCTCTTCATGATAAAAACTTCTATCATTATAGAAAGAAACTCCGATATTCATGGTAAGAAACTCCTTCCATCTTCATGGTAAGAAACTCCCATCTTCATGGTAAGATTAATCCAAGTGTCACAATTCAGCCTTTAAAATTAGGAGTTGGTTATCCCATAACTATATGCCCTAATTTGTATATGTTCATCATCGAACCATAGAGATTCATCATGCCTCATCCCATGGGCATAATTCCATCTTTACATGGCTGAGATTGGACATCCATACCTGAATAATCAGAGCCATCCATCACATGGATCAAGTCACATATCGGTATCTAATTATTTGTTCATCATATGCACAAATAATTTCTCCTTAACATTCCTTCTATTCTAATGGATTATATCCATTATAATTATATCTTCTTTAAATTAGGTCTCACCGAATTATTTAATTGATCATCTTATCTGAATTAAATCTAATTTAATTCTCATTTTAATTCATCCAATATTCTCCTTAATGCGTGTGACCCATTAGGCTCTTTAATATGTTGGCAATAATCATATCCTAATCATAGACCCTAGGAATGATTGGACAACTCTTTGTCTAATTCAACAAAATGATTATAGATCATGAGAGGCCTCTAGTAAAGCATCATAACCACCCAACTGCTAAAGGTTTTGTTGACGTGACCATCAATACCTATCCATGAACGGTTACCGTATGATCAAATCCTTTCGTCACATATCCCAGATCAATCAGTGGTATAGAATGTGTCAACCCTGTAATTGATCTTTGTTTACTTGATCTCAGGAAAAATTGACTATATGAATTAGAACTTCGAAACTATTTTGAATTCTAACTCAACCTTGCAAGGATTTATCAATCAATTTAATCCATCAAGTGGCCATGGGATATAACCCTTTCTATCAAGGGAGACGAATCCTATCTTGATCAAATACCATCTTTATGTACTTCATGTCATACCCAACCGATATCATATTTGCCATCCGTAGCTAGAGCAACGTTTGAATGCCGTCAAAGCATGACATTCCACACATGAGATGCAATGAAGATCTCAAGTCAAAGGATCACTCACACCACCGTCATTAGAGATCAACCATTGACACTATATACAATATCCATATGGGATCTCTGTACGGGTCATCCAATGCATCGTTACAATAACGAGCATCCACACACCTATCCAAGTATCTTCATACTTCAGCTTATGAAATCACAGCTGCTCACCCCAAGGGTGAAGATATGCAATATATGCTAGTCTCACGATGTTCGATGGTGTCCAGTCCCATCTACACATCGACTAGGGAAGTTTAAAGAATCAAACCATAACGTGCAATTTGAATATCACAATTTGTAATCTCTATTACAAATTCTATATACATGGTTCACATTCTTTTGGACTTTATTTCACAGACAAATATATCAAATAAAAGATATCTAGATAGATAAAGAAACCATTTTATTTGATTTGTATTCATAGAATGTATACAACATTCAATCCAATTAGATATAGGGCATACACTAACAAAATTGACACAGACCGATCAGATGACATGGAGCAAATGCCAAATGCAGTGGAAGTTGAGCAGAAGACTCAACTCATATTCAGACAATATTTGTGTGAGCCTCTATCAGAAGAGATGGAGCAACATGTAGCTCCAAGTACACATCAGCTACGTAGGTCTAGTATAACACATCATATTTCTGAGAGATATGGATTTCTTATAGAAGATGATGAGGCTACTAACTACGAGGAAGCAATATGTAACATTGACTCCAAGAGATGGCTTGAAGCCAAGAAGTCTAAAATGGACTCTATGTACGATAATCAGGTATGGACCTTGGTTGATCCACCTGAAAGGGTAAAACCCATTGGGTGCAAATGGGTCTTCAAGAAGAAGACCGACATAGATGGTAATGTGATTATCTATAAACTGAGGCTAGATGCAAAAGGTTACAAGTAAAGGCAAGGTGTTGACTTTGATGAAACTTTTTTTCCTGTAGCTATGCTTAAGTCCATAAGGATTTTGATTGCAATTACAACCTATTACGATTATGAGATATGACAAATGGATGTCAAGACCACCTTTCTAAATGGTGATTTAGTGGAGGATGTGTATATGATACAACCTGAGGGTTTTGAATCCATTGATTCTCAAAAAGTATGCAAGCTGCAAAAGTCCATTTATGAACTTAAGCAAGCCTTTAGAAGCTGGAACATCCGTTTTGATGAAACAATCAAAGAGTTTGATTTCATAAAAAATGAGGATGATCCATGTGTGTACAAGAAGGTTAGTGGGAGTGTTTTTATTTTCTTGATATTATATGTAATGACATATTATTGATAGAAAACAATGTATCCTTGCTGCAAGAAGTGAAGGATTGGTTGTCCAGCAAGTTCTTCATGAAAGATTTAAGAGAAGCAGCCTACATACTGGGTATTAAGATTTATAGAGATAGAATTAGGAGGTTTCTTGGATTATCCCAATCAATGTATATAAATAAAGTGCTAAAACAGTTTAGCATGGAGGAATCCAATAAGAGATTTCTGCCGGTATCGCATGGGGTGCATCTTTCCAAGGACATGAGTCCTAAGACCTAAGAGGAGAGAGAGCACATGAATAGGATTTCGTATGCCTCAACAATTGAATCCATCATGTACGCGATGCTATGTATGAGACCTGTTGTTTCTTATGCTTTGAGTATCACTAGTAGATACCAGGCAAACCCTGGTGAGAAACATTGGATGACCGTCAAGAATATCCTTAAGTACTTACAAAAAACTAAGGATATGTTCTTGGTATATGGAGGACCCAAACTCATAGTTCAGGGTTATACGGATTCTAGTTTTTAGTCTGATAAAGATGATTATAAATGTCAATCAGGCTATATCTTTACACTCAATGGTGGTGCAATCAACTGAAAGAGTTCCGAGTAGGAGATGACTGCCGACTCTACGACTGAAGCCGAGTACATCGCTACATCAAATGCAGCCAAAGAAGCAGTTTGAATCAAAAAGTTTACCATTGAACTTGATGTGGTTCTGAGCATTGCTGATCTAGACACTTGCATTGCGCAAGCTAAGGAGCCAAGGTTTTATCAGAAGTCCAAATATGTATTCAGGAGATACCATGTAATTAGAGAGATTATTGGTAGAAATAATGTAAAAATGGAATGAGTCCCCACTGAGAATAATGTAGCTGATCCGCTCACTAAAGCCCTACCGCAGCAAAAGCATAATAGTCATGTTAAGTCACTCGGTATTAAATACATGGATGATTGGCTCTAATGCAAGTGGGGGATTGTTAGTGTATGCTCTAGATTCAATCGGATTGAATGCTATATACATTCTATGAATACAAATCAAATAAAATGGTTTCTTTATCTATCCAGATATCTTTTATTATATATTTGATATATTTATCTATAAGATAAAGTCCAAAAGAATATGAACCGTGCATATGGAATTTGTAATAGAGGATTACAAATTGTGAGATTCAAATTGCACGTTATGGTTCGATTCTTTAAATTTCTCTAGTCCATGTATAGATGGGACTGGACACCATTGAACACCGTAAGACTGGCACACATTGCATATCCTTACCCTTGGGGTGAGCAGGTAATTTCATAAGTTGAAATATAAAGATACTTGGATAGGTGTGTGGACGCTCGTTATTGTAATGATGCATTGGATGACCCACACAGAGATCCCATATGGATATTCTATATAGTGTCGATGGTTGATCTCTAATGATGGTGGCGCGAGTGATCCTTTGACTTGAGATCTTCATTGCATCTCATGTATAGAATGTCATGCTTTGACGACATACAAACGTCGCTCTAGCCACAGATGGCAAATATGATGTCGGTTGGGTATGACATAAAGTATATAAAGGTGGTGTTTGATCAAGGCAAGATTCATCTCCCTTGATAAAAAAGGGTTATATCCCATGGCCAGTTGATGGATTAAATTGACTATTAAATCCTTGCAAGGTTGAGTTGAAATCCGACATGGTTTTGGAGTTCTAATTCATATAAGTTAGTCTTTTTTGAGATTAAGTAAACAAGATCAGTTACATGGTTGACATTTTCCATACCACTGACTGATCTGGGATATGTGATGACTGGATTGAATCATACGGTAACCGTTCATGGATAGGTGTTGTTGATGGTCACGTCAACAAAACCCTTAGTACTTGGATGGTCATGATGCTTTGTTAGAGGCCTCTCATGATCTATAATCATGTTATTAACTTGGACAGAGTGTTATCCAATCAATCCTAGGGTCGGTGATTAGGACATGATTATTGCCAATATGTTAAAGGGCCTAATGGGTCACATGCATAAAGAAGAATTTTGGATGAATTAAAATAAAAATTAAATTAGATTTAATTCAGATAAGATGATCAATTTTATAATTGGGTAAGACCCAATTTAAAGGAGATAAAATAATAATGGATATGATCCATCATAGAGGAAGAATTTTAGGGAGAGATAATTTGCACATATGATGAACAAATAATTGGATACCCAAATTTGGCTTATTCCATGTAATGGACGGCTCTGATTATTCGAGTATGAATGACAAATTTCAGCCATGTGAAGAAGGATTCATGCTCATGGGATAGGGCATGATGAATCTCTACGGTAGGATGGTGAACACGTCCAGATTGGGGCATGTAGTTATGAGATAACTAACTCCTAATTTCAAGGACTGAGATTTTGACATATGGATGATGGATGGGGCTTAATTACGTGGAAGATGGGATCATATCCATGAGATGGATGTGATCCATCCTCACGTGAAGAGAAAGATTCATGCCCAAGGCTTGGGGCATGTGGATCCTTGGATGCCGTGAGAAGGGGAGTCTCTTTCTCTCCCTTGGATTAAGGTTGCCATGAGAAGGGGAGTCTCTTCCTCTCTCTTGGATTAACGTTGCTATAAGGAGAGTCTCGTCCATGAGAAGGGAGTCTCTTCCTCTTCCTGGGATTAACGTTCCCATGAGATGGGACATCTCTTTCTCTCCCTCTCTCTCTTTCTCTCCCTCTCTCTATTAATACACTTCTTTTCTCTTCCTCCTCGCTGGCCGGTAGAAAAAGATTAGATCTTTAGACCTATAAGAAGATTTTCTAGTTTAAAATTCTATAAGGGGATTGATTCAAAAGGCGCTATCACCCCTCTCTCCCTAAGTGTCATCTTCATACTTGAAAGGTCTTCATCCACTATTCTCCGTATGAATCACCGTTAGAGGCCGGATGTATGAACGACTAGTGGCAGAGGATTCACCGGCTTCATCCTTTTCTACATAGATAAAGGACTCAGGTATAAATAGATCTAATATTTTTAAATTTTATTTCTGATTAAATGAATCTGTTTTCTAAAGATCCTGGGCATCTGAGAATTTTGTATTTTATCTTCCACTGCGTTTTTTATGAATTTGATTCATGTCTTGTATAAATAATTTTCAACAATAAATACTTATTTGACCATTTTATGGGAAAATCTCATCAAACAATTTGCATGATATTACTAATTAGACTCATAAAGATTATTTCAATTCTAACTATATAAATTTAAATATAAGACTTGCAATATTCTTAGCAATTATGAACTTCCGAATGTAGGAAGTCTTCTATTGTCCCCAATCCAGCTTCAAAATTTTCAAGTCTTCAAACATAATTTCATGCGCAAGGTACCAGACTTGGTGCAATAAAATAATGTGCTCATCTACTACAAGGTTCTCAAACTTAATCCAAAACCTTCCTATTCCTAATCATCCAGAAATTTCCAGTGATCTAAAACATTCAGAGATTGAAAGCTGAAAGAAAAATCTTCTTTTTACTCATTAGCTAGTGGTAATAATTATGTTCATTTCTGTCTCTACCTTAATGCTTCTCTTGGTGCTATATATATATATATATATATTGCTCTACATCCACTTATTTGAATAGTTTCCAAACTTCTAGCAGGTTCTTGTATCATTTCCAGCCAGTTAGATCATTGGCATGTGCCAGATAAGTTATTATGGATGACCATAGCCCATTTTCTCTACTTCTCCATCTTATTTTCTGTTGCCAGAATTATTGTCAACTTAAATTCTCCTAGTCCCTTTGCTGGAAATACTTTTAGAGATAGCTCTTATGGAACTTTATCAGAGTTGTTTGGAATCAACAGATTTCTATACATTGATTTGCAAACACATCCATCCATCAGGCCCAAAACTGTATTTATAGAGCCAACTTGCAACTTAGAAAAAATAACCAGTTTTATTGCCCAACGAATTCGAAATACATACAAAGGCTAGAACCCACGCAAATTTACCATACTAGAAAATTGGCTGGAACCAACATTGTATGCTCAACAGTCTGAGTCTCACCACTCCTTTTTGTCTTTTATTTCATGAATTTTCTCCCTTGCAAGATATGGTCGGTGGTCTAAGCTGGAGGAAAGAACGATCAAGGTTGAAAGGGAGAGAGTAGAACTCCTCATTCCTGCTATCTCCCTTGAAAGTTCGGAACCTGACCCACCATGGCATCCCTCTGTCCCTAGCTGTATCCTTGAAGTCAAGTGTGTTGTCAAGGAGCACGGCCACGATCAATGCAACAGTCGGTGGAGACGAGAAGATTGTATTAATATAGTCATTAAACTGCAATGCAAGGCATGAAACATTGGATAAAAATTTGAACGCAGCCAACCTACACAAAATGTCATGTTTATATTATGTGATTAAAGGAGAATTGAGAGTGTGATGAATACAAACCCATCCAGCCCTTGTGTGAGCAGGACCATGCTGAGCGCTTGCAGTATAGCGGAAGAAGTACTCAGGGATGGATAGGCCAAGGAAGATAGAGACACCGATGATGAAGAGGTTTCGCATGGAATTCATGTTGGTGAACTGCAAGAAGGATAGCCCCACCGCCCCTGACAACACCAACAATTGCAGGAGATTATGAATATGTTCAAGTTATACCATAGAAGAAAAGAAAAATTCTTCAACATATGATGAAGAATGGGAAAACATATATACCAACAAGACCAAAAAGAACGCAGTATACAGCAGCAAAGATTGGGAATGGAATGGAGGCAAACAGTGCTCCAAATTTCCCTGTGACAACAGTACAACTTCAGTCTGTAATCATAAGCTAAAACAACTGCTTAAATGATGTAAACCATATCATTTTGCATGCAGTTTGGTGGGAGCATTGCTCACCCAACATGGAGAAGAATATCATGAAACCAGCTGATATCTGAATGACTCTGCGGCTTCCAACTCTTGTCGACCCAAGAAGCCCGACATTCTCCCTGTTTTATATTTAAAATAGGTTGTAACAGTAGGCAAAACCTACGAATAGTCCTTTAGTGATTGAAGTTGCACTTACACAGAAACAGTAGAACCAGTCCCAGTGCCAAAAAGCCCATCTAGTAGGATACCTACACCCTGTTTGTCAAGATGGAAAACAAGAAACAACACCATGTAAAATAAATCGAAAGTTATCATCTCAACAATAGGATTAAGAGAACAATTGAACGAGGCAAGCAGTTACTCACCTGCCATCCAATGCCTCGGCTCAGAACATGAGCAGGAGGTGGTGTTGCACTTGCTAGCCGAGCAGTAGCTTTGTAAGCCCCAGTTGACTGCAGCAAAACAGCAATATATATCAACTTAATAGTACTAAGCATAGGTGCAACAAGTTAGTCATGAAGTGTCCAGAATTGCTTCTGTTTTTTACAAAGGCTGCTCACAAAGCACTTTCATTTTCCTGTGTTTGGTTTTATGAAAAACAACTTAAAAGAACTATTCAGTGGGGGAGGAAGAAAAAGAGGGTGGAAAAAAGGAAGGTTCATAAATCGGTCTATTTTAGTTTAGTCCTATAGGAACTGGATGCAATCTAAACTGGATATGGATTTAGGACTTCTGAATTGCTTACCTCAATCAAGGATACTAAGATGGCAGCCATCATCCCAAAACAATGACCAACTGAAAAGCTTGGTGCACCCCATTGCAATGGATATGGGATCTTTATCCTGCAATCAATTCAGTGACATTTAAATTCCTGTATATAGAAGAGATGAAGGATGGTCAGGATGAAGTATTGAAAGTTGACTTACCAAGGAGCGGAGGAGATGAGGTTGGCACGGTCGGTACGACAATGGAACTGGGTGAGCAAGGGGCGGTTTCTGTATGCACCACCCACTGTGAGGATGTGAGCATAGAGCCATATGATGGTGACTGAAATCAGAAGCGCGAATCTTTCCAGTATTGGCAGATGCCTTGCATGTACATGCTTCAGATACTAAAAAGAGGAGAAGTGGGATGGAGCAGTGTTAAATATGGTAATATAAGTGTAGAGTGGAAGCAGAAGGTGGCTTCTGGTTTCGTAACAAAGAGGTGGTGATGGACTGACAGTAATTGTAGTACCTGGGACAATGCAACGAATAAAATGAGCATGGGAACGCCAATCTCCACACATCTCCCAACCTGATGATGCCATCAAGAATGCACCAAAATTAAAAGAATTTTTGCAGCAATAGGAATATAACATATTTTTGAAGCAGGAAGAAGATGGAAATGTTCTAATGCATTCTCCAGAATCCTTGACGCATTGAGACAAGTATGGTGTGTATGTATTTATCAAAGATGCTCCTCATGAAGTTATAAAAAATAATTAATTAATTAATTAAAAAAAAGAAGCTTAGACACAGAGAAATCATTAATTTGTAAATGCAATTTGAAGCATTAACTATTGGAAGTATTTATGGGAACATGAAATGCTTATTAGCTATGCACTTGAATGGAAAGCACTAATAAAGTGATTTGATCTACAGATCATTCTAAAAATTTGCCGTACTTGGCAAGCAATGGTTATGTGGGTAACCAAATTCTGTGGATTCATTAATCTTGGACATGCGAAAATATTCTTAAGCTAGATATGGTAAAGTAAAAGGACTATATTTATGTTTCCTAAAGAATAAAAAGGGAAAAATAAATCTTTAGCTCTCTTTCTTTAGGAGACTTGCGATATAATAAACATATCAAGAAGAATGGTAGTAATAAAATGGCTTTTCTTACAGCAGAAACACTTGTTTAATTTAGTGAGAACATGAGATCTACATGTGTGTGTGGGTGCAAAACATCTAAATGCAATATCACCAAAGTAAAAATTTAGCACGCCAAATGCTAATATGGTGCCTTTTGAGGCATCAGACATGGTTGTTTGATTTGGTACAAATAAAAGATATAAATATGCCCTCTGTTCATCAACGCCTACTAACAAATCAAGCACTTGTGTTTAGCCTACAGTGCTACCACAATATCTTGCAAATTTCAGAAATCTGAAATTTGCATTGATATCTAGTGAATTCCTTAGACATAATTTGCATTGATGATTGTTTTATAACTTGGTCCTGAATAGAGCAGAGTGGAGAAAGTAGATTCATGTAGCCGACCCCATGTAGTTGGGAAAAGGCTTAAATGAGATGAGTTGAGTAGATTGTTTTATATATATACTTCAAATTTACAGGAAGTGTGAGCAATAAAATCTGACTAGTTATGACACAGAATAGAAGTAATGGTACTAGCAGTGATACCACAGGGAATCCTCTGTCGAAAAGGCCAAAGCCCACCAGAGCCACCACTGGAGCAATTCCTACTGGGCTGAAAAACCTGATACACACAGAAACCCATCAATGAGACCACATCAAACTAGGCATAGATTAACTTAAAATTTCAATCATGTGCCACCAATCTTGAGACATTTTGTCACATCAAAAGAATCCAAATCATCTTCCATTTGGTGGACCCTTTCAAGTATAATGCTACCAAAATTCTGATTTGGATAGCATATAGGATGGCAGGTCCAAACAATGATTGAATAAATGGCCCACATTAACATAAATCATGCTGCCCACCGGCATAAGAAGAGAACCAAAATAGCTAAGAAACAGAAAGAAGAAGCTGTACCTGGTGAAAATACCCCAGAGTTGGCTGTATCCCAGAATGATCTGAATGCTAGAAGAGATTATCAAGGCTCCTTGTATGGCCCTCATGGTCGCATCAAATCTCTGCACACATGCAAACAAAGAAGCAAGTAGAACTATCTGTACAAACTAAATGGTTTCTCCCCGGACTTCAGAGTTAAACGGTATAATTTAGCACAGATAGACAACTAGGTGGGCTAGTTCACTGACCTGATCATCAGGTATCCGGGTCAGGGATGAGTCATAAATTATGGAGATGATCGGGACCACGAATGCATAAGAACCACCAATAACAGTAGGAAGGCGAGTGCCAAATAGGGTTTGCAGCAATGTGTTTATGCCAGTCACAAACAGCAATGTCTGAACCACCCTGACCTTATCATGCTGCAATACCAGTGGACTGTCAAATTAGGCACTGCTTGAATCTTTCTGTAAGTGATATTGGTCAGGGCAAAAAGATTTGAAGTCCAATTTGATGAGGGTAAAGGCTAATATATCATTATTATGAAAACAATCCTCATGACTTTTCTAGTTTGACTTCATGCTACAACTTCACAAGACTCCATTTATAGGCAGTGGCAATCATGTACTTCGTGCTATACTAGCAAACCAGCAGAATCAAAAACCATTCATGTCTTGTTCTTTTTAGATAATTGATCACCAAAATGCTCAGATCTTAGAAATGCAAACTCTAACACACTAAATACTAGCAACATAATGAGAACCAAACCAAAGTCCATTACTTTCTATTCATACAGACACCAATTCCTCACACAATGCCACCCCATTTACCAATACAAAATAACACGATGTAATACATTGAGCCATATTAAATGATAGCGGAAAAACCCTTCTTTGGTTTTTGACACCATCAAAATCCCAAATGTTCCAAAACCTCGTTAAAGAAACAACTTCGGGTGTGATTAATCTCTTAAATCTCCAGATTTTTCCTTCCGAAAGATCATCGATTAAATAAAAAAGCTAATAGATCGATCAAAATATATAAAAATCAATCTTTTATTTAAAAGAAAACTTCTAATAAAAACCAAAGCTAGTCCATTTAATATGAAAAAGATAGGAAAGAGTGTACGAGAGATCTCACATCGCTTCCACCCATCAAAGGAACCAAGAGGGTGGGGATCATCACCGCCGTTCCCAACGCCAGTATGTAATGCTGAAAGCCCAAAATGATCGCTTCTCCTACAACCCAAAACACAACCAAAAAACAATAACGTTCCCAAATTTTTTTCGGTTATACATCCATATATAGAAGAATTCAAATAAAAATAAACCCAAAGCTGATGGTAATCTGGCGTACCCCAAGATGGGTTGGAGTCGATGCAGTACTCGAAGCCCTGGAGCTGATCCATGGGCGGATGGCTGATCTCCTCCGGCTTGATATCCGTCGCCATCTTCTCCCAGACCACCAAAACCGCAAGCACCCAGACGGAAGAAATAAGCGAAAACAAGAGAAAAAATCGGAACTTTTTTTGGTTCTCTCTCTAAAACCACTCTGGAAATTTCGTATCCGGGCACCAAGTTGGAACTTTGGCAAGGGATATTCAACGAAGGAATCAATCGCCAAAAGAGAAAAGAAAGAATGGGAGAAAAGCTGAGAACTTGTCACAAAAAGCTGAGGGAGATTAGGATGAGGGAGAGAAAGAGGAAAGGAGAGTGGGAAGAGGAGGAGGAAAGAGGTGTCGACGACGGCAAAGCAGTGCTGGATTGAGACAAAGAACACTTGCCACCCACTCGCTAGTTTCCTTTTTATGTTCTCTTTTTATCCCTGCCTTCCTCTCCGCCCGTGGGAATAGGCCCGTTGGTATTTTCAGGACGGAAATGCCCTTGAAAGCCGAATCATTTCAGAGGTTTATAAAGTTAAAATAAATAAAAAAGAAAAAAAAAGTGACCGTTAGACTTCTCTTATCTTTCACGGGTGAAACAAACCCTCTGGTGTTTATATAATTTAAATCCATAGATTTAGTGTTTTATCTCAGCTCAGCTGAATTTAAAAAATAAAAAATAAAAAAATTAGAAGAGAGAACTTGTCCATTTAGTTTTAAATAGATAAACAAACCCTTCAAGAATGGATATATGATAAATTTTATTTTTTTTAAATAGATAATGTTAACCTTTTTTTTTGAGCTATGGCGTAATTACATTCACATTTCTTTCAATTAAAAAATTACTCATCTTATCTAAATTATGATTTCAGACAACAAATAATTTCTTCTGCTAGATTGCTGTTAAGATATTAATGAAAAAATTGATATCATATAATAGATAAGGTTGAATTTAAATTTAAAATTATTTTTTTAATCTATCTCTATCAAGATTTTGAGATATGATATAATCAAAAATTAACATAATTTTTAAACCAATAAAGAAATGAATATAATTATATTATATTTCAAGAATGTAATTTACTTATAAAATTGAGATAGATATAAGTATTATTATATATCTCAAATGTTTTATAGTCAAAATAGGTGTAATTTATTATTTTTTACATATTTATATTAAAAAAACTCCTTTTTAAGCATTAACTTTGGTGCAAATTCGGTAGAGAATATTAGTGGCATCAGCTGTCACGTGTCAGCTTCTTCTCTTCACACGTACGTCCTTCTCTCACCCATTGATATGCCATTACTAACGGGGCGGTGGCGATCTGCGGTCGCCTGGACGTGACTCACGTCCTTTTCAGAGCTGTATTTAATCATGGTCCAGGTTCAAATTTTTTTTTTCATTCAATAATTAAAAAAATTAAATAGAAATATAACATGGATGTCAACCATGACTCTTAACGAGCGTTATAAGAAAGTACTCCGAGCTATGGCAACGAGGCAAGGGCTTGTACTAAAATTAAAAAAAAAAAAAAAAAAAAGAGAGAGAGAGGTAAGGGCCTCTCGATGCAGCGAAAAAATTTTACTGTTTCATGGTCAGGCCATGATTCTGACGGCCTTAATATCTAGGGATCACTTATTGCTTTTACAGTGAACTGATGTATGATCTTTATTTCTTCGAGATCTTCGTTAGGATAAGTTAAAGTTAACTTTAATGGTATTGTTTAAGGTTACTTGGAATCTCTCATTAGGATAAGTCAAAGTTAACTTTGATGGCATTATTCAAGGTCATTTAGCTGGTTCGACTTTTATGATCGTGGCTCAGATGGTTCGTTGCTTATGGCTAGTAAATTTAGTTTCTGGACCTTTCTGTGCCACTTGCTAAGTTATATACTGCATGGGCTAGCATATCCTATGCTATTTGCAGTATGGGCATTCGCAGTCTTATTGTTGAGGAATTTTTTAGTACCGTTGTCCGCTGGCTCTGGCAAGACGAAGGCGATCCTATGCCGATCAATCCTTTGTTATGCGATATCAGGGCTATGTTTCATTAGGCTTATAATGTCCAATTCGACATATATATTAGGAAACAAACTTAACGATTGACTGGATTGCTACTCAGATTGCTCATTATTTTGATAATTAATTATGAAGATCAAAAAATCCTTATTCAATGACTCTTATTCAGATTTTGTATTCTAATTAATCAGACTTGACTCACCTTACATACTACTGTGATCGTTCGTCCGTAAAAAAAAAAAAAAAAAAATTTGCTGCAGCGGGCGAACGCGATGCAGCAGAAACGAAATCGCGTTTGATATGCGCTGCACGTTAAAATTATCGAGCGCGCGCAAAGATTTTTTCCGACAGCATCGCGGCAAGGAGATAAAAACGTTGCAATCTCCGACGTCTATCCCAATCTACGGAGTACGGATGTTACTTTATCGCTTTTTTTTAATAATTATTGACAAGGGTCCATGGTTTGAATTGAGTCAGCGTCCACGTGGGAGCAGCTGCGAATTTTAACGTCTACGTTCAAATCTAAAAGAAATTAAGCTCACACGAGCACCCTCGCACTGGTGCAAATGCCCCGCTCCGCGTTGCCCTCGCTCCGTACAAGCTCGAAGCTTGGGGGCTCCCCGGGCAAATCCCTCGTTTCTTCGTCTACCTTCTTTCCGTTTCCTCATCAATTCGTACTTGATATCAAAAGCTTTGCGGCAAAAATAAAATTAAAAAAAAAAAACACACGTTTTACCTCACCACAAAATAGGGCTCTGAGTGCATTCCGTGTCTTCTCTAATAAAAAATTTTTAAAAAATTTTATATATAATTTTTATGTATGTATATATATATATATATATAACCTAATATGTAATTTAAATCGGAGTATACTAAATATAAAAAAAGTATAAGAAATATTCAAGGCATAAAATCTGCCTATATATAAAAAAAATATTGCCTATACATAAGTGAAAGAATATTGTCTATATATAAATGGAAGAATATTTAAGGCATAATATATGCTTATAATTTGTCTATTAACATCCACCCTCAAGCTAAAGGTGGTGAAGAAGGCATCATTTAAAGTTTGCTAATAAGATCACGAAAGCGTTAGGATGAGTGAGCTTTAGTGAAGATGTCGATAGTTTGTTCAAGAGAGGAGACGAAATTAGCTTGATTGTGCTTTGGAGAATATGATGACACACAAAATAACAATCATTTTTAATATGTTTGGTGCGCTCATGAAAGACATCATTATGAGCAATTTGAATAACACTATAGTTATCACATTGTAATATAATAGGAGATGAGTGCTCAACATCCATATTATCAAGAAGTCTTCGCAATCAGTTTAAAAGCAGTGTTAGCAAGAGCTCTATACTCAGCTTCAATACTAGACCTGGATACAACAATCTACTTTTTACTGTGCTAAGAAATAAGAGAATCACCAAGGAAGAAATGGTAGCCAATGGTAGATCGATGATCAATGGGATCTCCGGTCCAATTAGCATGGTAAGCTGTCAATTTAAGTGAAGCTAAATAAGAAAAAGTGGAGACTATGAAACAAAGTATACTTGACATATCAAAAAATATATATGGAGTACATCTGCAAAATGAGTGGTACGAGGAGCAGACATGAACTGATTGACTATATGAATAGATAAGCAATATCTGGATGAGTAATAGTAAGATACATAAGACTGCCAACCAGCTATTTATAAAGAGTGCTATCAGTGAGAAGAGAACCATCAGTGGCAAAAAAATGAACATTGGCTTCAATTCGAGTATTAGCAATTTTCTTATTTGTGAGTCCAGCATGAGAAATAAAATCTGTAGCATATTTAGCTTGGGACAAATAATATCCAATAAAATCAGACGAGACCCTAATACTAAGAAAATAACTCAAATGCCCTAAATCCTTCATCTCAAACTTTATGCTTAGAAATAACTTAAGATCATTGATGCCTTGCAAGTCACTACCAGTGATGATCATATCATCAACATAAAGAAGTAATAAAATGCATCCTTTATTAGTCTGTCGAATGAACAAAGCAAGATCATAGGACTAGATTGAAAACCAATTTGTTTAACAATGGAACTAAATTTTGTAAATCAGGCTCAGGGGGCTTGTTTTAAGCCATAAAATGCTTTTCGAAGTTGACAAATTGTATTAAGAGGATGGTCATAACTAGGAGGAGGTTGCATATAGACTTCTTCATAAAGATTACTATTAAGAAAAGCATTCTTCACATCCATTTGAAATAATTGCCATTGTTTGATAGCAGCAATGGATAGAAGACTGCAGATAGAAGTAATACGAGCCATAGAAACAAAAGTTTCTTCGTAATCAATTTCATATTCCTATATAAAATCTTTAGCCACAAGTCTTACCTTGTAACGTTCGACTGAACCATCTGTTTGAGTCTTAATTTTATAGGCCCATTTGCACTCAATGATAGATTTCTCAGGTGGCAATTTCACCAATCCCATGTATGAGTACTTGTAAGAGCTTGAAGTTCTTTCGCCATAACTTTCTGCTAGAAAGGGTTAGTACTAGCCTCACGATAAGTTTTAGGTTCATATGGAAAAATAATGGTAGAATAACAATGATAATCATGGAGAGTGATAGGAGATTGCCTTACACAAGTACTACAACAAGGAGAGGATGGAACTGATGATGAACTAGATGAGGAGGAGGGATCAACAGATGTAGAAAAACTAGGATCCTGAGGCAATGGTGAATCATTTGGAGCAGGTGTATATCAACTAATGTTGTCTGAGTGAAATGAACCTACAGAAGAATCATTAGAAAAGATAATAGAGGGATCGGTTAAAAAGAAGAAGGAACAGTTGGAACCTTAAAAGAAAATAGGCCATAGAACATTTTATGTTCGTAGAATGTAACATGACGAAAAATACGAAGTCGCTGAGAGAGAGAATCCCAACAATGATAGCCCTTACGCTCAATCCCATATCCTAAAAAATAATATAATTAAGCTCTAGGTTCTAATTTTGTGTTCATGATGTTAGAGAAGAACAAAGCATGCACTGTCAAAGACATGAAGAGATTGATAATTAGGTGTATGACCATATAAATGTTCATAAGGAGAAACATCACCAATGGTGAAAGTGAAAACTTAGTTGATGGTGTAAACAACAGTAAATGTAGCTTCTCCACAAAAAGATTCGAGACATGAGGAAGAGATAAGAAAGGCTCTAACAATGTCTAGGATATGTCGATGTTTGCGTTATGCTCTGCCATGTTGTTGAGATGTGCCTAGACAAGATCGATGTACAATAGTGCCATTTTGAGATAAAAATTGAGATAAGATAGAGTCTTTATATTCCATAACATTATTAGTACAAAGGATTTTAATTGGACAAGAAAATTAAGTTTTTTTCATAGAGGCACACTGAATATAAACATGAGACAATTCAGACCTATGTGTCAAAAGATAAATCCATATATAACAGAAAATATCATCCACAAAAATCATAAAATAATAAGAACCATCTATAGTGGGATGAGGAGCGGATCCTCAATTATCCGAATGAACTAAATCAAAAGGGGCAACAGAAATAGTATCACTAGAACAGAAAGGCAAAGCATGATGTTTGGATAACTGACAAGAAACACAAACAAATTGTTCATTACTAACATCTCCTAAACAACCATTGAAAATTAAATAGTAAAGCCTAGAATGAGAAACATGTCCTAAACGAGAATATCAAATAGTAGAAGAAACTATTGCAGCTGCAAGACTATATGGAGAGATTCAAGCTCATACAATTAGCCCACTTTATGCCATGTCCCAAGGATTTCCTTCACCATGGATCCTGCACAATACAACCAATACTTAAAAAGCATAAGTCAACACTAAGTTCATATAATTGTCCAACAGAAATGGGGATAGTTTATGAACAAAGAATGTATTAGTTAAAGAGAGATTGGAAGTAGAAATAGTGTCTATATTCTTAACAGATAAAGCAAAACACAATCATCAGTATGAACAATAGGTGGAATAGTAGGAACTAACATAAAAGAAAATAAAGAAGAATAAGATGTCATGTGATTACAAAAGGCAGAATCAAAAAACCAAGAGAAAGGTGTATCTGGAGTAATAGAGAGAATAGATGAAGAAGACACACCATAGAAAGATTGTAACTGTTGGATAATAGTATAAATATTCTGAAGTATGAATTTTGAAGAGGTAGTGTCAGAAGGTCCCTCAACAGCAACAGTGGTGGTAAAAAGTCCAAATCTCGAAGTACTCATATAGGAATGAGTAGTATTGCTAGACCTAGAAGTTTGTTGATTCGGAGATCACTTACGACAATTAGCTTTCATACGACTAGAATTTTTGCAATAATTATAAGTAATATGTTGGCCCAGATGGCAACCCAAGAGGGGGGGTGAATTGGGTTCTTAAAAATTTAAGACTTTTTAACTTTAAACTGATTTGCTCAAGATGTGCAAGTGAGTGAAATTAACTAATAAGCAATGCACAAGCAAAATAAAGAGAGATAGAGAGAGAAAATATAGCACGGCAAACACAAGATAATTTTATAGTGGTTCGGTGCAACCAACACCTACGTCCACTCCCAAGATTCACTTGGGTCCACACTATAATCTCTCTAGATTACAGCCGAGTTGTTTTCCAAGCTCACAACTCAAACTTGTTGTTTTCCGGGTGCACAACGAACCCAGCTGGTTTTAACTCGGGCTTACCAGCACAAAACCCTACACGTTGTTTTTCACGGGCTCACAACTAACCCAACACAAGCACTCCGGCTTGCAACGAGGTATACAACCTCCACTGATTCAATCCACTGATTGAATCAGCAAACAAAAATAAAAGTGTTTAATAATGAAATGCTCCCCTTGAGCAAATATACAAATGAAGTAAAAATAAAGGTTAGAAAAGCCTGATTGTATTGCAGATGGTAGTGGCTTTGGCTTTCTTCCTTCTTCTCTTTAACTCCTCTTGAAGTGTTGAATCAGGCCTCAGCAAGATTCTTGACCGTTGAAGACTTTGGAGTTGAGATGAAGCTTTTTCTTCTTTTGAAAATCCTTCGATTTGATCTTTGAAATGCTTTGGATTTTCTTTTGACTTTTGTGGATTGAAGATCTGGAGCAGACGAACTTCCTCTTTGATTTCACTCCTTTTGAATCACTCTTTTTGAGCTAAAAGATTTTTCCAATAAGCTCTGTTTTTCCCTCTTTTTGAAAGATATTCTTTTCTCTCTTTTTGATTTTCTCTTTGATTTGAAAAGAGCTCCTCTATTTATAGATTCTGCAAAAATATATCCGTTAGAGACAAGAAAAATAGCCGTTATTTGAAAATCTTACCGTTGGGGCTGATGTGTCATCGTTAAAAATCGCGCCCAGATTTGCGGAGTCGGGAGTCGGCTCGAGTCGATTACCAAAAATAGAAATTTTAAAAATTAGGGGTCGACTCGCAAAAAAGTGTCGACTCCTGAAAGTCGGGAGTCGACTCGGAAATGGGGTCGACTCGAGAAGTGCTCAAAAAATTTCTGGTGTCTGAGCGGAGTCGCTCGCACAGTCCAGGAGTCGGCTCGAAGAATCAGGGGTCGACTCTTGAAAAGGGTCGACTCGAGACAATGTGGAGTCGACTCTGAAACTCAGAGTCGGCTCGGAACGTATCAAAAATCAGAAATTTTCTGATTGACAAAAATCGTCCCAGATTAATTTTAATTCATTGTTTTGACTTGAAATAAATTGACATTTAGAATTGATTCAAGAATTGAATAAACATGAATTAAAATTCTTTTTGAAATTTAATATTGAGCTTAAAGTTTCAAAATTGATTAAAGTTAAACTTGAGCATTCTCATTGATTTTCAAAATAAATTTTTGATTTAATAAACTCATTATCCTTTAATACTCATGGCTTTTGGAAATCATCAAAATCAAAAGTTGGGGCAATATGTTTCAATAATTTCTCAACAATCTCCCCCTTTTTGATGATGACAAAAACATTGAGTATATGTTCATGATTGATTAGTGATTTATTTTGTTTTCATAGTTAAGGCTCCCCCTCAATGAGGTAGCTCCCCCTATGAAACTTAAATATCTCATTGTTTATCTCTAATCATAAACTATAAAATTCTCCCCTTTTTTGTTATCAACAAAAAGATAGAGAATCATAAACATTCATTCAAATTCATTTCATTGAAATAAGGAAATAGAGAATTCATTTCATTTAAAGGTCTAATACATCAAAATGTTCATACATTGATTTCAAAATGAAAGCATAATAAAAACTTCAGTACAAAAAAGGATTGAAACTCTAGTCAAAAATGAGTTCTTACAATTCTAGTTAATGATCTACTATATTTTTCATTCCTTCAGATTGAATTTTTACATATCTTTGAGCTTTCATCAACAAAGTGCAAGCAGAATTTTGTCTTGAAGCTCTGCGTTGCACTTGGATATGTCTCTCCATCTCCACAATATCCTTAAGTTCTTCAAAAATATTCTTAAGATCTTCACTTAAGGAGTGAAGAGCTGAGAGTAGACTCAATCGAATACGATCATAAGAGAATAAAGAGTCTCTTCAAATTCATAAATTTTTCTCAAATTCAGTTTTAAGCTTTCAGATTGATCTCAATAATAAGTTGCATAACTGTTGATCTGAAAAACTACAGAAGATGAAGCTGAGTGGAACTGGGGCTGGAGCAGAGGCAGAAACAAAGGGCTCGGAGGTCAGGTGAAGGATGTCTAACAGAGGTCCTCAGCCTCAGCATCTATAGCTCTATCTCTGTCACTCCTTTCCTTTCCCATTTCCATTCTTTTTAATAAACCCATCGATGAATAGTGGCCAAGTATAAAATCAGTATGTCTTAAATTCTTCTTGGCTCACTATCAGAAATCACACCCTTGGCTTGAAAACTTGTAAGGATCATGCCATAGGGCAGACTGATTTCCTTTTCCCTCCACAATCTGCTATGTACCAAAATCATCCTGGGGATAGGCTTGCCTGAAACTATGGCATCCATTACAAAGATATCTCTCTCAGAAACATAGTCAAATCTGCCAGTCTTGGGAAAAGAATCCTACTGCAGATATTGTGAAGTAATCTCAATTCCAAAGGCAAGCTGATTGCAAAACTTCTTCAAATCCCTCAATTTCTGTTCAATAATCTTGAGCTGGGGCCTATCTCAGGGCAAAGGTGGAAGGTCCAGACAAGGGTAATTCCAACAATCTAGATAAGAATGGCAGTAACAAACCTCTCCTCTCACATTGCTAATAAGCCATCATCTCCTCTAGACAAATTCTTGTAAAATTCTTTAACCAAGCAGGGATAAGTGGGACATCAAGAACAAATTTTCTCCCAATCCCATCTCAATAACTGTCTCCCAATAGAAATCCCTCATTCTCAAATAATTCAAAATCCACCTTCCTCCGTGTAATGATCTAGCTAGGATCTACCTGGGAAGAGTGGCAGCAGGAGAAGCAAGAGAAGCAGAGAAGTGGAGTCCGGCGAGAAGGCTCACGCACGGAAACGGTTTCCTCTTCCGCGCCAGCTAGCTCCACGGGTTTTGGGTGCCATTGATGATTGGAAGGTGAGGGATTTGGAGTTTTGGAAGGTTTGGAAGAGTTTTGAGAGAGATTTTGAAAGATTGGGAATGAAATGACGGGTCGACTCGTGCCCTAGATAAATCAACTGGGACCACGTCGAGTCGGCTCGCGCAAAAAGTGTCGACTTAGTCACAGACCCGACTCGAGTCGACTCGCAGAGAGGGGTCGACTCCTGAGTTTCAGCAGAAACTCGAGTCGACTCCGATACTCTCGAGTCGGCTCCGAGACCATTTCAGAAAAAAATGAAATTTCTGAAATGTGTCCGGAATTGATCTTGATAAATAATCATTGGATATGAAATCAATTGATATGAATTCTAGATAAGATTTCCTTAAGATTGAGGATTTGAAAGAATCTAGATAAAATTTCCTTAGGGGTTTCAAATTCATTCAAAGGATACAAATCCTAACTCTCCTCTAAGATAACAAAATCTTTCTTCACTTAAAGGTTTTGTAAATATGTCAGCTAATTGTTCTTCAGTGTTTACATAATCTAAACAAATTTCATCATTAGCTACATGTTCTCTTATAAAATGATATCTAATTTCTATGTGTTTTGTCTTGAGTGTTGAATTGGATTTTTAGTTAAATTGATTGCGCTAGTGTTATCACATCTTATGGGTGTCTTATCAAGTGTGATACCATAGTCTTCAAGTTGTCGCTTAATCCATAGGATTTGCGCACAGCAACTTTCCAGCTGCTACATATTCAGCTTCAGTAGTTGATAATGCAACTGAATTTTGCTTTTTGCTAAACCATGTGATTAAGTTACTTCCTAAGAAATGGCATGCACCACTTGTGCTTTTTCTATCTAATTTACATCCAGCATAATCAGAATCTGAATATGCAATTAGGTTTAATGTGGAGTCTCTAGAATACCATAAACCTACATTTTTTGTTCCATTTAGATATCTTAAGTATTCTTTTAACAGCTATTAAATGTGATTCTTTAGGTTCAGATTGAAATCTAGCACATAAACATACTGAAAACATAATATCTGGTCTACTTGCTGTTAAATAAAGAAGGGATCCGATAATACCTCGATAATACTTTTGATCAACCTTTTACCTTCTTCATCTTTGTCCAGCTTGCATGAAGGACTCATTGGAGTTCCGAGGGGTTTCATTGTTTCCATACCAAACTTTTTGAGTAGTTCTCTTGTGTATTTGGTTTGGTTGATAAAGATTCCCTCTTTGCTTTGTTTGATCTGGAGTCCAAGGAAGAAGTTGAGTTCTCCCATCATGCTCATCTCGAATTCTCCCTGCATCAACTTTGCAAATTCTTGACAAAGAGAATCGTTAGTAGCACCAAAAATAATGTCATCTACGTATATTTGTACTACAAGTAAATCTTTACTTTTTCTTTTCAAAAACAAGTTTTATCAACATTTCCTCTTGTAAAATCATTTTCTATTAAGAATTTACTTAACCTATCATACCAAGCTCTAGGTGCTTGTTTCAAACCATATAAAGCTTTGTGCAATTTAAAAACGTGATTTGAAAATTCGTGATCTTCAAAACCTGGTGGTTGTTCTACATAAACTTCTTCATTTATAAATCCATTTAAAAATGCGCTTTTTACATCCATTTGAAATAAGTTAAAATTCATATGACATGCAAATGCAAGTAATAGTCTAATGGCTTCTAATCTAGCTACAGGTGCAAAGGTTTCATCAAAATCAATACCTTCCTCTTGATTATATCCTTTAGCAACCAATCTAGCTTTGTTTCTAATTACTATGCCATTTTCATCTAGTTTATTTCTAAAAACCCATTTTGATCCTATTACTGAATGATTTTTAGGTCTTTCAACTAAAGTCCAAACATTATTTCTAGTAAATTGATTTAGTTCTTCTTGCATTGCTAACATCCAATTATTATCTTTTTCAGCTTCTTCTATAGTTTTAGGTTCAATTTGTGATACAAATGCAAGATGATTACTAATATTTCTCATATGATCTAGTTCTTATTCCTTGAGATGGATCACCTATAATCAATTCCTTAGGATGACTATAGCATATCTCCAGTCTCTTGGAAGATCTATATCATTATGATCAATATTGACATCATCGTCCTTATGTGAATCATCATCTTTAGCTCTTGTTCATGATCAGAAGATACTTCAATATTAAGTTTTTCAAGATCTTTTTCAATTATGTTTGTATCTTCCTCATCATCAATCTTTTCAGATCCAGTTGCTAAAGATTCATCAAAAACTACATGAATGGATTCTTCAACTACTAAGGTTTTCTTGTTAAAGATTCTATATGCCTTACTAGTTGTTGAATAACCTAGAAAAATTCCTTCATCAGATTTAGCATCAAATTTTCCTAAGTTGTTTTTACCATTATTATGAATGAAACATTTACATCCAAATGCATGAAAGTATTTTATATTTGGTTTTCTTTCATTCCATAATTCATAAGGTGTTTTCTTTAATATTGGTCTTATTAAGCTCTATTTAAGATGTAACATGCTGTGTTAATTGCTTCCGCCCAAAAATACTTTGGTAAGTTGCTTTCGCATAGCATGGTACGGGCCATGTCTTCTAGAGTCCTATTTTTCTTTCAACTACACCATTTTGTTGTGGAGTCCTAGGGGCTGAAAAATTATGATTAATTCCATTTTCAGTGCAGAAACTTTCAAATAAGTGATTTTCAAATTCTGTTCCATGATCACTTCTTAGAGATACTATAGTAGTGTTTTTCTCATTTGTGACTTTCTTGAAGAATTTCAGGAATATCGAGAAAGTCTCATCTTTGTGAGCTAAAAACATTACCCAAGTATATCTAGAATAATCATCTACAATCACTAGACCATATTTCTTTCCTCCTAGACTTGTGGTTCTAGTTGGTCCGAAAAGATCCATGTGAAGTAGCTCTAGTGCCCTAGAAGTTGAAACAATGTTTTTAGATTTGAAAGAACTTCTAGTTTGTTTTCCAAATTGACATGCATCACATATTTTATTATTTTCAAAATCTAGTTTAGGTAACCTTTAACTAAATCCATTTTAATTAGTTTTGAAATAAGGTGTGTGCTTGCATGACCTAATCTACGATGCCACAACCAACTAATTTCATTTATGTTAGCATTGTCAGCAATTAGGCAATGATCACTCAAAGATAATTTTTCTAAGTCAACTAAGTAAACATTGCCATGTCTATAACCAGTAAAACAATGCTATCATCAATAGAATTAGTTACAGTGCATATAGAAGATTTAAATGAAACATTAAAGTTTTTATCACATAATTGGCTTATACTAATTAGATTATGCTTCAAACCATCAACATAAAGTACATTATCAATAAATATAGATGGAGTTATGCGAACTTTACCAAGGCCCATAATTTGACCTTTACCGTTATCGCCAAACGTCACAACTCCACCTTTCTTTTCTTCTAGGGTGATGAATTCATCTTTGTCACCCGTCATATGTCTTGAGCAGCCACTATCAAGGTACCACTTTTTCTTTGATCTTTTGGCTACAAGACATTCCTGCAATATAATCAAACTTTATGTTTAGGTACCCAAGCTTTCTTGGGTCCTTCATGGTTAGTAGCAACAAAAATTGTTCCTTTCGGAACCCATATTTTCTTAGCTTTAACATTTAACTTGTTGTTATTATTTAATGTTTTGCATTCAAATGATTTATGACCTTTTTCATTACATTTAAAACAAGTTATATTACTTTGGTTGGCTTTTACAAAAATATTCTTTAAGATTTTTGTTTCTTAATGTGTTATATCCTAAACCAGCTTTGTCAAAAACAGCTTTTTGACTATCTAAATCATGTTAAGTTTAGTTGAACTTAAAGTGAATTTCTCAACAATGTCTTTATATTTTTTAACATCTTTCTTAAGAGAGTCATTTTCTTTAACTTGCTGTTCTTTATCTAAAGCTAAAGTTTCTAATTGATCTTTTAAATCTTTTGTTGAGTTTTTAGTTTCAGATTTTAACAAATCTATTTCTTGATTAAGATTATCTCTTTCTTTGCTAAGTTCTTTTTCATTAGTTAAGTTCTTAACTTCTAAAGCTAATTCATTTTTACTTTTAGCTAAACTAATATTGTCATTTTTCAAAAACTTATACTTCTTTTTCAAGATTTAAAATCAATCATAAGTTCATTGAAAGCCTCAAACATTTCATCAAATGTAAATTCATCATTTGAGTTTTCAGAACTTACCTCATTGTCGTTGTCGTCGTCGTTGGCCATGAAGCAGATATTGGCAACTTCTTTTGTTCTTCTTCTTCGGAAGAAGATTCATCAGACCATGTTGCCATGTATGCTTTCTTCTTTTTCTTGTAGGCCTTTTTCAGTAAAGGACAATCATATCTAAAATGCCCTGGCTTTTTACACTCATAACATACTAAGGGCTCTTTCTCTTTGTCCTTTTCCTTTTTCTTTCTTTTCTTTTCTCCTTCCATTTTTGCTCCAAATTTCTTTTTATGGAAGGGCCTTTTTCTCATAAATTTCTGAATTTCTTGGCCAAGAGAGCAGTTCATCATCATCATCCTCTTCATCATCGCTGCTGCCATTTCTGCAGTCTTGAGGGCAATGGTTTTCTTCTTTTTGTTTCCTCCTCAACATGCTGCTTCATTGAAGCTCGTGGGTCATTAGGATCCTAGAAGCTCCTCTAAAGGTAGTGCATTGAGGTCTTTGGCTTCTTGGATGCAGTGACTTTGCTTCCCACGATCTTGGTAGTGACCTAAGAATTTTGCGAACAAGATCAGCATTAGTATAAACTTTTCCAAGACTTTTCAAACCATTCACAATATCAGTGAATCTAGTGAACATGCATGTGATGGTTTCAGTTTGTTCCATTGTAAACAATTCATATTTATGAACCAAAATATTTATCTTTGATTCTTTTACTTGGTTTGTTCCTTCATGTGTTATTTCCAACCTATCCCAAATTTCTTTTGCGGAATTACAAGTTGAGATTCGGTTGAATTCATTTGAGTCTAAGGAACAATATAAAATATTAATGGCTTTAGCATTTAGTTGTGCCATTCTCCTATCATTATCATTCCAATCCCTTTCGGGTTTAGGAACAATAGTGCCATCAATAAGGTGTGTGGGTGTACTAGGTCCATTTATTATTACTCCCCACAATTCATAGTCAGAAGCTTGAATGAATATTCTCATTCTAGCTTTCCAATATGAATAGTTGGTTCCATTAAATAAAGGAGGTCTATTCGTAGAATGACCTTCAGCAAAACTTGAACCACTTTGTGTTGCCATAAGGATCTTTAGCCCTTGATCGTGAGATCAAATTCTAAATGAGCACTTGCTCTGATACCAATTGTTGGCCCAGATGGCAACCCAAGAGGGGGGGGTGAATTGGGTTCTTAAAAATTTAAGACTTTTTAACTTTAAATGATTTGTTCAAGATGTGCAAGTGAGATTAACTAATAAGCAATGCACAAGCAAAATAAAGAGAGATAGAGAGAGAGAAAATATAGCACGGCAAACACAAGATAATTTTATAGTGGTTCGGTGCAACCAACACCTACGTCCACTCCCAAGATTCACTTGGGTCCACACTATAATCTCTCTAGATTACAGCCGAGTTGTTTTCCAAGCTCACAACTCAAACTTGTTGTTTTCCGGGTGCACAACGAACCCAGCTGGTTTTACTCGGGCTTACCAGCACAAAACCCTACACGTTGTTTTTCACGGGCTCACAACTAACCCAACACAAGCACTCCGGCTTGCAACGAGGTATACAACCTCCACTGATTCAATCCACTGATTGAATCAGCAAACAAAAATAAAAGTTTTAATAAATGCTCCCCTTGAGCAATATACAAATGAAGTAAAATAAAGGTTAGAAAAGCCTGATTGTATTGCAGATGGTAGTGGCTTTGGCTTTCTTCCTTCTTCTCTTTAACTCCTCTTGAAGTGTTGAATCAGGCCTCAGCAAGATTCTTGACCGTTGAAGACTTTGGAGTTGAGATGAAGCTTTTTCTTCTTTTGAAAATCCTTCGATTTGATCTTTGAAAGCTTTGGATTTTCTTTTGACTTTTGTGGATTGAAGATCTGGAGCAGACGAATCTTCCTCTTGGATTTCACTCCTTTTGAATCACTCTTTTTGAGCTAAAAGATTTTTCCAATAAAGCTCTGTTTTTCCCTCTTTTTGAAAGATATTCTTTTCTCTCTTTTTGATTTTCTCTTTTTTGATTTGAAAAGAGCTCCTCTATTTATAGAATCTGCAAAAATATATCCGTTAGAGACAAGAAAAATAGCCGTTATTTAAAAATCTTACCGTTGGAGCTGATGTGTCATCGTTAAAAATCGCGCCCAGATTTGCGGAGTCGACTCAGGAGTCGGCTCGAGTCGATTACCAAAAATAGAAATTTTAAAAGGTTAGGGGTCGACTCGCAAAAAAGTGTCGACTCCTGAAAGTCGGGAGTCGACTCGGAAAGGTCGACTCGAGAAGTGCTCAAAAAACACTTTCTGGTGTCTGAGCGGAGTCGACTCGCACAGTCCAGGAGTCGGCTCGACAGAATCAGGGGTCGACTCTTGAAATTTCAAGGGTCGACTCGACACAGATGCACATTTCTGTACACTGAGCGGAGTCGACTCTGAAACTCAGGAGTCGGCTCCGGAACGTATCAAAAATCAGAAACTTTTCTGATTGACATTAAAATCGTTCCAGATTCATTTTAATTCATTGTTTTGACTTGAAATCAATAAAATTAACATTTAGAATTGATTCAAGAACTAATCCAAAAACTTATTGAATAAAACATGAATTATAACATTTCTTTTGAAAGTTTGAATATTGAGCTTAAAGTCACTTTCAAAATTGATTAAAGTTAAACTTGAGCATTCTCATTGATTGTTCAAAATAAATTTGTTGCTCATTTACATAAACTCATTACATCCTTTAATAAACTCAATGGTTTTTAGTAATCATCAAAATCAAAAGGATTGGATCATATAATTTTTCTATAATCTTCCAACATAATAATACAAGAAAAACTCGTAGGAGAAGCCAAAGCAACATTAGACTGAGAAATATGTGGAAAAAAAGAACCTAAAGGTGTAGCAACGATGGTATCAGTAAATGGCAAAGAGTGTTCTACACAAAGTGTTTTAAGACAAGTTTCTTCAGAAAATAATTCTCGAATAACAATATCCAATTTAGGTAAGGGACTACGATGAAGAAGTAAAGTGCTAACATACTCAAATTATGGACAAAGAGTCATAAGAAGATGCCAAACACGTTGTCGATCTCAAAGGTCAAAGTAAAGATTAGCAGAGGTAGAATCAGGCCATTTAGGATCACAAATGGCTAATTGATCTCATATTGTCTAAAGTTCAGAAACATAGCCATGAATAGTCTGATGTGATTGTTGTTGGAGCCGATGAAGGCGACGATAAAGTTAAAATTGATGAACATCGTCAGAAATAGAATAATGGTTCTTAATAAAGAGACAGACCTCATATGCAGTATTAAAATGATAAAACTCACCCTTAATGCTAGATAGGCAAGTATTGCGAAACCATGTTAAGATCTGATAATTTTTGTCATCCCATTGATCTTGTCTTTTAATAAATTTGGAGTCATCTTCATTAGCTTCTTTGATAGGGGCAAGAACCTCACCACTAACATAATGCTAAAGGAGACGACCTTTCAAAAAATTGCATATTTTTTATGCCCATAATGGTGCGGACACCAAGCTTAGGAAGAGGCTTCAACAACTTCAGCTAAATTCTTTATGGATGGAAGATTAAATTAAATTTTAGTTCTGTATTTAATTTCTATTTGAGCAATTTTATTTTAATTAACTGTATTTGATTGACTGAGTCCTGTTTAAGTTCTTTATTGCAATTGAGTCAAAAGGAGTACAGCCCAAAAACCCGATCTGGTTTAGCATAAGAAGAATGGGTGCATGGTCATGAAGTCACCAATATTGAAGCCATATCATTACGCCACATCAACAAGGCATGTCGCCCAATGAATAGAAACATTTTGAATCAAGTCAAAGTCTCCACAACCACCTCCTCTTATTATGGGATGCCCCACATTCTCCTCTCCATATGTCTCCTCTTAGAAATCACCTCCACAAATCAAGGAACATCCATATTGGAAACTGCCTCCACAAATCATGGGATGCCCACATTGGAAACTGCTTCCATAAATCATGGGACACCCCACATTCTTCTCTTCGCTGGTCGAGATCTTCTTCCTCTAATGATAATACGGTGTAAGTACTTGGTAGTCTATAAAAAGGGCTCCTGGCTTTTTGTAAAAGGATGATTAATGAAGTTTTCTTGAGAAAATCCCCTGCTTATTAGATGGGTCCCTGTGAGAGGGTAGGCGTGAGGTTTGTTGTCTATTTATATCGTCCATATTTTATCCTTCTTTTCCCACTTTGCTTCAAGCCCATTTTCAACCGATCAAGGATCCTCGGCTTCCATGGTTCCAAAGTTGCAGGTTGTTCCCACCATGAATCAAGGTACGGAAGCTTACGATATTGTGGAATCTCTTATCATCCTCAAGCTCCTTCCATGAGTGCATTGATTTTACTTAAGTTTATTAATTGCTAGAAGAACCCTCTTTAAAATCCTTTCAGATATGCAATTATTAGATTTACTTAGCCCTAATCTGAGTGGTTTCTTAACCACAAAGATTCACTTCTTTATTACTTTGTTTAAATTCTAAATTCAAACTTTGTTTAGTCTTCTAAGTTCCCTCCATAAAATTTCTAGTTCTTAAACAATGAGTGAATGCATGTGTTATTTCACTTAATCGTTCATTTAATCTTTACTAATTCTATTAGAAATACAACCCATGTCGGTTGTCCCACATCACATAAATCATAATTGCTTCCATAAAAAATAATAGTAATTGATTGCAAAATTGACGAAGCAATAGGTTGTGAAAAATCAAAAGTAGCCATTAGGAGAGAAGAAATTTTTTTTTCTTGGACCTTCTTTGCATGATACTTTGAAATCTATCCCAAGTCAGCCTCTCCTTAAGTAGTCACGAACAGCCCTCTTGGCGGCCTATAGCACTCCTATGATGTAGATAGTTGGGTCTAACGCATCAAGGTACTATCAGTAGCCTTTCTTAACGACGCACCCTTGATATCCCTACCAAACGCTTGTTGAATCAAATAGCCCGAGGTACTACCAGTAGCCTATCCCTTTGGACTATCCTTGAATAAGTGTGATAGAAGCCAAGAATGCCCAAACCTTCATGGCCACTGCTCCCAGAAGTGTACGCCCAGATGCACAACTCTCTAACAACGCAAAGCACATAAGACACCAAGCCTACAGAAAAATGTTCCCAACCTTTTTCTATTCTCAAGAAAAGGATACAAAGAAAGAACTCCTTTCTTCCCAAGGGCTGCCCACAACTCTTACACGATACCAAAGAGAAAAAAAAAATAACAAACCAGATCAAAAAGGTAATAATAGAGGCAAAATTTAGAACAGAAGCTAGCAAATTTTCAGAGATGGCTTTGATATCATGATAGAAGAAATTAAGAGAATTTCATATATGATTTTTGTATGTACATATACAACCTAATATGTGGTTTAAATAGGAGTACAAGGTAGCTAAACAAGAAAGAGTGTAGGAATATTTAGGGCATAAAATCTGCCTATATAAATGAAAGAATATTACCTATACATAAATGGAAGAATATTGCTTATACGTAAATGAAAGAATATTCAAGGTATAAAATATGCCTATAATTTGTATATTAACATTTTCGAAGAAAACATAATTTTTTTTTATATCAAGCCCATACATAATTTTTCTTTTCTTTTCAATTAAACATAAAAAATAAGAGTAAAAACTAGCAAATGTAGAAAAATAAGAGCAATAAAGTTTTTTATCTCTATTTTTTCTCCCACTAAATGACTCCTAATTAAGCTTATGGCTACGAAGACTTTGCATGGCGTTAGTATTTATTGGATAAAATTTAGATACAGTATGTTAGATGTTTATATGAAATTATTATAAACAGATCTTTTTTTAAATGAGGAGCCAAATGGTATGAATTATACCTAATTTTTGTCTATATACATCTTAGTCATCTATTTATGCTATGCTTTCTAAGCCATTGGAGCTTAAACCAAGTAATTGTGCTTAGCCCTCTTCAACCAATTAAGAAGACCGGGTTAAGTTATGGGATCACATTGCATGCATTTCAAAATTCAAATCGACCTAAATGGTCACTCAAATTTGACCCGTTTTTCCCAACTAATTCAAAAAAGAAAAAAAAACTATCACTTCTTTGCTATTCAAGTAGCATTAGACGGTTATAATCTTTCAGCTACACTTCTTTTTATCATAGGCAAATAATAGTAACATATTCACTTGTTCCCTACATGTCTTTGATGTTATGATTCTCCTTTATGCTTCAATATTTGAAAGGCCATGCTTGAGCCTGATAAGTAGATTCCATCCACGGAGGATCAACTTTCGCATATAAATGGGATGCAGCATGCAAGAAAGACCATGATTTTAAATAATAAAAGAGCTCATAAAAGTTTCAAAAATCTTTCATTTGAAGAGCACCTATAATATCTTAAAATAATTCTATATCAAATAAAAAATTTAAATAAATTACAATTCAAGTTTATACACTATCAATTAACTTTCATTCGAACTTTTAGAATCATATGATTTCGGTTCACCAATAGATTAATGGACTAATAAATGAGTTTGGAGTGATAAAGATATCATTTTTAATTATGTTAGACCTGCTTTTCATAAAAATAAGTTTCAAAAAATAATGTAACATTTTTCACCTAAATGAAACACATAGCAAATGCAAGCGAGATCAGACTCAACTACATGACGGAAGGCTAAAACGCTGGTGGAAGTTTGGAACCCACATGAGTTTATTATTGAACTGAAGCAATGTGTTGGAAATTAAATCCAAACCTTTGGTGAAGACCATCACCATGAAGCCCAAGAATCATTCATGCTAATCATTAAGAATCTATAATTAATAAACGGAAGCATACTTAAATCCATATTGCTTACCCATATTGCTTGATTGCTCTTCAAAGTCCTACAGTTGGCCTTCCAGTTCAACGCATACACCCAGAGAGCCCTTTAGAATTTTCTCTAGGCTATTCTTTCTGATGATGAAATTCAGAGAAGAAGGTCGTATGTGCGATCCAGGGACCATAACCGCTATATATAGATAATTTCATCATTATCTTTTGGTATTTCTTTCTTAGCCCATCATAAAAATAGAAATAACCCGTTAGGTCTCTACACATTAAAGGGCCACACCTAATCAGATACATTAAAGCCTAAATCACTGAAACCTTAGCTGATCATTTTTAATTGGGCTTAACCTTATTTGACAGTCCGCAACACATAATTATTTCACATATAAGCCCAATGTTGGATTAAAAATCCAACAATCTCCTATTGGGCTATATGTGTAACGTTATAATTATGTTGCAAAAATAACCAAATGAGCTCAATTTTACTGTTATTACTGAAATGTATCTATAACTAATCCAGTCCATCAACCATACCAATATAGGATCAAAGCGGCCTTTATTATATTTATCATAACTCGACCCATCAATGGTCACGTATGTTGATGCATCTGAATGATATGGATCATGATGTGGATGTGTAGCATGAAAATTATATGTAATGTGATCTTAACATGCCTATTTCCAACTGGTCATTCTTAAACTTGAGTGAGATCAAAACTTTAACATAATTATACAGAGTGTACTGAACTGAATGAAATACTTTATTTCTAATCAGAAAATATTCAAATACATAAGTATGTACAAACCAAACATAAAGCATAAAATAGAAGCAATACAAACACCCACTGAATCTAAGCATCGTCATGCTCTATAATGCCCATATGAGCAGTATGCTCATGAAAGACCTTGGGCGACACACCCTTTGTAAGGGGATCTGCAACCATGGAGTTTGTCCCTATATGCTTTATAGAAATCTGACCACTCTGTACTCTTTCCTTTACAACCAGGAACTTGATGTCAATATGCTTTGACTTGATTGAGCTCCTATTGTTGTTGGTATACAATACGACTGACTTATTGTCACAAAATAACTTTAGCGGTCTTTCAATTCCTTCCAATATGCGCAGCCCAGTGATAAATTTTTTTAGCCATATCCCATGATTGGATGCTTCATAACATGCTATAAATTATGTTACCATGGTAGAAGAAGCTATGAGTGTTTGTTTTGCACTTCTCCAAGAAATAGCCCCACCACCTAACAGATATACATAGCCCGAAGTGAATCTTCCCGTAAAGTCGGAGTCAGAATACCCAATAATCTCAAAATGATCTGATCTCCTATATATGAGCATGTAATCTTTTGTTCTTTTCAGATATCTCATAACCCTTTTGGCTACTTTCCAGTGATCCATACCTGGGTTGCTTAAATATATGCCTAACACTCCAACAATGTACGCAATATCCGGATGCATACAAACTTGAGCATACATTAGACTCCCTACAACCGAAGTATAAGGAATCTTCTGCATCTCTTCAACTTCAAGGTTTCCTTTTGGGCACTGAATAATACTGAATTTTCTTTAGCGATAGGGGTATCATCTGGTTTGCAATTTTGCATGCTAAATCTCTTAAGTACTTTATCGATATAGCTCTTTTGTGATAATCCAAGGATATCCTAAGAACGATCTCGATGTATCTGGATTCCCAATACAAAGGAGGCATCACCAAGATCTTTCATTTATAAATTGCTTAATAGAAATCTCTTGGTTTCGTACAATATGCCTATATCATTTGTGGCAAGCAAAATGTCATCTACATACAAAACTAGAAAAATGTATTTACTCCCACTGAACTTGTGATACACACAATCATCAACTGCATTCACTTCAAAATTAAATGAGAGAATTACTTGATGAAATTTATGGTACCATTAACGAGAAGCTTGCTTTAACCCATAAATGGATTTTGTCAATTTGCAAACCATTTTCTTTGAATCTCCTGACACAAAGTTTTCTGGATGTACTATATAAATTATCTCATCAATGTCTCCATTGAGAAACACCGTCTTGACATCCATTTGATGGAGTTCCATATCATACTGCGCAACAAGAGCCATGATTGTCCTAAAAGAGTCCTTCGATAAAACTAGAGAGAAGGTCTCTTTAAAGTCAATCCCTTTCTTTTGAGTATAGCCTTTAGCCACAAGACGAGCTTTATACCTTTCCACATTACCCTTTGAATCTCGTTTGGTCTTAAAAATCCATTTGCAACCAATGGGCTTCACTCCTTCTGGTAATGCGACAAGTTCCCAAACTTTATTATCTTTCATAGACTTATACTCTACTTTTATTGCTTCAATCCACTTTTCTAAATTAGAACCTTGTATAGCTTGAAGGAAGTTGACAGGATCATCTTCCATCGCGCCATTATTTTCCTCATGTTCATGAAGAAACACTATATAATCATCCGGAATAGCATCCTTCCTTTCTTTAGTAGATCGCCGCAAAGGCACTTGTTCTTGATGCACTTGTTCTTGAGATTGTTGAGTTTGTACCTCTGAGGGTTGAACAATAATTTCTTGTTGTTCTGGAATTGCAACTTGATTATTATCAAAAGCAATTATAGGAATAGAAACTAGCTGCGCTTCAATAAGAGTAGTAGGTTCAAATTCCTCCTTAAAGACAAAGTCTCTAACTTTATTTCTCCCCCCAAACTCAATATCCTCAAAGAACGTTGCAGTTCCCGTCTCAAAAAATTATCCTTGATTTGGGATCATAAAACTTGAAACCCCTGGATCGCTCAGAATATCCAACAAAGTAGCTGCTCACTGTCCTGGAGTCCAATTTCTTTTCATATGGCCTATAAGGCCTTACCTCAGCTGGACATCCCCAAACATGAAAATGCTTTAGATTAGGCTTCCGTCCTATCTAAAGCTCATAAGATGTTTTGATAGCTGCTTTAGTTGGTACTCTATTCAGAATGTAGGTTGCTATCTTTAGTGCCTCTCCCCAGAGTGCCTCTGGTAAGGTAGAATGATAAATCATACTCCTTACCATATTCTTAAGTGTCCTGTTTCGTCTTTTAGCTACGCCATTCATGCTAGGTGTCCCTGGCATGGTATACTGTGGAGCGATTCCACACTCCTCTAGGTATCTGGCAAATGGTCCTAGACGTTCACCTGATCCATCATATCTACCATAATATTCACCACCATGGTCAAATCTGACTCCTTTAATCCTTTTGCTGAGTTGAAGCTCAACTTCAACTTTAAATAATTTGAACACGTCCAAAACTTGGGACTTTTCATGAATAAGAAATAGGCATGCATATCTTGAATAATCATCTATAAATGATACAAAATATTGTTGACCATTCCAAGAAGGTGTAGGAAATGATCCATAAATATTCGTATGTAGCAACTCTAAGACTTCCATAGTTCTATATGCACCCAATTTCTTTGTTTTGGTCTGTTTGCCCTTAATGCAATCAACACAGACATTAAAGTCTGTAAAATCAAGAGAATCCAAAATTCTATCTGACACAAGTCGTTCAACTCTATTTCTAGAGATGTGACCTAATCGCTTATGCCATAATGTTCCTGAATTTTTATTGCAAATTTTACGCTTACTACCTCTTGATTCCATATTCAGGGTTTCATTATAAGAAGCAACAATATCAAGCAAATATAAATTATCATACACCATAAGAGAACTAGTTCCAATAATATTTGAATTTAACGAAAGACTAAACTGACTATTTCCAAATGAACAATAATATCTTAATTTGTCCAAAGCTGAAATAGAAACCAAATTTCGTCTAAATGACGATACTACAAGAGTGTCTTTCAAATCCAAATAATAACCAGAACTTAATAACAATCTAAAATGCCTAATTGCCTCCACATCTATCGACTTGCCATCTCCCGTATAAATGCGTCTTTCAGCATCAATTGGCCTTCGATAACTTAGGGAATCATCCATTGAAACACTAATGTTAGTAGTAGCACCAGAATCTAACCACCAAGTGTTTCTAGGTTCTAAAGCTATATTCACTTCAGAACAGACCATATTAAGAAATGTACCTTTCTTTTCATGCCATGCATGAAATTTGAAACATTCCTTCTTAATGTGTCCAGACTTATTGCATAAGAAACAACCGTCTTTATCCTGATTTTGTTTCTTCTTTACTAGACCCTTAGCAGCCTTATTCTTTATTTTCTTGCCTTTATCCTTGCCCTTGAAGTTATTACCATTAAGGACCGGCACTGAATTGAGATTAGTAGAAATATTAACAATAAAAGCAATACATAAATAATATGCTCATATAAATAATTAATACCAAATATCAATAAATTTAAATAATGGTAAATCCTATCTTAAGATACCCAGTGCAACATTAATATCAAGTTTTGGACAGTAACTACTAGTGGTACTTGTATTGTAATGATCAAACACTAACAATAATGCATGTCAAATAATAAATTATCTTTAGATCGACTTATTACTTACATGTAAATCCTTATAATCGTTACGTGTTTACCATCACACATATGTATAGTTCGGCCAAGCATTAACCTTCCTTTGGGCCGATTAATACCCGCATGAAACATACACATATACAACATCCAACATCCTTCATGAACCATCTACACAAAAGAGGTCAATTTGGTGATATCTTGTTTTAATTAGTTCAAGACAAATTTATTAGGCATAAAAATAATTAATTTGAATTTGATTGAACCTTTTTTAAAAAATAACGATATGTTATTTTGTGGTTCCAACTCAATTTTATAACAGAAAAAATAATTTATCCTAATAGATAAAGCTTTACTTTATGGAACCAATTAACCATACGGAAGGAGGTTGCTCATGTTTACAAAATTAAAAATAATAATTTTTAATGAAAGTCCAAAAATATTGCCAAAGGCATGAACCGGACCAAAATTTATGTATTAATGTTATGCATTAAAAGTTCATAAATGTTATTTCCTTCCACATCTATTTATAAAAATGGCCAAACCCAATTCCACGCAATTCGATGTTAGTGGAGCCAATGAGTCCCATGATTTTCTTCACGCCCTTTTAGAGATTGAATTCTATGAAATAGGGCGTAAAAAACGAGAGGAATACTTTCTCTTTCCTTTCTCACTCGAGAGGCCTAGAAGGCCTCTCTTCTTCCTATGCATTAAATGCATTAAATGTCAAGTTTAGATTCCCAATGGGATAGGCATTTTCTCAATGGAAACCGAACATTATATCCCAACGCCCCTTTAAAGTTTCATAGAACTTAAGTTCGTAAGAGAAGAAAATCTCCCCTAATGCGGTTCCCAATAATCCATGGAATTTTAGAATGCCACGCAACGCGATAGAATCCTTTATCCCAATAAATTTTGTAAAAATCACATAATGGAATCATGGAAATATCAGGATTTCTTTTTCTTTCCTAACGCCCACCAAAGATATGAGGGAAAGAAATCTGGATTCACAATCCCCGTTTCGAAAGCGGATATGGAAACTCCATGCAACTGCCCAGATTTTCATTTCCAATGCAATATCCCAGTATTCTAAGATTGCATTAGATTTCTAGTAACTCCACGTAACGCCCCTTTTCTCTGCTGCTCCCACGAAAAATCATGGAACTTAAAGCCAAAGGAAAGTATTAATTTTTTTAATTGCATAATAGAAAAGAGGCAATCTGATTCCCAACAAAAAAGGCAACGTGTTCGGAAGAGGTAATGCGTTCGAAAAAAAATTTTAGTAGAAAAAAATCCGATGAATTGAACACATTGCCAATAAATTCTTTTATCAAAAATTTAACTTTATCTTATCAAATAAAAGTTATCTGATCTATCTCTTAAAACGAAGAGGACCACGTGAGACTTACAATGCAGTGAATATCTTTCGCTTTTAACATCAAAATTCATAATTATTTTGATGCACTATGACTTTTATTTAAAAATCTGGATCTACATATATTAAAAATATCATTGACATCAAAATAAAAAACTAATGAATGTTTGTCTTACGGTTACTGAATAAAACCAAAGAAGTCATATGCACAAATACAAATATGAATGCATATAACCAAAAATTTTCTTAACGATTCAACATGAATAGGGCTCTGATACCAATTATTAAAAATTAAATCCGAACCTTTGGTGAAGACCATCACCATGAAGCCCAAGAATCATTCATGTTAATCATTAAGAATCCATAATTAATAAACGAAAGCGTACCTGAATTCATATTGCTTACCCATATTGCTTGATTACTTTCCAAAGTCCTGTTGTTGGCCTTCAAGATCAACACGTACTTCCAGATAGCCCTTTAAAATTTCTCTAGGCTATTCTTTCTGATGGGATTCAGAGAAGAAGGTCGTATGTACGATCCAGGGACCATAACCGCTATATTTAGATAATTTTGTTATTATCTTTTGGTATTTCTATTTTAGCCCATCATAAAAATAGAAAAAACCCCTTAAGTCTCTACACTTTAAAGGGCCACACGATACATTAAAGCCCAAATCACTGAAACCTTAGCTGATCACTTTTAATTGGGTTTAACCTTATTTGACAGTCCACAATATATAATTATTTCATATATAAGCCTAATGTTAGATTAAAAATCCAATACAATGAACTTTGCACCTAATATACTGAGAGTAGGAAACATGACATAGAATTAGTTCCATGACGGGCAAAATGTTCATCCATTTGTTGCAAGCTTCTTACTAGGTTTTTTGTTATTTTAAAGGATGACACAAAGATAATTTTCTTTCCAGTAACTTGGTGAGCCCAGGTTGAGAAAATGATTAGTCCCCCTGCTCTGATCGATGGGGAGAGAAGATTTTTGAAATAATGCTCAATAAGTCCCCGAATAAAATAGTTTTAGCAACCACTCCAACTAGAGATGTTTTAGAACTAAATCGGTTTGAATTGATTTTCTTAAATTAAAATTGAACCGAATTAAATCAAAAAATTTAATTTGGCTCCCGTTCTATCTATTGATTTGCTTATACCTATCCTAAAAAGTTGTAACATAGATTTTTATAGCAAGCTTCAATTATTTACAATGAAAAAAATATAACCTCATGCAATCCAGCTATTCAAATATATTTTTAGCGGGAATAACTTTATGCACCATCCTCGGTATCGGATGTGGCTATTGGCTATGCATCCGTACGAACGCATGTGCCATGGCCCAATAGACTGTGGGTGCTTCATACGCACGCTCGCATGGACGCGTGGTCAATAAATACGTCTAATATGTATTTTCTGCATTGACGGTGCAAAAGATTTTTTCATTTTTAGCATCTCAGTTTAGCCGTAGTTTAAATGAAAGCCCATTATGCATGTAGTTTAGTTTGATTAATATTGATTTTTTAAAAATTTTAGTTAAATAATATTTTTTAAATTTTTAAAAAATTAAAATAAAATTAGCTTAATAAATAAAAAATTGATTCAAAGTATGTTAAAACCATACAAAAATTAGGTTGGTACCTCGATGGTACTTATTAATAAAACCAATAGAAAATGAATTTGTAGGATTTGATATTTATTGTCCTAGTATATGGTGAGATTGTCACTTGTTGAAAAGTTTTATATGATATTTTTAAAAAAATTGAAGGCATTTTATTTGATAAATTTTCACATATTATATTTTATTTGATAATATAAAATTAATCAATATTTAGAATATTATATACATACATAACGTATAAATGAATCATTCGGTCTTCTAGTTATGTTTTTTCATGGCACACATAACTTAGCCAAAACGCTTTCCACTTCAGAGAAGGCAAGCGGAGCTAACAACAAAAAATCAAATATTTTTGATAAAAATTAGGCTGGATCACAAAAGCCCCTGCCACACCCTTTTTTTTTTTTTTTTTTTTTTTTTTTTTTTGAGAAAAACGAGCGATCACACCAGTCTAGCGTGAGTCAGCCCTAGATATATAGAAAATAAAAGCTGTTTAAGTACAATGGGACAGGAGTCCCCCTGTTTCCATATCCAAAAACCAGAAAAAAGGGCCGCAACACCCGCAATCCAATCAGCTACCATGTTGGCCTCGCGATAGACATGCCGAATCTGATAGAAGGTGACCCCCCTCAAAAGAGACGAGATATTCAGAAGAAGAGGATTAGTCGGAGGGAGATCACTACCTTCCTGTCGAAGCCAACGAATGACCGTAAGAGAGTCCCCCTCAATAAAGAGACTCTGAGCATGAAGGGATCGAACCGCAAAAGAAATCCCGGCCCACGCCGCATACATCTCGGCCATAGGAACAGAGGAATCAAGGAGACCAAAACCTCCAGCCGCCAACATACCACCATCAGCACCTCTAATAATAAAAGCAGAACCAGCGAGTCTTCCCCGAACACTCCCATCAAAGTTGATTTTCATATACCCTGGTGGGGGGGGCTCCCAAGAAATAAAAACCGTCTGCCGGTTCGCTACCGAAGTAGCAGGGGAACCCCAGTGACCAGATATATCAAAATCATGAGCAGCACGAGAGAAGGCAGAGTAGAAGGATATAGCTATCCGAGCAGTCCGCTGAGGGGGAACGAAGTCATCAGTGAAGGCCATCTGATTGCGAGATAACCAAATCTGGTAAGCTGTAGCAGCCCAGACTGTACCCCGCTGCTGGTTATTCCTTCTGATATCACTGAGGAAAGAGGACCGCGGCGAACTGGAAACATCCTCACAGATCTGATAACCCACAATCCTCCAAATATGTCTAGCTCTAAAACACTGAAAGATGGCATGATCAATAGTTTCGTCCGCCTGTCCACACAATGGGCATATAGGCTGAATATCCACACCTCTACCAGAAAGCAAGAAACAGGTAGGGAGACAATTCCACTCAAGCTTCCAGAGAAAGAGCTGCAGCCGAGGGTGGATTGGGAGCTTCCAGATCCAAGCGGTTCCTCACGATCCAAGAGACTGAGGCCTAAAGATAGGCAAAAGATCCCTGGACCCAATCCTACTATCAACTAGAGGGATAGATAAAATCCGGCGGGCAAGTTCCACACCAAAAAACCGCATCACCGTAGTAATGCACCAAGAGCAAAGGTCCTGGGAAATCAGATCAGAGACTCTCATTTGACTGGTGACCTCTGAACTGATGAAAGTAGGCCACTTCTCAAAAGGAAGATCAGAAAGCCATAAGTCATGAACAACATTCACCCCAGTTCCATTACCAATCATCCATGAGATATTATTCCTGATAGCTGGCAGACGCCCATTGACCTCCTTCCAAAAGAAAGAGTAGGTCCTTGGAAAAGAAGAAGGCATATCCTGAGGCCACTCACCATATCTCGCTCTCATCACAGAACTCCAAAAACAATGCGGGTCGAGGAGAAAACGGGAGGCATGTCTAGCCAACAAAACCTCCTTCCTGACCACTAAAGACTGAATGCCCAGGCCTCCCTCAGAGATAGGCTTACAGATAGTGTCCCAGGCCAATAGATGCATACCTCGACTATCTTGCCTCGAATCCCAAAGAAAGTCTCTGATACGCCTCTCAATCCTTCTTAAGCATGAAATCGGGATAACAGCATTTGCTAAAAGATGGAGGGGGAGAGACGTAAGGACCGATCGAATGAGTGTAATCCGAGCCATCATCGATAACCCAGTAGCCTGCCACCCATCAATACGGTCCCGAACCCGATGCTCAATCACACTGAAATCCGAGCAACGAGGCCGCCTACCAGTGATAGGAACTCCCAGATACATAAGGCGATCAGCCTGGGTATAAATGCCAAAAGTCTGAAGAATAGCTCTTTCTTTGATCTGGAGATCTTGGGGCTGAGACAAACCATAGATTTTTGAAGATTAACCTTCTGCCCAGATGCTCTGCAATACTCCTAGAGAATAGTAGCATAAGAACTGGCATTCCGGGCAGTAGCCTTCCCCAGAAAGATGCAATCATCGCGAAAAGGAGATGGGAGACCGCAGGCCCGTCCAGTCCCGCAAAAAAGGGGGTAATCCGATTATCGAGCTGTGCCTGGCGGAGCGCACGCGATAAATCATCAACTGCCATAATGAACAATAATGGAGAGAGCGGACATCCTTGCCGTAACCCCACAGTGGAATAGAAAAAGTCCGTCGGACAGCCATTTATAATAAGAGAGAAAGTAGGTCTATAAATGCAAGCCATAATCCAGTCTATGAACTGCCCATCGAACCCAAACTCCACAAGGGTCCTATTCAGAAAATCCCAACTTAGTCTATCATAAGCTCGCTCCATATCGAGCTTAACAGCCATAAGACTGTGCGGACCAGTCGCTCGGTGAAGATCAGACATAAACTCCTGAGCAATAAGAACATTATCCGAAATACTTCGACCTCGAATAAACGCACCCTGCTCCACAGAGATAATACGAGGAATAACAGTCCGCATCCGATTTGCCAAAAGACGGAACAGACTTTATATAAGGTGGAACATAGACTAATGGGCCTATAGTGAAGAGGCAAGGAGGCATCGGGACGCTTTGGCACTAAGGTAACAAAGGTCCTCTTCCACTCATCTGGAATAACTCTAGAATGGAAAACATTTAGAATGGCTTGCTGAACATCCTGACCAACAATGCTCCAGTATGTCCGAAAGAACAGGGGCGGAAAACCATCTGGCCCAGGAGCCTTTTCCTGCCCCAGATCCCAAAGAGCCCTACGGATCTCATCCCCAGTGATCGGTCTAGTAAGATGGATATTCTCCGAATCAGAGACCTTCTCAGAAAGCATGACCGGGTGAACAGGAGACCCATCTCCAGTATGATCAGTCCATCGGGACTGAAAGAAGTGAAAAAAATGATCTCTAATAGCAGCATAATCCTCCAGAGATTGGCCTTCATCATCCACAATCCGCCGAATCCTATTGGCAGCGCGTCTCCTCAGCGTACTCTGGTGAAAAAATCTAGTGTTACTATCACCAGCCCGTAACCACTGAATCCGAGATCTCTGTCTCCAATGAATCTCCTGTTGCAGCAGAAGAGAGTGGTGACTAGTGAGCAAACCCCGGAGGGTCATAAGATCAGAACTAGAAAGACTACCATCTGAATCTTCCCTATTCTGGATGGAAGTAATCTCCTCCTCAATCAGCTCCACTTTCCTAACGAGGTCCCCAACCTCCATTTTGTTCCATCTGGATAGTCGGCGCTTCACTAACTCAAGCCTCCTGGAAAGTCTGTACTCAGCCCTACCTCTAACAGGTAGGCGCCAAACCTCGGAGATAATATTTCAGGCCGAGGCGTAAGAAGTCCAAATCTGCTCAAAACGAAACTGCTTCCGATGAAGAATCCCCGACTCTGTAGAAATTAAAATGGGGCAGTGATCAGAAGCAATCCGAGACAGATGACTAACAGTGGAAGAAGGGAACATGTGAAGCCAATGCGCCGTGGCCATCACTCTATCCAATCTCTCCCACACACGAGCTGTACCCTGGCGATTATTACACCAAGTGAACTGAGAACCCAAAAATCCCAGATCAAAAAGCCCAGCATAGGAGATGAAAGATCTAAACTCAGCAGACTCGACAGAATCAACAAAAGGCCTGCCTCCTCTCTTTTCACTTGCCTGGAGGATACAGTTAAAGTCACCGGCAATAAGAGTCGGAAAACCCTTACCAATATAAGAGAGGCTCTCAGACCAGAGATCACGTCTTTCACGGAAATCAGTGCTAGCATAAGCCCCCAGAAGCACCCATGGAGCAGAAGACCCTTCAGAGATGACAAGAGCGACCTGCTGCTTACAACCATGAAAGGCATCAATTCGAATGGAGGAGTGACGCCAAAGAGCCACAATGCCACCAGATAGACCCACTGACTCCACAGCATATGATGACCACATTCTGGCTATCTGTCTCCGAAACCGCATTAAGCTATCACCCGACAATCGGGTTTCCACCAGAATACAGATATCAAAACTATGAAGCTGCATCAGTCTCTCAAAAGATGCGCGAAAAGAAGGTTTCCGCGCTCCTCTGACATTCCATATCAGAATCTTCATGATGAAGTTTGAGAGGGGGTGACCCCCGACCCATCCTCACCCATCACAGTGTCTGGAATACAAACATCTGACACTGTTCTTTTCTCCTGGAGAGAAAACTCCATCCCAGCTACAGACTCCTCCACCACTGTCGATGAAGGACTAATCTGCATCCCCTGACCCTGAACTGTAATGACTTCCTTTAGAGAAGAGACCATTCCTTCATGATTACATCTTTCAGACTGATCCACCTTCTCAGTTGCTGACAAGCTCTGTGGAGTCTCTCCACCCTTACTAACCATAGCAATAGACTCCAGCTCTGAAACAGAGGAGGCTGGACAAGAAAAAGATACTTGTGCTTTATTTGACCCAACAACGACCTTTTTGCCTTTTTTTTGCTCTTTAGTAACTTTTTTTCCCTTTGTTGTAATATTACTATGATTTTCATATTGCAAGGGCCTAGCCCTCTTGGATGGACCCGGGCGGGCATCCTTAGGAACAGGGTGCCGCCCAGCCCATCTATCCGAACCCAACACAGCAAAAGGGTTCTCCTGAATCAAACCAGAAGACCTAAGATTCAGACAATCAGGAGAAAAGCCCCTCTGTGCTACAGTGTCGAGACTGTGAATAAAATTCACAGTCGAGCGTGCCGTATCGGCACGCTGAACCTCCTTGCCACCCCCTTCCTCCAGCTCACCAGAACCAATCGACGAAGAGGACGGAGGGGAGACCCGGGACACAGCAGCAGCAGGGTGCAGCGACGATCTCCGGCGAGCAATCTTAGAAGGCGCGACCCATCCGTCCACCGATACAGGGACCCTGGCCTCCGACTGAACCCCCTGGCCCTTCCTCCGAAGATCCTCACCGGGAGAAGGAGACGAACGGCGTTGCCTCACAGCTGACATCCACGGACCAAAGAGCAGACTCCCCGCCGTAGCTTCCTTCTCCGCCAGAGCTGCACATTCCCCATTCAGATGGAGAGATCCGCACCTGGGACACAACCCCTCAAGGTGCTCATACTGGAAAGGTTGCCAGAAAGGAGATCGAGAGCCTCTTACTCGAACTCCAGGACGAAGAGCCCGGCTCAAATCAACTCGAACACAGGCCCTGGCAAAAGCTCCCCTGTTCCTCTGTTTCGTCTGAGAATCCAAACTAACAAGAGTACCAGCCGGAGCCAAGATGGACGACAAGATCTCCTCAGACCAAAACTCCAGTGGAAGACTGGAAGACGAATCCACAGAAGAGCCTTAGCCACAGCTTCCGACGAGGGGAAGAATTCAGGTGACCACGGCTCCGTGGCTAAGGGCTGACCATTAACGACCCAAGGCCTCTCCAAAGCCATTTTCTTTCCATTTGCATCAGAGAATTTGAATATAGAACACCTGAATGCCAAGCTAACAGCCTCAATATCCCCCGGAATGCCTGCACGCCAGAACTCACGGATCACCGCTTCCGGGGGGATCCAACGCTGAAAACTCCGAGCAACGATAGCAGAATGATTCCATTCAGCAGTCCCCGCCTCCAACGCCGCGTTGGGAACTTGGACAACTTCAGGAAAAAGCTTCTCCAGCTCCGCCACCTCCGCCGGAGAGGGAGACGAAGATACCCACACGAAAGCCGACGGCTGAGCCCTACTCCACGCCTTCCGACCTTCCGTTCCAGCATCCGGCTTCGGAGGAACCGAGGAACCAGAGCCAACCATCTTCCCATCGGATCAGATGACCGGGAGAAACTCCGTTCACCGGAGATCGTTGCAAGGGAACGCCGACAGCACTAATCTTAAAGCAGCTAAGAACTTCACGAAGGATGCTTTAAAAATCGGCGCGTCAAAACCCATGTAGAAGCTCCCACAGAAAGACAGAGATACCACAGCTATAGCTCCCAATACGCCATAGCTATTAGCTTCCAAGCACCGCAGCTACACGAAAGAAGACACGAAAATCGCCTCGGAAATCGCCTCGGAAAGCACCGCAGCTACACACGCTTCCACTTTGATTGCCTTGCCACACCCTTTTGGCTTGAAACAAGAGAATATCTTTTAATGCCAACTAGGTTTAAGTGAGACTTACTTGGCATTGTTCCTTTTTGAGCTATTCTTACTCCGATCAGAATTAAGAATTACTACATAGTTGGTTAAGCGCATTATTATGGCCTTTGCCCGTATACTATTGTGGCTTCTACCAATATATGATATCTAAGCTATTGATCACATGGTAGATTAGATCTATTTAAGAATAGCAAGTATACTGCTCAGGCGGTGGCTCAGTGATTGGGGCTCCTTCATGCCATCAAAGCATTGTGGGTTCAAGGAATAAAGCCCGTGCTGACTCGAATAATTTCAAGGTAAATCCTTAGAGCATGAAATGTCGGTCTTGAGGGGCTAAGGTCTGTCTAATTTTCTTATTCTAACACCCGGCATCTGAGTGGGGTCAGGTTGATCAACTCGTCTTCGAATGAGGAATGACTGCGCAAATCTCGCACCGTGCATGGAATATTTCCTGACGAGAAATGGAGGGAATGAGACCGCATGAGACCTAGCTACGGATCGACAAAGCCCTTCTTTCCTTTTTTTTTTTTTTTGTAAAAAAAAAAAAAAAATAGCAAGCATAACCTCCAATAGCTTCACCCCTTTAGCCTATGCTGAATTATAGGTAACATAGGATACTTGTAACCTTTTAATTAAGCTTCGCTTCATGCTAGGTAAGATCTTATTCTTAATGCTTGAAAATTCATCCCCGAGCCACAATCTCCCTCTCATCGACATATTTATATTGCAATTGATGAATAATAACACCTAAGTGAACAATTACACCATACAACGTTTTATAATTTGCTCCATAAAATGGGGCTTTTAGATTAAACAACAAGCAAGAGAAAAGCTAAAACCACATGCCCTTCGTCCCATGCTTATCAACACGTAGATGGTCCAAGGAAAGCAACCTGGGCAACGGGAGCAGTCGGTATGTAGAGCTTTCAGCGTGGCATTTTAGTCACCAGTTGCTTGTTGGAGTTTATAATACCTAATATCGGTTCACATCAAACCCCTTACATCCACAATGCTCGACTTTGTTGTTGTATTGAAAAAATAATGAGGTTTTGCCAGAAGATTGGAGATATTTGAGTACGATTGAGAGTGACCTCATGGAAAATCCAGTGTTTTCGACTCGATTTGGATCAAAGAGATGGAATTGCTTGTGATATTGGGAAATTAGGTTTTGGTCAAGCGTTGTTAGGTATAAGTTGAATTAGTACACCCTAATAGGTTGGCAAGCATATCCATAGCAACAGAGCTAGAATTATCTAAAAGATTGTTGGTGTTTGATAAGTAAACGAAACTTGCTATTGAAAAGAAAATGCCTTCGAGCTATTGAACATATCAATAGCTTCTATTGTTTGTCTTGTTCAGAGCAAGTTGGCCATCGCTATATTTGACCACAGTTCAATTTTAAATTTGATAACTTTTTTTCATTCTTCAATTTACATAGATTTTAAAATTATTTTTTTCATCATTTTCATCTTTAAAACTTATGATTCTTATGAATTAAAAATAAAAAGATTGGTAGAATTTAAAATTAAGCTACATTCAAATGTATTCAAATTGAGCTTTCTCTTTATGTGTATATATATATATGAATATCTAATTTTATAAGATTTTAAATTTGAATTAGTATATAGTTTAATTTTTATTAAATATTATGGCTTAAATATTATGATACTATTTCTATAAACTTGCTTCTTAACGCAATCAATACCGTATTAGGTCCATCAATATGGGCATTTGTAATTGTAAAAAGATGCAGGCTGAGATGTATTCAATTAAGCATATGTAAAATATTTTGTATGCTCATATTTTAAGATGAAAAGAAAGAACAACTATATATATCCTAACACTTTTAATGAGAATGAGTTTCATATCAAATATTTTGATGATTCACTCAAAGCAAAATGATCAGGTCGGTCCTAAATAACACCTTGATTGACATGTAAAATTTAGTTTGAAATTTATTTCAAATATGCATGCACTAATCAATTAAGCATTATTGTTTGCTATTTTCACAAATAGATTCATCTCCAAGAAGCAATGTATCGCTTCCAACAAAAGAAAATTATACGTTGAACTAATCTATGATCAAAATACCTAAAATGGCCTAAGTTTTTTTTAAAGAAAAAAAAGGAAAAAAGTTTGCCCGTGGATCAAGCCAGATGTCCGTCACATAGCTTATAGTTCCACAAAACTCCCATTCCGAGGGCGTCACAATCGAATTAAAAAATAAATAAATATAAAAGATAGTTAGCGGAGTGGTTTCTATTCGGTATTACCCGTTGAAGCGGCCGTGGTCTTCGGCGGCGGAGGGGCGGGGGCCACGTTGCAGCTCTTTCTAAGACATCTGGGTTACGTGGCACGTCATGAAGCTGCAAAGTACGCCACCTTCGCTGTTCCCACCAGCCAGCCGTTCTTCCACCTGACACCGAGTGGTCAAGGAGGGGATCCGGTCAACGATGCCGTTCTTAGGTCACCCGTTGGCTATATCGGCCTCGGAGTCCCAACGAAATTCCAATCTTTCGAAGAGTCGCTCCGCGCGAAATTTAAAATTCCGATGGAAACGGGCAAGGTGAACCGGGTCGCATCAAGAGTCGGGTTGGGGATATGATTCGAAGATGCGAATCTTGAAGCGGAATGGCCCACGCGAAGGCAATAAAGGGCAGGCGGCACCGAATTGGACATCCCTCAAACTGGGAGCGGCTGTCTTCTCGAACCGACTACCGTGGCCGATGCATTCGAATCTCTGGAACCCTAGCATGGATCGCATCGAACGCGAAGAAGGGAAGTGATCCAGGGGGAAGGAAGGGTTGGGGCTCGCGAGCTCCTACGATCGATTAATGGCGGACGCGGCGGCGCCGGGAAGGCCAAGAAGGAGACGTCCTTGGGGACCCTCCTCCTCGGCCGCTACGAGGTGGGGAAGCTTCTGGGCCGTGGCACCTTCGCCAAGGTCTACCACGCCCGCAACCTCAGCACCGGCGAGAACGTGGCCATCAAAGCCCTCGACAAGGAAAAGATCCTTAAGGGCGGCCTCGTTGCCCACATCAAACGCGAGATCGCAATCCTCCGCCTCGTCCGCCACCCCAATATTGTACGACTTTTCGAGGTTATGGCCACGAGGACCAAGATTTACTTCGTCATGGAGTACGTCCGTGGCGGCGAGCTCTTCTCCAAGGTCGCCAAGGGCCGCCTCAAGGAAGACGACGCCCGCCACTACTTCCAGCAGCTCATCTCCGCCGTCGGCTTCTGCCACGCGCGCGGCGTCTTCCATCGCGATCTCAAGCCCGAGAACCTCCTCGTCGACGACAACGGCGATCTCAAGGTCTCCGATTTCGGCCTCTCCGCTGTCTCCGACCAGATCCGCCAGGATGGCCTCTTCCACACCTTCTGCGGCACCCCGGCTTACGTTGCCCCCGAGATCCTCGCGTGCAGGGGCTACGACGGTGCCAAGGCCGATGTCTGGTCCTGTGGCGTCATCCTCTTCGTCCTCATGGCCGGACACCTCCCCTTCCGTGATCAGAATATCATGTCCATGTACCGGAAAATCTGTAAAGGGCAATTCCGGTGTCCCCGGTGGTTCTCGCAGGACATCACCCGCCTCCTCACCCACCTGCTCGACACAAATCCCCAGACGAGAATCACCATCCCCCAGATCATGGAGAACCGGTGGTTCAAGAAGGGCTTCCGCCACATCCGATTCTACGTCGAGGATGACCAAATGCATAGCCTGGAAGACTTCGACGGCGGCGGCCTCCCGCTGCAGGACCACCAGGACAATCCGGAGGAAGCTGAGGCCTCTGAATCGGGGTCGGAGTCCGACTCATCAGTTGCATCCTGTCCTGCTGCCCTGTCCGGAGAGGGCCGGCGTGCGGCGCTTCCGAGGCCAGCAAGCTTGAACGCGTTCGATATAATCTCATTCTCGGGGGGCTTCAATCTATCTGGCCTGTTTGAGGAGAGAGGGGAGGAGGCTAGGTTTATCTCACGGGAGCCCGTGTCGAATATCATATCGAAACTGGAGGAGATCGCCAACGCGGTGAGATTCACGGTGAGGAAGAAGGATTTGCGGGTGAGCTTGGAAGGGACGAGGGAGGGAGAGAAGGGGCCCTTGTCGATTTCGGCAGAGATTTTTGAGCTCACACCGTCGCTTGTGGTGGTCGAGGTGAAAAAGAAGGCAGGGGATAGATACGAGTACGAAGAGTTTTGTAACAAGGAGCTGAAACCAGGGCTGCAGAATCTCGTGTACAGGTCGCATCCCGTGGCCGATATTGCTTCTGACTCCGAATAGAAAGAGAACAAGAGTATGATTTTGCTTTTCCTTGTTTTCCCCTCCTAATCCATCTAATTTGTTATTCTTATGGTCATGATTCCATTAATTCTCTCTACAGTTTCTGTTTGATGTACTTATTTGATGCTGGTGCCTGATTGTACTAGGAATAAGAGAAGAAACTTGCTTGTCATGTACTAGCAACAAATGCTTTCAGCACTTGTTTTGGAATTAAATTTTATAGAATTTAATGGATCTTTTTTTTTTTTTCCCAAAGTGAAGCATTTTTAAGCGAATCAAATGACAGTTTGGCTTGAAGAATTCTTTGTGAAGTTATATCATTCACATGAGTGTTAAATTAAATAATCGTGTTGCTCTTTGATGTAGGATATCCGTTCAGTGACTTAACCTCACATTTAACTAGTTAATCTTGGGCCATTTTCTTCTTGTATTTGGAGACCACAATCAGATTGCATGGTGACTGTGCTGCCCGTTAAAAGTTCCATATATCGGGAAGTTAAAATGGGGAAAAGGGTTTATATTAGTAAAAGCAAGAAATGACAAATACCAATAGGATCCATTTTGGACTGTGTTGGTCCAAATTGGTATGGACCTTTTCCGTTTTACTTTCTTGTAATGAAACAAGTCTGTACTGCTGGTCTGGATCGTTACAATATGGTATCAAAGTCATGCACCAGCCGGAAGTGTAGGAACTAAGTGCGACACAGGGCAAAGTGCTATATCCATAGGATGGATGTGAGCTACCTTTTGAACTTGTAGGAGCCATCTCTAGAATCCTGCCTGCCTGGTGGTTGCCTCTGGTGACGAGAATATCCCCTTTTAAGGAGGATAGATTGTGATGCCCGTTAAAAGTCCCATTTCAAAAAGTTAAACAGGGGAAAGGAGTTTATATTAGTAAAAACAAGAAAGGACAAATACCAATAGGATCCATTTTGAACTGTGGTGGTCCAAATTGGTGTGGACCTTATCCGTTTTGCTTTTTATAACGAAAGGATCGTACTGCGCACCCGGGTCGTTACAGTGACCCTTTGCATTTTGGGGGTGGGATTCTTATTTTACAAAGTAATAGCTATTTTTCAAGACAAACCTCTTTGGGACAAAGCTTTATTGGTGAAGGTAAACTTCTGGCAACTTTCCAAACATGAACTCATCTTGCTGGACTTCCTAGCATTATTGGTGATAATCAAAATTTCTAATTTCACCTCATCTCAAGAGCTTGAATGCAGAAAGAAGATCAGAATGATTGACTTGAGCTTGTAATTCTAGACTCCAAGTATTAAACTTAGTCTTGTTGGTTTTGCATGTTCTGCCTCTTTCTTTGAAACTGTTTTTGAACCTTTTGTAATCTTTTGACCACAGATCGATGAAATAGAACAACTTCTTTGTAGATTGATTAGTTTAGTAGATAGTTGGTCTGTGCAATTCTAGTTTAGAGTATGAGATTCAATTTGAATGCCCAGGAAGGTTAAAATTATTTAGACGATGTAAGAGTCAGTCTGGCTTCTGGAAGATCAAGTAGGAGAACCTTTTTTCGAGGGGATAGGCATCTGAATTTTGACAAAAATTAAGTTGAAGTTAAACTTAAGGCATCTGAGAATAAAGATTTGGTAATGTCTAGCGTTAGTTTGTCATTTTAGGGATCTGGTGGTCTGATTTGGCTGTATCTCAGGTCCTTTAACATTCAGGGACTTGGTCATTGGCAGTGCAAATAATGCATTGAGTTTTATGCACCTCTAATTTAATGACCCTTAAATATTCTAGAACTTATTCGTACTTGCAAAAAATTGCACATGATTTTAGAGAGAGATCCTCATCTATCATGAGTTAAAAACTTTGAACTCATTTTGTCCCGTATGAAGCTCATTTTATCCCATCTGAAGTAGGCTCTAAGGAGCTTATCTTGATGATTTAATAAGAGAGACTCCTACTTTGTTATGCTTTTTCCCCACAGCTTAAAGCTGAAACTATTTTCACTGGAAAGAGAACCTCTAGCTTTTCAAAGTTACTTTCTTTTTAGTTGAGTGAATGTCAGACTGGGAGATGTAAAAGCTCTTGTTGAAGCATGGTTTGACTGGTCATTAAAAATGTCGAGTCCTCTTCCCAACACATGCTCACTTATAGTAATTGAATAGAGTTCTACTAGTCTTTATGTTAGGTATAATAAAGCCAAGCTAACACTATCCAAATGCCATAAGTTCCATGCATAAATTACTTGATATGTTAAAACTTTGACCCGCTCATTTTTAATTCATACAATTCACAAAGCATCATCACAAACTGATTAACCATGCTTATAAGACTATCAACATCTAGACAAAATTTATAATCCTGTTATCAATATCCTACTTGATGTGGCCAGTGGCGCCACGTAAGTGCTAACGGCAGGGCTAATTGACTCTCCAAAGCAGCCCCGCTTGTTCAAGGCAGCCTCGGAGGCCCTTCCTCTCCAAAGTGGCCTCGCTCTTCAGCGGCCCCCACTTCTCCAAGGGCCTCAGCGGCCTCTCCTCTCCAAAAGCCCCTGTTTCTTCAAGGCGGCCTCGCGGTCCCTCCTCTCCAAAGCGGCCCTACTCTTCAGCGGCCCCCATTTCTTGAAGGCGGCCTCAGCGGCCTCGCCTCTCCAAAGCGGTCCTGCTCTTCAGTGGCCCCGCTTCTCCAAGGCGGTCTCGGCAGCTCCGCCTCTCCAAAGCGGCATCGCTCCTTAGTGGCCCCCGCTTTCCAAGGCGGTCTCGGCGGCTCGCCCTCTTCAAAATGGCCTCGATGATGGCTGCGGCACCAGCCCCGCATCGACTTTCGAGCGAGCCGCAATGCCCACGTGGCCCCCAATATGAGTCAGGCCCATCAATCATCTGACCCACGCGCCTGATGGGACCAGGCCCACCAACCACCTGACCCACACGTCCGATGGGATCAGGCCACCAACCACTTGACCCGTGCGGCCGATGGAACCAGGCCTACCAACCATCTGGCTGAAAGAACCAGGCCCACCAACCATCTCCAAACTCACGTAATCACCATAAGTTTAGCATACATTCTCTTCCATGGAACTCCATGTGGCTGATCCCAGATGGAACCAAGGGTCTATAAAAGGGTAGGGATGGATCCTTAGCAAGGTAAGGACAACTAAGAGCAACAACACACTAAAAACACTCGGAGAACATTCTCACTCTCTAAGCCTCTTTTTTCGAGCTTTCTCAAGCTTATGGCTGCGACCCCGGTCGCTAACTTGCTCGTCGGAGGATCTTCGCCGGAGCAACCTCTGACCCCGAAACTTTTTGCAGGTCTCTCATCGGAAGGAGCTTCATCAACAACTTCATGGAGCACTCTGACGTCTGCTACAAGTGATCATGCATTATCAGATTGGCGCGCTGTTGACCCAATTATTGATTTTGATGATTAATAAAGGAATTGAGTATATTCATTGTGTTACTAATAAATTTAACAAGTGTTTCAGGGCTTAAAAATATTTGTTTAATCAAAAGGCATCAAGAAACGTGTTTTGAATCAAGTGCCAAAGGTAAGTTTCAAAATTTAGAGCCTGAGTCGACACCTAGAAAGTCTGGAGCCGACCCCATGGCCAATCAAATGTCTTTCTGATTTTTGATACGGTCCGGAGCCGACACCCAGAGTTTCGGAGCCGACACTTACAGTGTCTGGAGCCGACTGACACGGGGACAGAACGCATGATTTTTGACTACCTTGGAGCCGACACTTACAGTCTATTGGAGCCGACACCTGAACATGGCGAGCCGACACTTTACTTTTTCGGAGCCGACTCCTCAACGACTCAGAACTTTCTATTTTTGGATACACTTGGAGCCGACACCTGAAAAGTTGGAGCCGACTCCAACCTGTCAGGAACGGATTTTTAAATTGCCAGATCAGCTCAAACGGTAATATTTTCTTTACCTAACCTCTAACGGCTATATTTCATGTATGGAAAAACTTTTCAGGTACATTCCAACGGCTAGTTTCACACCCAAAAATGGATTAAAGAAATCTATAAAAGGGGAAAGAGCGTTCGTTTGAAAGAGAGGGGAAAAACGAAAAATATAGAGAAATCATAAAAAAATCCGAGAGTCTTGAGCAAGAAATCAAGAGAAAAGAATCCAGTTCAAATTCTTCCACTCCAAAAAGCTCAAAGAGAAATCCAAGGCGTTCAACTTGAAAATCGAGGATTTTCCAAAAGAAGAAAAAGCTATGTTTTTGTGATTTTCCAACTTCTCATCTGCAACATCTGTGAAGAATGAGCTGAGGCTTGATTCAATCATCTTAAAAGAGAAGAGGAAAAGAAGAAAAGCTCAAATCCAATCATCTTCAAATCAGGCTTTTCTAAACTTGTTTATTTATTTGAATATTTGCTCATTTAAGGAGCTGTGTGTTATTGTAAAATTATTCTTTCTTGTTTTTGCTAGTTCAATCAGGGGATTGAATTAGTGGAGGTAGTATACCTCGGGACAAGCTAGATTAGCTTGTGTTTGGGTTTTGTGCTGGTGAGCCCGGAAAACCAGCTGGGTTCGTTGTGATCCCTGGGAAACAACAAGTTTTGAGTTGTGAGCTTGTAAAACAACTCGGCTGTAATCTAGTTGATTATAGTGTGGACCCAAGTGGAACTTGGGAGTGGACGTAGGTGTTGGATACACCGAACCACTATAAAATCTTGTGTTTGCCGTGCTTTATTGTCTCTCTCTCTATCTCTTTATTTGTGATTAAATTTTCTGCACTTAATTATTTCAAAGCCAATAGTTTTAAAAGGTTAAAATTTTTAAGAACCCAATTCACCCCCCCTCTTGGGTTGCCATCTGGGCCAACAATTGGTATCAGAGCAAGTGCTCATTTGATTTGATCTAACGATCAAGAGCTAAAGATCCAAATGGCAGCTCAAGCTGGTTCATCTTATTTGAAGGTCATTCTACTAATAGACCTCCTTTGTTTAATGGAAAACTATTTATTGGAAAGCTAGAATGAAAATTTTCATTCAAGCACTTGACTATGAATTATGGGGTATCATATTAATGGACCTACACACACCCACAATTAGAGTGATCATTGTTCCTAAGCCGAAAGGGATTGGAATGAAATGATAAAAATGGCTCAGCTTAATGCTAAGGCCATGAATGTTTTATATTGTTCATTAGATGCAAATGAATTTAATCGAATTTCTACATGTATTTCCGCAAAAGAAATTTGGGATAGATTAGAGGTTACCCATGAGGGTACAAATCAAGTTAAAGAATCAAAGATTAATATTTTGGTCATAAATATGAATTGTTTAGCATGGAACAAACTGAAACTATACATGCATGTACACTAGATTCACTGATATTGTAAATGGTTTGAAAAGTCTTGGTAAGACCTATACTAATTCTGAACTTGTTCGTAAAATTCTTAGGTCACTTCCAAGACGTGGGAAGCAAAGGTGACTGCAATCCAAGAAGCCAAAGGACCTAAATGTTTACCTTTGGAGGAGCTACTTGGATCCTTAATGACCCATGAGCTAACAATGAAGCAACATCAAGAGGAGGAAGTCAAGAAAAAGAAGACTATAGCTCTTAAGGCTGCAGAAAAGGAAAAGCAGCAGTGATGAAGAAGATGATGATGAAGACAGCTCTCTTGCAAGAAAATTTAAAAATTCATGAAAAAAGGAGACCCTTCCACAAGAAGAAATCTGGAACAAAAATGGAAGGAGAAAAAGAAAAGAGAAGGACAAAGAAAAAGAAAAGAGCCCTTAATTTGTTATGAGTGTAAGAAACCGGGCATTTTAGATATGATTGTCCTCAACTGAAAAAGCCTACAAGAAGAAAAAGAAGGCTATGTTGCAACTGGAGCGACAGCGATGAATCCTCTTCAAGGAAGAACAAAAAGAAGTTGCAAACATTTGCTTTATGGCAAACGACGACAATGAGGTAAGTTCTGAAAACCCTTGTGATGATTTGCATTTGATGAATTGTTTGAAGCTTTTAATGAACTAGTTGATGATTTTAAAGTTTTGAAAAAGAAATACAAATTTTTGAAAAATGATAATTCAATTCTCATTAAAGAAAAAGATAATCTTACTAATGAATTAAATGCTGAAATCTGAAAATGAAATTTGACAAAAGAAAAGAATCAATTTCCAATGAAAATGATAAATTAAAGAAGGAAGTTGATAAATATAAAATATTGTTGATAAATTTACTTATAGTTCTGAAAAACTTAATTTATTATTAAGTAATCAAAGAGCTATATTTGATAAGGCTGGATTAGGATATAGACCTAACATAAAACAAAAATTTGTCAAAAACTTTTTAGAAAAGAACAAAAAAGATAATGTTACATGTCATTATTGTAACAAGAAAGGACATAAATCCTATGAATGTAAAAGAAAAGTAACAAGAATTTAATATAAAGGAAAGAAAATATGGGTTCCCAAAGGAACAATCTTTTATGCTACTAACCATGAAGGACCCAAGAAGGCTTGGGTACCTAAATATAAGACTTAATATTTTTGCAGGAGTGTCTTGCGGCCAAAAGATCAAAGCGAAAGTGGTATCTCGATAGTGGCTGCTCAAGACACATGACGGGTGACAAGGATCAATTCATCACCCTTGAAAGCAAAAGAGGAGGAGTTGTTACGTTTGGTGACAATGGCAAAGGCCAAATCATGGGGTTTGGTAAAATTCAAATAACTCCCTCCACATATATTGAAAATGTTTTATATGATGGTTTAAAACATAATTTAATTAGTATTAGCCAATTATGTGATAAAGGTTTTAAAGTATCATTTGAAGCTTCTATCTGCACTGTTTCTAATCCCATTGATAATAGCATTATTTTTATTGGAAATAGAAATGGCAATGTATACTTGATTGATTTAGAATTTGTCTACTAGTAATCATTGCTTAGTTGCTAATAATGCTAATATGAATGAGATTGGTTGGTTATGGCATCGTAGATTAGGTCATGCAAGCACACACCTAATTTCAAAATTAATTAGAATGGATTTAGTAAAAGGACTTCCACAACTAGATTTTGAAAATAACAAAATTTGTGATGCATGTCAATTTGGAAAACAAACTAGAAACTTCTTTCAAAACTAAAAATATTGTTTCCACTTCTAGGCCACTTGAACTACTTCACATGGATCTTTTTGGACCTACTAGAACCACAAGTCTAGGAGGAAAGAAATATGGTCTTGTGATTGTAGATGATTATTCTAGATACACTTGGGTATTGTTTTTAGCTCATAAAGATGAGACCTTTCCATATTTTTGAAATTCTTCAAGAAGGTCACAAATGAGAAAAACAACACCATAGTGTCTTAGAAGTGATCATGGCACTGAATTTGAAAATCATTTATTTGAAAACTTTTGCATTGAAAATGGCATTCATCATAATTTTTCAGCACCTAGAACACCACAACAAAATGGAGTAGTGAAAGAAAAATAGAACTTTAGAAGACATGGCCCGTACCATGCTATGTGAAAGCAACCTACCAAAATACTTTTGGGCGGAAGCTATAAACACGGCATGTTACATTCTTAATAGAGCTTTAATTAGGCCAATCATTAAGAAAACTCCTTATGAACTATGGAATAATAGAAAACCAAACATAAGTTACTTTCATGCATTTGGTTGTAAATGTTTCATTCATAATAATGGTAAAGATAATCTAGGAAAATTTGATGCAAAATCTGATGAAGGCATTTTCTTAGGATATTCAACATCTAGTAAAGCCTATAGAGTGTTTAACAAGAGAAACTTAATTGTAGAAGAATCTATTCATGTAATTTTTGATGAATCTTTAGCATCAAGTTCTGAAAAGATTGATGATGAGGAAGATACAAACATTTAGAAAGAGATATTGAAAAATTAAATATATGTATCTTCAGATCATGAACAAGAAGCTAAAGATGATGATTCTCCTAGTGTTGATGTTGTTGATGCAATCATAATGATGTAGATCTTCCTAGAGATTGGAGATATGCCTATGGTCATCCAAAAGAATTAATTATAGGTGATCCATCTCAAGGAGTAAGAACTAGATCATCAATGAGAAACATCAATAATCATCTTGCATTTGTATCTCAAATTGAACCTAAAACTATTGAAGAAGCTGAAAAAGATAATAATTGGATGTTAGCTATGCAAGAAGAATTAAATCAATTTACTAGAAATAATGTTGGACTCTTGTAGATAGACCTAAAGATCATTCTGTTATAGGATCAAAATGGGTATTTAGAAATAAATTAGATGAAAATGGCATAGTAATTAGAAACAAAGCTAGATTAGTTGCAAAAGGATATAATCAAGAAGAAGGAATTGATTTTGATGAAACTTTTGCACCTGTAGCTAGATTAGAAGCAATTAGATTATTACTTGCATTTGCATGTCATATGCATATCAATTTATTTCAAATGGATGTTAAAAGTGCATTTTTAAATGGATTTATAAATGAGGAAGTTTTTGTTGAACAACCACCTGGTTTTGAAGATCATGAATTTCAAATCATGTTTTTAAATTGCACAAAGCACTATATGGTTTAAAACAAGCACCTAGAGCTTGGTATGAAAGATTAAGTAAATTTCTAATTGAAAATGATTTTACAAGAGGAAATGTTGATAAAACACTATTTTTGAAAAGAAAAGACAAGGATTTATTAGTAGTACAAATATATGTTGATGATATTGTATTCGGTGCTACTAACAATCTTTTATGTCAAGAATTTGCTAAGTTAATGCAGGGTGAATTGAAATGAGCATGATGGGAGAACTCAACTTCTTCCTAGGACTTCAAATCAAGCAAAGCAAAGAGGAATTTTCATCAATCAAGCAAAATACACAAAAGAACTTCTCAAGAAGTTTGGAATGGAGTCAATCAAACCACTTGGAACACCTATGAGTCCTTCATGCAAATTGGACAAAGATGAAGATGGTAAGAAAGTAGATCAAAATATTATAGAGGTATGATCGGATCTCTTCTTTACTTAACAGCTAGTAGACCAGATATATGTTTGCTGTTTGTTTATGTGCTAGATTTCAATCTGAACCTAAAGAATCTCACTTAATTGCTGTAAAAAGAATCTTAAGATATTTAAGTGGAACTAAAAATGTAGGTTTATGGTATTCTAGAGACTCAACATTAAACTTGATTGCATATTCTGATTCTGACTATGCTGGATGTAAATTAGATAGAAAAAGCACAAGTGGTGCATGTCAATTTTTAGGAAGTAACTTAATCTCTTGGTTTAGCAAAAAGCAAAATTCGGTTGCATTATCTACTGCTGAAGCAGAATATGTTGCAGCTGGAAGTTGCTGTGCTCAAATCCTTTGGATTAAGAGACAACTTGAAGATTATGGCATAACACTTGATAAAACTCCTATTAGATGTGATAACACAAGTGCAATAAATTTAACTAAAAATCCAATTCAACATTCAAGAACAAAACACATTGAAATTAGATATCACTTTATAAGAGAACATGTAGCTAATAATGAAATTTGTCTTGATTATGTTAATACTGAAGAACAATTAGCTGATATATTTACAAAACCTTTGAGTGAAGAGAGATTTTGTTATCTTAGAGGTGAATTAGGGATTTGTGACCCTTTGGAATGATTTTGAAACTCTAAGGAATGACTATCTAGATTTCTATTAATTTCTTGATATTCCTTTCATAATTTTAAGGACAAATTATCTAGTCATCTGAGCAATTTGATTCTTCATATTCCAAAGATTTTTTCAAAATTTTATTGAATTATTTTGACAAGTTTCAGATGTTTGAATCTCATTTTTTTCTCTGAAACTGTCAGTGGAGTCGACACCTCAGTTTGAGGAGTCGACACCTGTCTGTGTCGCTCTCGGTCCCTGACCTTGGAGCCGACACCCGTATAAGTGGAGCCGACTCCAGTTCGAGCGCTGACTGTGTTAGCGATTTGGAGTCGACACCCGACTTTGCGGGAGTCGACACCTGGGGTCCCAAAATTTATTAGGGCAGAGTCGACACCTCGTCATTTCATTCTTTTCAATCCTTAACCAAACTCTTCCCAAACTCTCTCAAAACCTCCCCAAAATTCCACTCTATTCAACTTTCCTAAGGATCTAATGGCACCTAAGAGGAGAGGATCGTTTGGAGCGCCCGTGACCGGGAAGCGTTCGGCGAGGCGACCCGTCCGCGAGCCGTCTCCAAGCGAGGATTCTCACCCTTCGGACAATCCACCCTTCTTCTCCTCAGGTAGATACCTAGCCGGGAGAGTAATTACAATGGGTAGAAAGTTGATTTTGATTTCTTTGAATCCGAGGGTTTTCAATTGGAAATCAATTAAGGAGCTAGGCTGGGATAAAGTTGCTCTTGATGTTCCTACTTATCCAGCCCTTAGTAAGAATTTTATTTCAATTTGTCTAGAGGTGATGGTGGTTTAGTAAGCTCTGTTAGAGGAAAAGATCACCTTTTCAAAATTAGGAAATCTTTAGCATCCCATTACGGATTAGCAGCGATATGCACAGTGAGAGGTCAGGCTCTATCAAGGATGTTAGGGAGAGAGTTACAGAATTTGAAGAATTAGGGCTAATCAATTGCCCTTGGAATTAAGATTACTTCATAATATTTGCAGTAGAATTTTTTCCCAAAGACCGATTTGAGTATGTCTCGAGCGAGACATTGTTGTGATGGATAGTGTTTGACTGGTCAACCCATAACCTTGCTGCATGATGATTTTTATATGGCCGAGGCTGGAGGAAAAGGAGATCATCCCTACCCTATGGCATGGTTCTAACTATGGTTTTCAGGAGCCAAGGGTTGTGATTTTGGATAATGAACCTTCCAAGAACCTGAGGCACACTGATTACTATAGTTTGGCTACTTGCATCGGATGGGATTTGTAAAGGTTAATGGCAATGGGAAGGAAAGGCATTGGATGAGAGAGCCCCTGAGCCTAGACTTCTGCACCTTTTGAGGCTGGTCCATCTGTGAGGGTTCCTTCTCCACAGCCTAGTTCCTGCTCCTGCTCCCACCTCCATCACTTCATCTGTTGGATTTTCAGACCTTCAATTGGAGCAACTTAAAAGTTACTTGCTGCTCAGAAGGATGAAATGAAGACTGAGTTTGACAAATTTATGAATTAAAGAACTCTTTATTCCTTGGATGATCGATTGCAAAATTGAATCAACTCTTGGCTCCTCTGCTGAATCCTTAAGTGATCTAAAGAACATATTTGAAGAACTTAAAGATATTTGTGGAGATTCTGAAACCTATTCAAATGCAATGCGAGCTTCAAGATAAAATCATGACTGCTTGCTCATTTGTTGATAGAAGATTAAAAGAATTTGTAGGACTCAGAGTGAGGAATGGAAAGATTTTAGATCATTTACAAAGGATTATTAGAACTAAATTTCATGTAATGAAGTTTTTTGATTCGTTGTTTGATGTTAATGTAATGATGTATAGTTTGATGTTTGATAAAAGTTTTTTGTAATACTTGACTTTTTGATGTAATGAAATTATCTTTTGATCTATCAATTTTATCTTTTACTTCTTCTTATCTTTTTGTTGATTACAAAAAAGGGGAGAAAGTTATGTCGTATATGCATTGATTAGTTATGCTTTGATTGGAAATTATTTTGGATATGAAGCTTAAGTGAAAATTGATATAACTGAATTTTGGTATCAAACATAAAATAAAGCAAAAGGAAGAACAATTGTTAAATTGAACTTCATAGGGGGAGCTACCTTATTCAGGGGGAGCTTACCTGTGAGGATCACTTCTTGAAAATTTTGATTTAAGAATTCTATGCATATACTCAATGTTTTTATAATCATCAAAAAGGGGGAGATTGTTGACCCAATTATTGATTTTGATGATTAATAAAGGAATTGAGTATATTTATTTGATTACTAATGGATTTAACAAGTGTTTCAGGCTTAAAAATATTTGATTAATTCAAAAGGCATTAAGAAACGTGTTTTGAATCAATTGCCAAATAAGTTTCAAAGTTTCAGAGCCTGGAGTCGACACCTAGAAAGTCTGGAGCCGACCCCATGGCCAATCAAATTTTTCTGATTTTTGATACGGTCCGGAGCCGACACCCAGAGTTTCGGAGCCGACACCCAGAGTTTCGGAGTCGACACTTACAGTGTCTGGAGCCGACTCCGATGCGGGGACAGAACGTTGATTTTTGACTACCTTGGAGCACTTACAGTTTTGGAGCCGACACCTGACATGGCGAGCCGACACTAACTTTTTCGGAGCCGACTCCTCAACGAACTCAGAACTTTCTATTTTTGGATAACGACTTGGAGCCGACACCTGAAAAGTTGGAGCCGACTCCAACCTGTCAGGAACGGATTTTTAAATGCCAGATCAGCTCTAACGGTAATATTTTCTTTACCTAACTTCTAACGGATATATTTTGTTTTTCCAGGTACATTCCAACGGCTAGTTTCCACCCAAAAATGGATTAAAAAATCTATAAAAAGGGGAAGACTCGTTTGAAAAGAGGAAAAAAAAAATAGAGAAATCAATCAAAAATCCGAGAAGTCTTGAGCCTGAAATCAAGAGAAAAGAATCCAAGTTCAAATCCTTCCACTCCAAAAAGCTCAAAGAGAAATCCAAGGCATTCAATTGAAAAATCGAGGATTTTCCAAAAGAAGAAAAAGCTCTGTTTTTGTGATTTCCAACTTCTCATCTGCAACATTGTGAAGAATCAAAGCTGAGGCTGATTCAACATCTCCAAAGAGAAGAGGAAAAGAAGAAAAGCTCAAATCCAATCACTTCAAATCAGGCTTTTCTAAACTTGTTTATTTATTTGAATATTTGCTCATTTGAGGAGCTGTGTGTTATTGTAAACATTATTCTTTCTTGTTTTTGCTAGTTCAATCAGGGGGATTGAACTAGTGGAGGTAGTATACCTCGGGTCAAGCTAGATTAGCTTGAGTTTGGGTTTTGTGCTGGTGAGCCCGGAAAACCAGCTGGGTTCGTTGTGATCCCGGGAAACAACAAGTTTTGAGTTGTGATCTTGTAAAACAACTCGGCTGTAATAGTTGATTATAGTGTGGACCCAAGTGGAACTTGGGAGTGGACGTAGGTGTTGGATACACCGAACCACTATAAAATCTTGTGTTTGCCGTGCTTTAATTGTCTCTCTCTATCTCTTCATTTGTGATTAAATTTATTCTGCACTTAATTATTTCAAAGCCAATAGTTTTAAAAGGTTAAATTTTTAAGAACCCAATTCACTCCCCTCTTGGGTTGCCATATGGGCCAACACGCGCCAAGTAGGGGGAGTAAGAGTAGAGCTCTGTAACACTGAGCTACAAGCCTTCTTTTCCTCTACATTGACAATGGTGGTGACTCGTGCTCGGAAGGCTTCCATCAGCCATGCTGGGGGGCACATTCTGTCGGTGGAGCGGTAGGAGATTAACCCTCCCGCTACTAATCCTCCGGTTATTCCCGCGCCACCAGCCGTGGCCGCTCAAGATGAGCAACTGGCCGCACTCACTCGATAGGTCTAGACTCTAACTGCGATGGTTCATGGATTGCTGGAGCAGCAGTTGTGGCCACCCAATACCAGCCCAGGCCTCCTACACCACCTGCGACAGATGCACCAGCCAGCCAACAATCCTCTTGGGGAGACCTCCTCAGCGAGAGGCTCGCCACCGTCGTGCCTCGCCTAGAGGATGCCGTCGGGAGACCCTCAAGAGGTCACGCTCCCCCATCCGTAGCTCGGGCGACTCCTTCCCCGAGCGACGGCGTCGGGAACAGCCCAAGCAGAGGAATCACGCCTGCGCTCTTCCCTTCTTCTTCATCTTCCGAATCATCAAGGAAGATTTCAACCATCAATCACCAGGCGGAGAAGCGCTTGGACAAGTACCACTAGCGTCTAGAGGAGCTCAGCAGAAAAATCAGTAATCAGCCGGAAGTGAACTACGACACTCGTCCTCTCTTCACTCCCCGTATCCTGGAGGAGCCCGTCCCCTTCAGATTTCGTCTTCCTCAACTGGATCGTATGATGTATAACGGACCCACTCGATCACCTCGAGAGCTACAAGGCCTCATGTAAGTCCAAGGGGCTACCGACGCCCTCCTGTGCAAGGCTTTCCCTGCCATCCTATGGAAGGCCGCTCGCGCTTGGCACTCCCGCCTGACTCCACACAGCATAGATTCCTTCCGATAGTTGGAGAGGGCCTTTTCGGCATACTTCGACGCCTGTTGGAGGATTCCCTGGGTGGCGGACAGTCTCTTCTTCGTCCGTCAGAAGGAAGGAGAGTCTCTCAGAGACTTCGTGGCCCGTTTCAAAATGGCTGCCCTCGAAGTCTATCATCTGGACGATGCGTGGTGATTGGCGTTAAAACGGGGGCTCCATCCTTCCGCTTCACTTTCTTCTTTGACAAGAAGCCATCCAGGTCCTACTCCGAACTCCTGCTTTGCGTGCAGAAGTATATCCATACTAACGAAGCCGACTCCACCCGCAGGGAGTCCAATGGGGGATTCAACAGGAGGTCTGCTCGCTCGGAGCCAAGCTGACCCTCTCGTTTCAAAAAGCCTGAGCCACCGCCGCCCAGATGACAGGCGTCGGAGTCTCGCCGCTAGAGAAATGAACTCACCCCACTCCTCGCCCCTCGCTTTCACATTCTCATGGAGATCGAGGGCGAGCAATACTTCCAGTGCCCTCCCTCAATGAAGAAAGAGCTCCCCGTGACAAGAGTCGTTACTGCCGTTTCCATCGAGAATACGGCCACGACACCGAGAACTGCTATAGTCTGAAGCGCATCATCGAGGAACTCATCCAGGGGGGCTACCTTGGAAAATATGTCCAGAAGGAACCCTCGGCTGTTCGGCGTTGATGGGGCCTCCGCCTGCTCAGGCCAACGTCAGCAACGCCCCAACGGAGAAGACGGTGAGTGGTTTCTTGGGGAGTGGGCTCTACGTCCAAAAGGCCGAGGGAGGACGGGAGTTAGATGATGTAATCCCTTTTCCTAAAAGGGAGTTAGCTGGGATTAACAATGTAAACAATGATGTCGTCGTCGTTTCGATATCGATTGCCAAGCACCCTGTAAAACGAATCCTAGTTGACAGTAGAAACTCAGCTGGCATCATTACCTACGACACATTTGTTTGAATGAATGTCTCCCAGCTCCCTCCGGCCAGTGGCAACGCCTTTGGTTGGTTTCACAGGCGACTCGATGAGGGTGGAAGGTGAGATTACCCTCCCGATGACGGCCGGAATACCGCCGTGTCAAAGCATGGTCTCGATGAAGTTTCTGGTCGTCTGAGTGCCTTTGGTATACAACGCCATCCTCGGCCGACCCGGCCTAAACCTCCTCGACGCAGTCATCTCCACCAAGCAGCTGCTTGTCAGATTCCCAACCAGTAGCGGGATCGGCGAGATGCGAGGGAAGACCAGCCCGGTCCTGCCATGTTATCATGCAGCTTCAAGTCCTCAAGAAGCAGCGATCGCACCGGCCCCAGGGGCACCCGATCCTAGGGAGCCCGGCAAAGGAGGAGAGCCGGCTGAGCGGCTACTGACTTTTCCACTGGAAGATGACCCGGCAAGGATGGTACAGGTTGGCGAACTTCTTCCTGCAGAGGACAGGGATCGCCTTTTGGCCTTCATGCGGGCCAATTCGGATATCTTCGCCTGGTCAGCATTGGACATGCCCGGCATACCATCGGAGGTAATCACTCACAAGCTCAGCATCGTCCCAAAGCATCGCCCGATCCGCCAAAGAAAGAGAAGTTTTGCTCTTGAGCAAAAAAAGCCATTGACGAAGAAGTCAACAAGCTGCTCGCCGTCGGCCACATCCGGGAGGCACACTACCCGGATTGGTTGACCAACGTAGTGATGGTCCGTAAGGCCAATGGGAGTTGAAGGATCTGCATCGACTTCACTAACTTCAACAAGGCATACCCAAAGGACAGCTTCCCACTGCCTCAGATTGACTAGATGGTGGATTCCACGTCTGATCACAAGCTCCTCAGCTTTATGGATGCTTTCTCTGGGTACAACCAAATAAATATGGACCCAGAGAATGAAGAGCATACCTCTTTCGTGATCGAGAAGGGTATCTACTGCTACAAGGTAATGCCTTTCGGCCTTAAAAATGCAGGAGCAATTTACCAAAGACTGATGAATAAGGTTTTCAAAGACCAACTCGGGCGGAATATGAAGTATACGTGGATGACATGTTGACAAAGAGCGTCCTTGCCTCCGACCACGTCTCTGACCTGAAGGAAACCTTCAATAATCTCTGCCCTACCAAGTGAAGCTAAACTCGTGAAAGTGTGCTTTCGGGGTCATAACAGGGAAGTTCCTAGGCTTCATAGTGACGCAGCGTGAGATTGAGGCAAACCCGGAGAAGATCAATGCCATCCTTGATATGAGGCCATCGGCTAATAAGAAAGAAGTGCAGTGGCTCACCAGGAGAGTGATGGCCCTAAGCCGTTTTCTCTCTAAGTCGGCCGAGAGATGTCTGCCTTTCTTCAAGGCCCTGCGCAGGGTGATAGATTCGAGTGGACAGAAGACTGCCAAAGAGCCATTGAAGGACTTAAGAAGTTCCTATCCACCCCACCGTTGCTGTCGAAGCCGAGGGATGGGAAGAGTCTTTTCCTCTACCTCACCGCTTCCTTGGAGGCCGTCAGCTCTGTCCTGGTACGCCTCGACACCGACGGAACTCAGAAGCCTGTCTACTATGTGAGCAAAGTACTTCATGACACCAAGGTTAGGTATTCCAAAGTTGAGAAAATCATTTTTGCCCTGACCATCTTCGCTCAGCGCCTCAGGCCATATTTCCAAGCTCACCCCATCGTGGTTCTCACGGACCAACCCCTCAAAGTTATTCTGGCCCATCCTGACACCTCGAGTCGGTTGGCCAAATGTGCGATCAAGTTAGGAGAATTCGACCTCTCATTCCAAGCAAGGCCGGCTCTGAAGTCTCAAGTCTTAGCCGACTTCTTAGTCGAGTGCACTTGGACCGAGGAGCAGGTAGAAGAACCTCCACTGATGCAGCCAGATGCTGAGCTCGAGGACGTAAGGGAAGTCTGGATCCTCCACGTGGACGGCGCCTCAAACTCCCAGGGGAGTGGAGCCGGTCTCATCCTTGTGGGTTCAGAGGGCGAGAAGGTGGAATACGCCCTCCGGTTCCTCTTCAAAGCTACAAACAACCAAGCCAAGTACGAAGCCGTGCTGGTCGGAGTGAGACTCGCCCAGGAGCTTGGGGTGAAGCGTCTCAGAACCTTCACCGACTCCCAGCTCGTCTTCGGACAAATCAACATAGAGTATAAGGCATGGGATCCTGTCATGGCACGATACTTGGAGAAGGTTCGACTCCTGACCTCCTCGCTAACATATTTCAGCATCAGTTACATCCCTTAGAGCAAAAACGCCAAGGCCGACGCCCTTTTCCGTCTGGCCACTCGACGGACAACGTCCGGGGGAGCACCTACATCGAGCACTTGGAAAGGCTCACCATTAAAGACAAAGAGGAAGTCCTCTCGATCGCACAGGAGCCAACATGGATGGATGCCTACATTCGCTACCTCACCGACGGCACCCTCCTCGCTAACCGTTACGAGGCTCGACTGCTCAAATGGAGAGCCTCCAAATTCACTTTGCTGGACGGACGACTGTATAAAAGGTTATTCTCCTACCCCCTCCTCAAGTTCGTCGGTCCTGCCGACTACATCCTCAAAGAGATACATGAGGCATATGCGGGACCACCTGGAGGGTAGATCGCTGGCACAGAAGGCTCTTCGCCAAGGATATTATTGGCTCACCATGAGGAGGATGCCGCTGAGCCAGTCCGAAAGTGATGGCTGCCAACGGCACGCTCACATCCAATGACAGCCGGCCGCCACGCTGAGTCCGCTCTCGGCTCCATGGCCCTTCGCCCAGTGGGGAATGGACATCCTTGGGCCGTTCCCTCCGGCTTCGGGTCAGCAAAATTCTTACTTGTTACCATCAACTACTTCACCAAGTGGGTTGAAGTCGAGACACTAGCTAAGATCACTGAGAGCAAAGTCAAGTCTTTCTTTTGGAAGCCCATCATATGCCATTTTGGGTTGCCTCACACCATCATTACCGATAACGGCCGACGGTTCGACAACGCCACATTCAAGACATTCTGCACCGAGTTAAACATTTACCATCGGTTCACCTCGGCCGACCATCCATAGAACAACGGGGAGGCCGGGTCATGAATCGGACCATCCTTCGGGGGCTTAGAACCCGGTTGGATGGATCTAAAGGCAAATGGGTGAAAGAACTCCCAAGCATGCTGTGGGCATATTACACGACTCCAAGGGCCCCGATGGGAGAGACCCTCTTTAGCCTCGTCTTCGGATCCGAGGCAGTCCTCGTCGAGATCGTCCTTCCAAGCCTCTGAGTGGAGTCGTACAATGAGAAGGACAACTCTACGTAGCTGAGAGCAACCTCGACTTCATTGACAAGGCACGCGACCGGGCGCGGCTCAGAATGGCCACATACCGCCAATGAGCAACCAAGTATTACAACGTTCGGGTCCGTCCCAAGACATTTCGCCTTGGAGATTTGGTCCTCAGAAAGGTTGAGGTGTCCAAGCCAACGGAGGGGGGCAAACTATCTCCAAACTGGGAAGGGCCTTATCGCGTCATCTAAGTCCTTCACTAAGGAGCTTACCGAATCGAAGCACTCGGCGGACGGTCCATCCCACGTACCTGGAATGCAAATAACCTCCATCGATATTATCAATGATGTACCCTTTCGGTTGATGATAATAAAAGGAATTCCCAAATATTATACCTAACTCATCTTCGAAGCTAAGGGTTTGGCGACTAAAGGAGCTCAACAGATCCGTGGCTAATGGGACACCACTCGGTCCGGCGTGGAGGCGCCCCTGAGGCGGTTCAAGACCCTGATAGTTTCATTCCCGTTCGAGTCGCCCCTTGGGCCGACACACGAAACCCCTAAGGCAGTTCTAAAGGAGCTCAGCGGATACGCGGCTAATGGAACACCACTCGGTCCGGCATGGAAACGCTCCGAGGCGGTTCAAGACCTTAACAGCTCTATTCCCATTCGAGTCGTCCCTTGGGCCAGCACACGAAACCCCAAGGCGGCTCTAAAGAAGCTTGGCGAATACGCGACTAATGAGACACCACTTGGTCCGGCGTGGAGGCGCCTCCGAAGCGGTTAAAGACCCTGACAACTCCGTTTCCATTCGAGTCGCCCCTTGGGCTGGCACACGAAACCCCCAAGGCGGTTCTAAAGGAGCTCGGCGGATACGCAGCTAATGGGACACCACTCGATCCAGCGTGGAGGTGTCCCCGAGGCGGTTCAAGACCCTGACAGCTTCGTTCCGTTTGAGTCGCCCCTTGGATCGGCACACGAAACCCTCAAGGTAGTTCTAAAGGAGCCGGTGAATACGCGGCTAATGGGACACCACTCGATTTGGCGTGGAGATGCCCCCGAGGTGGTTCAAGACCCTAACAGCTTCGTTCCCATTCGAGTCGCCCTTTGGGCCAACATACGAAACCCCCAAGGCGGTTCTAAAGGAGCTTAGCGGATACGCGGCTAATGGGACACCACTCGGTCCGACATAGAGATGCCCCCGAGGCTGTTCAAGACTCTGACAGCTCCATTCCCATCTGAGTTGCCCTTGGGCCGGTAGACGAAACCTCCAAGGCGGTTCTAAAAGAGCTCGGCGGATACGCAGCTAATGGGACACCACTTGGTCGAGCGTGGAGGCGCCCCCAAGGCGGTTCAAGACCATGATAGCTCTGTTTCCGTTCGAGTTGCCCCTCGGACTGGCACACGGAACCCCCGAGGCGGTTTTGGAGGACTCCCAAGCTTGCCTAAGCATTCCTCGGCCGACACCGGCACCCTACAGTCACTCCGACAAGCGCCTAAGGGACTAAGAATTCGGCCGACGCAGCGAGTTCGTACAAATCTCAGTCGGATCGTCGGGAGACTACGTCCACTTGCTGCCAAGCCTAAAGGCCGAGGACGGTACACCATTACAAGGAGACAAGGCTACTACAAAAGGCTAATTGACATTAAACACTTGGACAAAACTTTCTTTTTGTTGATATTCAACCGGAGTACAAAAGATCAACTCGAGGTCGATTACAAGCAAAAAGAAAGAAAAAGAAAAATACAGGAGAAGGCCTAGAGATCTATGGCTCGACGGGCCCCGGTTCGCTGCCGGCGTCATTCTTGTCCGACTCGTCGTCCGGGTCTCCGGGCCGGATGGCACCGAGGTCATCGATCCCAAAGATATGGGCGACCTTCTCCTTGTAGTGCTCGAAGCCTTGGACGTAGGCATCAAGGCTGGCTTTCGTCACCTCCTCTTGAACGCTGAGGAGCTTTTGAACTGCTCGACGGCGTTTTGAGCTCGGGTCTCGGCATCCCGGGCCCAGTTCTTGGCGTCCTTGACTCGGGCCTTGGCACTAAGGGCTCGAACCTTGGCGTCGGCCCTCCTTCCTTCGGCCTCCCGAACGTCTAGCTTTGCCAGGGCGGCCCTCTCCTTGGCAGCATGGGCATCGGCTTTCGCCATCTTGGCCCGGTCCTCATTGTCCCGAGCCTCTGGGTTAGCTTGTCGACTTTGCCTTCGGCCGACTCCAGCCTCGCCATAAACACCGCCAGCTTGGCCTCGGCCGCCAAGGACCAGTTAAGCTCGGCCGCCGTCTTTCCCTCGGCCTCTCTAAACCGGGCCTTCCATTCATTGCAATCGGCCTTGGCCGCGAGAAACTTGCCGGCCATCTTAGTTTCCTGGGCTTGGGCTTTGGCCAGCCTCCCAGCCAACTCATCGCACCGACCCCGGTACTTGGCCAATCGCGTCTAGGAGCGCTCGACGGCATCACCGGTCTGGACTAGGGCATTCCGGAGGGTGAGAACTTCGATGGCCGTCTGCAAAAGCCAAGAAGTTAATCAAAGCTCAGTTATAACCGACACGTACGTAGCATCGAGGATCCTGGCGACAAGCTCACGATTTAGCTACTCCTGAAATTTCGGCAGATGGATCCTCTCCAGCAGGCACTCTACCAGACGCCCACTGTCCATAGCCGAGAACCTCGGCAGCCATCGGGATCCTTCCGGGGATCCCTACTGGGCGGCGAGTGTGGGGTTGTTGGCTTTGTCTCACTGTCGCCGACCGACCCCTCTTCGTCCCCGGCTTCCGGAGCTGTTGCCTTCACCTTCGGCTCGGGGGCGGCCGGGTGTCTGCCCTCGGCCCTCGAGTCAACCACCCCTGATGGCTCGGTAGGGACTGGAGGCTCATCTTCGGCCTCCAGGTTGACGACCTCGCCGGCTCGGCAAAAGCCGGAGGCCCGTCCACAGCCTCTTTCACCTGGGCCGGCTAGCCCCTCCTCTCGATCCTGCCTCGGCCATGACGGGGATATCCCCCCCTTGGTGCCTCGGCCAGGACGCTTTCCACCGTGCCTCGGCCGGGACGCTTTCCACCGGCTCCTCCACGGGAGCCGCCTCCAGAGGAGCTGCGGAGGCCTGGGCCAGCTCGCCCTAGGCCTTTTGCCGATTCTTCTTGGCCGGCCTCACTACCTCGCCGGCCTCCTCTCTCCTCTGCACTGCCGCCTTCAGTCGCTCGGCGGGCAACCTCATCGTTGCACAAAAATCGACAGTCAAAAAAGAGAAAACTAAACAGAAAGGATGAGAAGGGCAAGATCTTGCGCTCACCAACTGCCGGGGCCAAACTGGCCTCATAAAGGTTGGCCTCGGTCAACAACTCCTTGCAGGGTAGAGTCTCGGAGGACATCAAGCGGTCGAAGAGCTCTTGGTCCCTCTCATTCACAATGGAGTTTTTGTTGGGGCCGACGTCAGGACTCCTCCAACTCATCCTCACCCCCTCTACGTGGGCAAATAGGAAACGGGATTTCCATCTCTTGATCTTGGAGGGAAGGCTAAGCGGTAGGGTCCTACCAGGCCTAGACGTAAAGATCCACCACCCGTCTTTACTATGGTGACGGAGTTTGTAAAAGGCTTGGAACAAGAAAATTCTGGCTTCCGAGCCATGGAAGAAACAAAGAACGACAAAGTTATAGATGATCTGAACCGAGTTCGGAGTCAATTATGCCGAGACGAGCCCATACTTGTCCAGCAGGTTAAGGACAAATGGATGGAAGGGAAGGCGGAGTCCACTCTTGAAGAACTCCTCGTACAGGGCTACCCAGCCGGGTGGTCCGAGTTCACCCTGTCCTCGGGTCCAGGAGCGGATAGATAGATGAAACTGGGAACCCTATACCTAACCCTAAGGTTTTCTACCTCCTCAGAGGTCATGGTGGAGACCGTCCCCTCCGCGAATCAGAAATGGCAGCCAGAGGGGGAATCAGATGGACCAAGGGTGGTGGAGCTACCCTAGACGGAGCCACCTCGGGCGGAGGCACCCTGGGTGGAGACACTCGAGGTGGGGGTTGGGCAGCCACCGCCGGACGGTCATGGATGGTGACATCGCCAACCGGTCAACGGTGATGGTGGAGCAAAGGAACCTTCTCCTCCTCTTTCGAGGATGGAGGGGGACTCACTACAAGCCTCTTGCCCTCCCTAATGGCGCGACGATCCATGAAGAAGGATAAAGAATGAGGGAGACAAAAAGAGACTGACCGGTGACGACAAAGGAAAGCGAAAGTTTCGGACTCTGAAAGCTCAGGACTTTGGAAAGAAGATGACAAGAAGGACGATGGAAGCATAAAGGGAGCGCTCGGGCGGGTGAGGCGATTTTATACAGAATTTTTGAATCGTTCCGCCCAAGGCGCTGCCATGCGGCCGTCCGCGGTTGAAGGCAACATCCAGCTATCAATGACTCCCTCTCCGTCCGAGATATGGTGCCTCGGTTCCACACAGGAAGCGAGATCCGGCCAATGATAAGACATAGGAAGTGGTGGCTTAATAATGGCACCTAACTTTTCCATCCCTCGAGAGATATTCCCTCGACGCGCTCGAAATCGTCTTCATTTTTCATGCTTCTTCTTAAATACGGAAAGACTTCAAGGCGACATCACCTTGGGGAGGCGCGCCCCCGCCCTCAACGATTAATGACGCGCAAAACCAGCAATTATGATAAATTTTTATGCTCCTTTCGCTCAAGTGTCAGCGGACACGTGGCCACTTAAGCTTAGGAACGGGGGGCATCTGATGTGGCTAGTGGCGCCACGTAAGCGCTAACGGCAGGGCTAACCGACGACGAAAATCAAGACAGCCCGTTTCTCCAAAGCGGCCCCTCCTCTCCAAAGTGGGCCCGCTCTTCAGCGGCCCCCACTTCTCCAAGGTGGCCTCGATGACCCTTCCTCTCCAAAGCGGCTCCGTTCTTCACCGGCCCCTGTTTCTCCAAGGCGGCCTCGGCGGCCCCTCCTCTCTAAAGTGGCCCTGCTCTTCAGCGGCTCTCGCTTTTCAAGGCGGCTTGGCGGCCCCACCTCTCCAAAGCGGCCTCGCTCTTCAGCGGCCCCCACTTCTCCAAGGCGGCCTCGGCGGCCCTTCCTCTCCAAAGCGGCCCCACTCTTCAACGGCCCGCTTCTTCAAGGCGGCCTCGGTGGCCCTGCCTCTCCAAAGCGGCCCCACTCTTTAGCGGCCCCGCTTCTCTAAGACAGCTTCGGCGTCCCGCTCTTCGACAGCCCCTGTTTCTCCAAGGCAGCCTCGATGGCCCCTCTTTCTAAAGCGGCCCCGCTCTTTAGCGGCCCCCGCTTCTCCAAGATGGTCTCGGCTGTCCTGTCTCTCCAAAGCGGACTCAGTGGCCCTCGCTTCTCCAAGGCGGCTTCAGCGGTCCTTCCTTTCCAAAGTGGCCCCGCTCTTCAGCGGCCTCCGCTTCTCCAAGGCGGCCTCGGCTATTGTCGGGATTCCTCCAGAGGATGGGTTTACTGATCTCATCACCCGATCCTTGGAGCAGTAACAGCAAATCAATCAGATCCAGCAGGTGATCCCGGCATAACCAGATCATGGAGCCGGGCCAAGCTCTTCCAATGAAGGCCAGCAGGAAGGGCGAGATGCCGTTCTCGAGGAGGTTCTGAATCGCATCAAGGAGCTGGGAGACGAAGTGGACGCCCTCAGGAGAGAGTGCGCACGCCAGCCCTATGTGAATCTACCACATCCATCCCAGATCCGCGTACCTGATCCGAAGCCTTTCAGCGGTGCGCGCAACGCTAAGGAACTGGAGAACTTCGTATGGGACGTGGAGGAGTTCTTACTAGCAATGAATATACCGGAAGCGCAACGAATCCGCCTCGCCAGCGTGTTCCTAGCTGGTGATGCCAAGCTATGGTGGCGTACTCGCAACGCGGAGGATCGAAACGTCGGTAGGCCAGGAATTACAACATGGGAGGCCCTCAAAGAAGAGTTGAAGATTCATTTCTCCCTCACAACGTCACATGGGTGGCGAGGGATCAATTGAAGAAGCTGAAGCAGACGGGTTCCGTCAGAGACTACGTCAAGGAGTTCAGCTCATTGCTACTCGACATACCAGACATGTCCGAAGCCGACAAGTTGTTCAACTTTCAGTCGGGGTTGCAGAATTGGGCGCAAGTGGAGCTGCGAAGGCAAGGAGTGAAAGATCTCAATTCGGCGATGGCTGCTGCCGAAAGCTTCGTCGACTTTCGTACTACTATGCCTACCCCCGCCCCTGGCAAGCAGAAGGCTAAAGCCAAGGAGGGCAAGATGTCTCATCCCAAGAAACAAGGGAAGAAGAAGAAGATGATAGCCCGAAAAGAGAAGGGAACTACTCAGCAGTCTAAGGATACCACGACCAGATTGAGCGACCCTAAGGCTGTTTTATCTGCGGAGGTGCACATCGGATGCGCGACTGCCAGAAGAAGGGGAAGCTCATGGCCTTGATCTCCCAAGTGGTCGAGGAATCCAGTGACTCAGAGGGACCCTCCCGGGTGAACCCGTTGCAAGCGATTAATGCGCTTGTCACCAGGAAGCCGCCATCCTGCAAAGGGCTTCTTTATGTTTCGGTGAAGGTCAATGGCCACCAGCTAAGGGCCATGATTGATACGGGTGCCACCGACAACTTCATCGCGGAAGACATAGCGAAGGAGTTAGGTTTGCAGACTTCCACCACTGCAACCATGATAAAGGCCATCAACTCGAAGGCAGCAAGGGTGAATGGCCTTGCAAAGGCTGATCTAGAAGTCGGCCCCTGGAGAGGGCCGTGCAGCTTTTTGGTGATCCCACTTGACGACTTTCAGATCATACTTGGCCTGGAGTTCTTCAAGGCAGCCAAGGTAATGATCATGCCACATCTTAACGGCATGCTGATAGGATCAGAGGACAGCACCAGGTTCGTTTCAGCATTGCCACCAGCCGCTAAGGAAGAGAGCAGCGGTCAATCAACCGTTGCAAAGCAGAAGACGGCCAGCACCAGTTAGCGCACAGTTCCAGATAGCGGGCTGATATCCGCTAAGCAGCTCAGCAAAGGCCTATGAAAAGGAGACAGACATATGTTGCGGCACTAGTCCAGGTTCAGCCCGAATCGAAGGACACAGAGGAGGTGCCTGCATAGGTGGGGGAGATACTACAGGAGTTCGCCGATCTTATGCCCGACGAGCTACCGAAGGAATTACCGCCACGGTGCACGCACGACCATCGAATCGAGCTGGAGCTCGAGCGCGTGCCCCGGCAAAGGCCCCCTACCGCATAGGCCTTGCAGAACTGAAGGAACTGCGCACTCAGTTGGACGAGTTACTGGCCGCGGGACTGATTCAGCATCCCGCGCCCCTTTCGGAACACCGGTCCTTTTTAGCGCAAAAAGGATGGATCTCTGCGCATGTGTGTGGACTATCGAGCCCTCAACAAGGTCACCGTGAAGAATCGCTACCCGGTGCCCAACGCAGCAGATCTGTTCGACCGTCTTTCGAAGGCGGAATACTTCAGCAAATTGGATCTACGCTTGGATACTGGCAGGTATGTATTGCGCCAGGTGATGAATCAAAGACAACGTGTGTGACTCGGTACGGCTCATTCGAGTTCCTGGTCATGCCCTTTGGCCTGACAAACGCACCAGCTACCTTTGCAATCTCATGACAGACTCCTATATGACTTCCTGGATGACTTTGTCATAGTCTATCTGGACGACATAGTCATTTACAGCGGTAGCCTGCAGCAGCATGTGGAGCACTTGAGGCGAGTTATGCAGCGACTTCGGGAGCATCGCCTCTACGTCAAAAGGGAGAAGTGCGAGTTTGCATGCACCGAGGTCCATTTTCTTGGACACATTGTTGACCATGGCGCGATATGGATGGATAGCGTCAAGGTCCAGGCCATCCTGGACTAGTCACACCTGCCACAGTGAGCGAGCTCCGATCGTTCCTAGGACTCGCGAACTATTACCGAAGGTTTATCAAAGAGTACTCGGCCATCGCAAGCCCTTTGACCGATCTGCTCAAGGAGCGAAGGTGGAGTTGGTCCTCCAACTGCGAGGAGGCCTTCGGTAAGCTGAAGACGACGCTAGCTACGGAGCCAGTCTTGCAGTTACCCAGATTTGAGGATCCTTTTGAAGTGCACACGGACGCCCTCGGTCTCTCATCTTCTTTTTGCGGATGACTGTATTCTCTTGGGCCAGGCTTCTTGTCATAATGCGGCTACTTTTGCTTTCATTATTCAGAGCTACTGCCAGGCTTTCGGTCAGAAGGTCAACTTAGACAAGTCTACGATCTGCTTCAGTCCGAAGACTTCCAGGACAATCAAAGAAAATGTACACCAAATCTTCAGCATTTTTTCTAAGGCTGATCGGTTATCTTATTTGGGGATCCCTATCTTGGGACGACGGCCTCGCATTAGCGACTATACTACTATCGAGCGTCGGATCCGGGACCGCATTAATGGTTGGTAGGTCACTGGATTATCCATGATGGCGATGATCACTCTTATCCGCTCGGTTCTTACGTCCCTTCCTCTGCATCTCCTATCTAATACTGTTGTCCTGATTACTTGCCTTAGGAGGATTGAAAGATGCTTAGGAATTTTCTTTGGGCCTCTATACAGGATGGCCACGGTATTCATCTTCGGGCTTGAGATCTGGTTTGTATGCCTCTTCAGGATGGCGGTCTTAGTATCCAGTCTCTGACAGTTATGAGAGAGGCTCTGTTTGCTAGGCATGCCTCGCGGTTTCTTCTTCATCCGCACTGTTTATGGAGCTCTTTTATGCGTGCTAGATATGGTGCCTGGACCCCTTCTATGAACTCTCAGTCTACCCGCTGGTATTCTTTCTTCTGGAAGGAAGTTTGTCGCCATGCTCCGTCTATCATGAGTAATATGTCGTGGATGATTGGTGATGGATCCTCGATTGATGTGGTTCAGGACACTTGAATTTCTGATCTCCCCTTTCCTGATGGCCCACATTTATCAGCACTGATGTTTCGAATTGTATGAGAGTTAGGGACCTGATCTCTCAGGATCCTCTCTCCTGGCACACTCCTATGGTGACTTGCCTATTTGGGGAGGAACTCTCTCGGTGGATCCTCTCCATCCCGCTCATACCGGGCATAGAGCTGATACGAGACTATGGCAGAGATCGTGCCTTTCTAGAGTTCCCACCAGGGACCTTATGAAGGTTTTCAGGCCTTAGCCTCAGGATACGAGGGACACTGCTTGATCTGGAAGCTTCCCATTCATCCCATAGTTTAGCTCTTCATTTGGAAGATTGTATGGGATTGTCTTCCTACTTGTTCCTTTCTCTCGGCGAGGGGTTTGCCCATCCAGGCGACTTGCTCATTGTGTGGGCATGGGGATGAGACTTTAGATCATGCCATCTTCACCTGTCCCAAAGTGAGTTGGATTTGGCAGAGGATGAGATACTCCTACTTGGCAGATGATTTGGGCTCCCTGGTCTAATTTCCTTGATGCACTTAGGTCGGCTTCCCAGCAGCAGGGTGCCCAGTGGACAGCTACAGCCTATCAGATCTGTTATCACATAATCGGATTATCTTTACTGATAAGGCTATATCTTCTCACATGGTTGTTTGGAAGGCTAGATCCTCTCTGCGGAATTTGCTCGCCATTGTTATGAGTTCGATTTGATACCTCTGGCCGCTGGGGTTTTCCTACTACTTCGTCAGCGAACCGGCATACGGTTTACGTCTCTTGGGAGCCCCCCACCAGGTTTGTCAAAATCAACTTTGATGGTAGTGTTCGGAGCAGGTTAGCCGGGTCTACCTTTATCATCGTGGGAGTGATGGAGCTATGCTGTCGGCGCGCGGGTTTGGTTCCCTCGACTCCTCTATCCCGATGGCCGAGCTTTCTGCTGCATGGATTGGTATATCTTATGCTGTTCGGTCTTTTCATGCTCATAGCTTAGTTATCTAGGGGGATTCTCTATCTGTCATCCGGTGGATCCGGAAGAGTTGCTGCTCTCAAGTCCCCATCAATCCCTTCTCCTCGACATTTGGGCTGCTCTTCGAAATGTCCGCAGTCTATATTCGGCATATCTATCAGGAAGCAAACTCCGTGGCGGATTGGATGGTGGGCTTTGTTGCCCATTATGTAGGGTTTTGGTTATGGAACCAGGGCGACTCCTGTCCTCTTGTTTTGAAGCAAATTTTGTATTCTGATATAAATGGGTTGACTCATACCAGAACTGTGTGATCATCCGTATGTAACCAAAAAAAAAAAGACTGACCGACTTGGAGTACCTAAGTTTGTAAGACGACTTGGAGTACCAAGTTTAAATGAAATTTCATTCATTTGAAGAGAGAAAGTTCTCAGTTGGGTCTGGAAATGTATAAAGTTGTTTGAAACAGTTTGAGCTGTGGGCTTTGTATTATGAGCTAAGTCTAGGCACCCTTTGTTGGTGCACCAAACTCTTTAAGCTATTTGTTCCATCTTGGGAACCACATTTCTTGCCGAGCCTTATTCCTTCTTTTGTACCAACTTTACACTGGATCAAGGATCCTAGAATTTGGAATTTAGTGCTTTGTAGCCAGAACATAGAGATTTCCGGTAACTGCTGGCTATTCCTCAATTGTATGCCTTTTCTGCTAGATATGATGAAGGAGAGATGCTCTTTTTTTTTTTTTATTGACCCCATTCCACCTCCAACTCTTATGGTCAACTTTATCGAATCATTTCCTCCATCTCTCATTAGTGTCTTCTCCTTTTTGTAAGATGAAGAGACCATTGTAACAAATTACATTCCTTTCCATTTGTTTGCTTTCTTCAGAAGTATTTCCACTCCGTTCCTCATTCCAATCATAAAAAACGATTTGTCCACGGTGGAGGTTCACCTTCATTCTCCATTTCTCTGTCATTCAGTCAATACTCGTCCACTCAATTACCTTGAACCAATCCCACTTCTAATTGACTCTGTAAGTTGCCCATCATCATTATCTGCTCATGCAAATCTGTGTAGCCTTGCAATCCAAGTTTGTGGATCACGGAAGTGAGAGTAAATAGGATTGGAATATGCAGTCTCAGGCTACTTCTTGGATGCCCTGTAATCCTTGTCAATAATTGCAATCCATTCTCCATTCCTCACGCTGGTTTTCAGAGATTTTTTGTCCAATTCATCTTTTCATGCCTCTTGAAATTTTTCGTCCTTTCAAATGTTTAGAAGCTCTTCATAAGTTCCTTAGTAATATTAGAGTTCCCATGCCAAAGAGATTGTCCGTTGAAAGAGATGAGCGCATAGCTACAGGATTATCCAAGGAATAATTTTAGAAGATGAATTTTATGAGGATCAGGATTCAGGGAGTAGCTTTTTGTATATGCTAAAATTATGATTCCCTGCTAGGAAGTATTATAAATGGTGCAAGACCCCTTGACTGCAGTCTCTAGAAGAGATCCAAATGATGGTTCAAGTTAGTAGGTCCACTAATTTAATCAAACATGGAATGCTGAACCTTCTGGATGATGCCCCTGTTTACTGTATTATGTCGTGAGACAATCTCATTGGTATTTTATGAAAGCAATGAAGCTACTTTGTTTCAGTGACTGAGGAATGTCGAAGATATGTCATGGACCTGATTGTACCAACCCCTGTTTTTTGTTGGCACATTATAAATTTGAATCTGTTTAGGTGAAGATCTAGAAGCGTAGAAATGCTGGAATGCATGGATTAACCAAAACATGATATTGATTTCTTACTTCTATAAAGAAACATTTCATCATGCCGACTGCAATCATATGACTGCTCTAATTAGATCACCTGATTTGTATAACTTTTTTACCACCAAAATGAGAGCAGTGCATAAATTGCCTGGCGCTTGTTTTGAGTGATCGTCTGACAAAAAAAAGAGATGTTAGAACATATTTTGCGTCATGCTTGGGAGAAGCCATGGTAGGTGAATGTGGATAGAATGGTTTCCGCAGGTACAGCTCAGAAGGAAATATGTGCTGTTATTAAATTAGTTGTTTCTGATCCTAGTTAGGATCGGTCACAAGATTAACCAATATTAAAACTACTGGCTGTGTTTTGCGTTTGAGCAAAGATGCAATGATAGGACCACACGGAAATTTGTTTAGTTTATTGATTGAAAAATGGGTGAATCCAACGTGGGAGGTATAAAAGATTTGAGAATTATTGGCATTCTTTGCCAAGATATATGGTTGGCTGGTTCATAAAAGTCATACTGTCTCATTTTGCTCTTGTCAACAGAATCATGGATACTCCATTAAGAAATATTCAACCAAGATTTGAACGTACATGAGCTAATATTGTTTGTTGTGAACGCTTTACGTATGCGCCAGTACAACGTTAAAGGGATGTATCGGTTGATACCTTGCTTCAGTCTATGTATGACTGTACCTACTTGCATGGGAAAGATACTGGCAACACCATTAAAGCTAAGCTTAGAAAAGCATGGGCCGTTAGCAGCTGTAATATGCTGCCAAATTTACGTTGAAAGAAATTCAACTATATTTAGCATCTCACCTCAGTTCTCTTCTTCAAGGCCATTCTTCTATTTTGATCCTAGTCTTATCCATGTTCATCTACCCTCCTAGTAGTTCCAATATGAGAGTCTGTTTTTGGCTAGTTATCTTAAATCAATTTTAAAATATTTACGAAAGCTAAATAAGGATTAAATTTATATCTTAAAAAATTTATTTTAAGATTAAGAAATTGATCATCATATGATTAAGTCAAATATCTTGAACTCCACCAACATCACCTTGAATCACCAAATCCAACGAATGAGTGGGTATTTCTGATTTGAAACATGAACCCTCTAGCATATTGTATACTTTTTAATTTAAAATAATTTTAAATTTATTTTAAATAATCATATTATTTAAGATAAAAATTAATCTAATTAATTTTTGTATGAGAATTAATTTAGAATTCTAATTTAAATTAATAATTTAATCCAACATATCATAAAGTTCATATAATTTAATTGAGCCATTTAGAGAAATTATAGACATTATAATTTTAAGCTCTAATAATTTTAATATTTAATTAAAATATCAAAATTATTAATTCTAAATTACTTACTAAAAATTTAGGGCTCCATTCTTAAAATTATAAAATTAATTATATTCAGAAAGATTTGAATTATCCATTGATATAGTCATTACATATAAATCAATTCTTCATAAACGGTTCATAATTAAAGCTAAGTATTTTTTGTTAACCTCTTTAATTATATCTTTCTCTATAAGTACCATTGATTCTATAATGAATAATATATTTATGATCTAATTATAAATTGAGCGCTTTTATTATTCAAGCCCCGAATCAACACTTATGGGAATTGATGTGGCTGATCCACCCATGTTATAGTTAACGAACGAGGCTGAATGACATGGGTAAATTAGACAACTAAAACCCTTCATTATGGTCCGACATGTCACCCTCAGCCTCAGGCTTTGTACCGACTCCAGCATCGGCTTCAGCATCGACTTTAGAATCGGCCCTAGCGCCCACATGGCCCACTACCGACTGCGACCGCCACAGGCCCGCCTACCACTTGCATCCCATGCGGTCCACCTGTCACATGTGGTCCCATGTGACCCACTATCGGCTAACGCGTCCGATAAGACCTGGCCTACCAACCGTCTGTAGCGCCATGCTTGATAAGACAGTCCACCAACCGGTATAGCCGCTCATATCAGACAAAGAGGTGGCCTGCCAGTTTTGACGGACCATAAGGCGGACCCCTTGTTGTTGCTGGCCTTACCACTTGTCCCATGTCAGACCACGGCATCTCGGAATCAACAACTATCCAAAAAGGGTAAGAGGAACTTTCAACGAGGTTTAAGAACCTTCGCTCATATTGTGAAGGAGACTTCAACTTCTTCGAGTTCTTAACTAATTCAAAAAAAAGGAGATACACTACTATTTTTCTAGACCACTTACTTTAGCGTCGGAGGGTCCTCGCCGAAACAGGACTTTTTGCAGAAACCAGTCTGAGGTGGATGCATCGGAAGACTGCCCATCTTTACCAGATATCGGGTTTCGGATCTTATCTGACGTTCAAGGAAGGTGATTTGGCGAAAACAGATTAGCGCACCAGGTAGGGGCACGGAGGTGAAAATACCTACGATGGCTAGTAGCAGATCTCCATTCTCTTCCAAGAAGGATCTCTGTAGGCCGAGCAGCAGGAGGTTAACCTTCTTGCTCTGCCTCACCACTGCCATTGGTTACTCAACTTGACCAATTCGCGCCCTCGCCAACCAAGTCCAGGCTCTGATGGCTGTGGTCCGTGAGCTGTAGGAGCAACATTTCGTAGCCACACAACAACAACCTCAGCCTTTCCACCTCATGCGGCTGGCCCCCAGGCTTGCCAGCAGTCTGCTTGCGGTAGACTCCCCTTGCGAGAGTCCTACCACCGCGCTTTGCCAAGGCCTAATCGTTGGGAGGCCCCCAAGAGGCCACGATCTCCGCCCACCGTTCTAACAGCTTCCCCAGACGGTGGCATGGGAAGGAGCCCGAGCGGAGATATCATCACAGCGCTATCCCTTCCCCTACTCATCCTCTGAATCTTCAGGGGAGGGGTCCTTCGATAGTCGGATTGGTCGTTGGGCAGAACGGTGGCTCGATGAGTACAACAGCGGCTAGAGGAGCTTAGCTACCGAATCACCAATCAACCAGAGGTGGACTATGACAGCCGCCCCCCGTTGACTTGCCATATTCTAGAGGAGTCGATCCCTATCCGATTTTGACACCCCAGCTGGATCCCTATGATGGCACCACCGATCGTTGTACCACCTGAAAAGCTACAAGGTGTTCATATAAGTCCAGAAGGACTAACGCCCTCCTCTGCATCGCTTTCTCGATCACTCTTCGAAAGGCTGCGCGTGCTTGGTATTCTCGCCTACTACCGCGCAGTATCAACTCCTTTCGAAAACTGGAGAGGGCCTTTTTGGCACACTTGATGTTTGCCGAAGGATCCCTGGGTGGTCGACAACTTATTCTCCATCGGACATAAGGACGGTGAGCCACTCAAAGATTTCATGGCTCGTTTCAAGGCGGCCACCCTCGAACTCTACCACCTCGACGACTTTATAGCCATCCTGGCTCTGAAGCGAGGGCTCCGTCCATCGCACTTCACCTACTCCATCAACAAGAAACCTCCCGGTTCATATGTTGAACTCCTGAGTCGCGCGCAGAAGCATATCTCGCCGACGAGGCCGATTCCATCCGAAGGGAGGCCGATGGAGGATCCAGCAAAAGGCAGGTCCGCACGGAGCCAAGCTGACCTCGCCCCAAGAAGCCCGAGCCTTCGCGATGACCAAATAATCGGCCCTGAAGTTTTGCCCCAAGGAGGAGCATCTCACCTTTGCTCGCCTCGAGATCCCACATCCTAATGGAGATCGAGGGCGAGCCGTACCTTCAACATCCTACTCCCTTGAAGCTCAGAGCTTTTCGCAACAAGAATCTCTACTATCGCTTCCACCGGGACCATGGCCACGACATGAAGGACTATTGTCATCTGAAGCGGGCGATCAAGGAGCTCATCCAGCGAGGCTATCTCGAAAGTTTGTCCAAAGGAGGCCCCAACTGCTCCAGGCTAGGTGGCGCCTCTGGCCACCCAGGTCAATATCGACAATGCCCGATCGAGAAGACCATTGCCATGATTTCTTGGGGGCAAGCAGTACTTCCAAAAAGCCGCAGGGAGATGAGGGATTAGAGACTGTAATCCCCTTTTCTAAGGGGACCTAATGGGGGTAGATAATCCTAATGATGATAGCATTGTTGTTTCTATGACAATTGCCAAGCACCCTGTAAAATGGATCCTCGTCGATAATGGAAGTTCGGCCGACATTCTCACTTACGACGCTTTTGTTCGGATGAACCTATCTCCTAGCTCCCTTCAACCCATGACTACGCCCTTGGTTGGTTTTACCAAAGATTCCGTAAGGGTAGAAGGAGAGATCACCCTTCCAGTCACAACAGGGACGCCACATGTTAGAGGGTTCTGGTAAGATTCCTAGTTATCCGAGTACCCCTGGCCTACAACGCCATTCTCGGATGACCTGGTCTAAATCTCCTAGATGCCATCATTTTCACCAAGCATTTGCTTGTCAGATTCCCCACTAATGAAGGAATCGGGGAGATGCGCGGGGAGTGGAACCCAGTGCACTTTGCTACCACATGGCTTCTAGTCCTCAGGAGGCAGCTACTCCACCGGTTTTGGAGCTACTCGACCCCAGAGATTTTGAGAGGAGGAGAGAGTCAGCCGAGTGCCTGTTAACCTTCCTGCTAAGGGAGGACCCGGTAAGAACGGTTCAAATCGGCGCACTCCTCGTGGAAGCAAGAGACCAGCTTCTCGCCTTCCTATGGGCTAATTCAGACGTCTTCACCAGGTTCAGCATTAGACATGCCTGGCATACCCTCGGAGGCAATCACCCACAAGCTCAACATTGATTCGAGATGCCGGCCAATCCAGCAGAAGAAAAAAGTTTCACCCCCGAGTGGCAGAGGGCCATCAACGAAGAGATTAGCAAACTGATCACCACCGGCCATATCCGAGAGACACACTATTCGGACTGGTTGGCCAACGTGGTGATGGTTCATAAGGCCAATGGGAGCTGAAGGATTTACATCGACTTCATTGACCTCAACAAAGTGTGCTCCAAAGATAGCTTTCCACTACCCAGAATCGACCAGCTGGTAGATGCCACGTCCGGCCATGAGCTCCTCAATTTTATGGATGCCTTCTCAAGGTACAATTAGATAAGGATAGACCTGGGGGATGAGGAGGCTACTTCCTTTGTAACCGAGAAAGGCGTCTATTGCTACAAGGTAATGCCCTTTAGACTAAAAAATACAGAGGCCACATACAAAGGCTGATGAACAAGGTTTTCGAAAATCAAATCGGATGTAACATGAGGTGTACGTGGACGACATGTTGACCAAAAGCGTCCGCATCGCCGATCATGTTACTGACTTGAAGGAAACCTTCGACAACCTTCGCCGCTACAGAATGAGGCAAACCCCCGCAAGTGTGCATTTAGGGTCACGGCGGGTAAGTTCTGGGGTACTTGGTAACTTAACAAGGGATTGAGCCAAATTCGGAGAAGATTCGGGCCATCCTCGATATGAGACCACCAGCCAATAAGAAGGAGGTGCAGCGGCTCACCGGAAGGGTGGCTTCCCTAAGCTGGTTCCTGTCAAAGTTGGTTGAGTGGTGCCTGCCCTTCTTCAAGGCATTGCGAAAAATAAATGGCTTCGAGTGGATGGGAGAGTGTTAGAAAGCCTTCGAGGGGCTAAAAGAGTTTTTATCTATCCCGCCATTGCTGTCAAAATTGATGGAGGGAGATGATCTCTTCCTCTATCTCGCCGCCTCCCCAGAGGCGGTCAGCTCTGCCTCATCCGCGTGGACCCTGGTGGAGCGCAAAGGCCGATCTACTACACCAGCAAAGTGCTTCAAGATGCAGAGATCAGGTATTCCAAAACCAAAAAGATCATTTTGCACTAATGGTCTTTGCTCAACGCCTCAAGCCTTATTTTCAAGCTCATCCGATCGTGGTGCTCACGAACCAATCTCTTAAGGCGATACTGTCCCACCCTGACACCTCCAGCCGGCTGGCTAAGTGGGTAGTTAAGTTGGGAAGTTCGACTTGCCGTTTTGATCGAGACCAGCCATGAAGTCCTAAGTTTTGGTGGACTTCCTGATCGAATGCACTTAGATCGGAGAGTTGCCAGAAGAGCCCCTTACGACGCCCTCATACTAAGCCCGAAGGAGCGGGGAGGCTTGGATTCCCCATGTAGACGGTGCCTCAAACTCCCATGGGAGCGGGGCGGGCCTCATTCTTGCAAGCCCAGAGGGGACGGTGGTGGAGTATGCTCTCCGTTTTCTCTTCAAAGCCACTAATAACAAGCCGAGTACGAGGCCTTGCTGATGGAAATGAAGCTTACGAGGGAGCTTGATGTCAAGTACCTCAGAGCCTTCACCGATCCCAGCTCATCTTTGAATAAATCACTGAAGAATACGAAGCCCGGGACCCCATCATGTCCCGATACCTGAGTAAGGTCCAATCATAGACCTCATTCTTTTCTCACTTTAGCATCAGCTAAATCCCTAGGAACGAAAATGCCAAGGCCGATGCCTTGTCCCGGTTGGTCACCTTAGCGGACGGGGGCTTGGGGAGAACCTACATGGAGCATTTGGAGGTCCCGAGCGTCGACGCGATAGAAGAAGCTCTGCCGATCATCCAAGAACTTACGTTGATGGACACCTACGTCTGCTACCTCACCGACGGCACCCTTTCTATTGATCATGCGGAGACCAAACTACTCAAGTGGAGAGCTTCAAATTTTTGATGTTGGACTGGCGACTATATCGAAGGTCTTTTTCTTATCCTCTCTTCAAGTGCGTCGGCCCTACGGATGCCAACGACATCCTCCAGAAGATTCATGAAAGATTTGCGGGAAACCATCTAGGGGTAGAGCGCTGGCGTACAAAGCCTTGCGCTAAGGGTACTATTGGCTCACTATGCGAGAGGACGCCGCCGAGTTGGTCCGAAAGTGTGACAACTGCCAGTGACATGCTTATATGCAGCGGCAGCTAGCCTCCCAGCTGAGTCCTCTCTCAGTTCCATGGCCCTTCGCCCAATAGGGAATGGACATCCTGGGATCATTCCCTCTGGCCTTCGATCAACAAAGTTCTGCTTGTCGCCATCAACCACTTAACTAAGTGGGTTAAAGCTGAAGCATGGCAAAGATCACCGAGAGTAAGGTGAGATCTTTCTTTTGGAAGTCCATCATCTGCTGGTTTGAGCTATCTCACACCCTCATCATTGACAACGATTGGCAGTTCGATAATGCCCCTTTTAAAGAATTTTGCACCGAGCTGGGTATCTGCCAGGTTCACTTCCTCAACTATCCACAGACAAATGGGGCCGAGGTTACGAACCGAACCATCCTTCAGGGGCTCAGAACATGGTTGGATGAATTTAAGGGTAGATGGATGGAGGAACTCTCGAACGTACTGTGGGCATATCACATGATGCCAAGGACTCCCATTGGAGAAACCCCCTTCAGCCTCGTGTTCAGGTCAGAGGCCGTCATCCTTATGGAGATCGGCATCCCTAGCCATCGGGTGGAGTATACGGCGAAGAGAACAACCCCGCTCAACTAAGGGCCAACCTAAACTTCGTCAAGGAGACACGCGATTGGGCACGGCTCGAGATGGCGCCTACCGCCAACAAGTTGCTAAATATTACAATGCCCATGTCCGCTCCAAGGCATTCCTTCCTGGAGACATGGTGCTCAGATGAGCTAAAGTCTCTAAGCCTACGGAGGGAGGCAAACTATCCCCAAACTGGGAGGGGCCTACAGGGTCACTGAAGCACTTCATCGGAGCATACGGATCAAAGGACTTGACAAAAAGTTACTTACCCGCACCTGAAATGTGGACAACCTCGCCGGTACTACCAGTGATGTACACATTCAACCAATTGAAATAAAGATAAGTCCAAATGTCTATTCCTCTCATCCGATCAGCTCTGCGAGATATGTCTCAAAAGGCTCTCCGGCTTGGTCTCAACGACTCCCGAGTCACCCACTGGGGTTCAAAAGGCTCTCAGACTTGGTCTCAGTGACTCCTGAGTCATCCTCCAGGGTTTAAAAGGCTCTTAGACTTGGTCTCAACAACTCTTGAGTCATCCTCCAGGGTTCAAAAGGCTATCGGGCTTGGTCTCAGCAACTCCCAAGTCACCCTTCGGGGTTCAAAAGGCCTTCGGGCTTGGTTTCAGTGACTCTCGAGTCATCCTTCGGGGTTCAAAAGGCTTTCGGGCTTGTCTCAACGACTCCCGAGTCACCCTCAAAGGTTTCGACTTGGCCTCGGAGACATGCCTGGATCAGCCCCAATACGACGTCGATGCCAGAGTCGGTCCTGGCTCCGGAACTGGTCCAGAGCCAATGGCTAATAGCCATCAGGCAGCGTCCTCTTAGCCAACGAAAGGATTTAAGGCCGTCGATCGAGTAAGTCTTTACTCCAAATTTACTTAACGTAGGCCGACAAGTACTCCAATATGGCCGAGGGCGGCATGGCCCCATCGCAGATTAGCACGAGTGCAAAGCGCAGAACAACGAACACACTACAAAAGCTAAGTACTCAAAGACTTAAAAAGAAAGTTCATGTTTCATTAGCTCTCAAAAGGTCTACAAAATGTTGACTCAAGTCGGACTGCAATACAAAATAAAATGTCTAAATAAAAAAGATGAGGCCCTCAGGGCTCATCGGGCATCGGTCCGACGTCGGTTGGTACTGATCTGTCATTAGTTGGTCTCTTCATGGCTGACAGCTCTCCCGGTTCCTCATCGTCATAGGGCTCGAGGTCATCGAGACCTGTGACGTTGAAGACCTTGGCCACCTTCTCCTTGCAGTCCTTGAAGCCCTATAGGTAGGTGTCGATGGAGGCATCCGCCACCTCCTTCTTAAAATCGGCATAGCCCCGATAGTACTCTACTGCCGCTGTGGCCTCCCTCTCGGCAGCTGCGGCTCTCCCCTTGGTGGCTCACACCGCAACCTCCATCTATGATGCTTTCGCCACTGCGGCACGCATCTCCACTTCGGCATTGGCCGCCCTAGCATTGGCCATTTAGGCGATCGCCTCGGCATCGGTGGCCCGCTCCTTAGCCGTGCTCACCTACAAGGTAACGGTGTGGAGCTGAAGGTCGCACACCCCCAGCCTAGCCACGACGTCCCCCAACTTCGCTTTGATGGCTCGGGCGCGCTCGAGCTCCGTTGCCTCATGTTGCTTTGCCTCCTGAAGTGGGCCTCCCACTCACGACTCGACGCTTGGGCAGCCCAGAGTTCCTCTGTTCGCTCGGCCCGGGCCAACTCCAGCACACCGTCAACCTTCTTGGCTTGAGCTTGAGCAGCGGAGAGGTCCCGCCGGGTTCGTGTGATGACCTCATCGGTTCGGAGGGCAACGTCTCGAGCGACAAACATGGAGTTCACCGTCTGCATGAAAATACTTCTTGTCAGTATATAGCGTGGCGGGAAAATTTTGTGAAGGAACGAAGGGATACTTGAAGTAGAGCCACGAACGCCATCGAAAACATCGCCGGCCCGTTGGCGGTTAAGCTCCTCTCGGAACTCGACAAGCGCGTCCAGGCCAGCAGCCACTCCGCCACGTTGCGATGGTTCATCAAGGATGGCTGCGACGGATCGCCATCAGCTTGCCTGCCTCTGCAGATCTGACTGCCATTGAGGTTGCGGGTGTGCAGTCAGACGCGGGCAGTACCTCCTCATGCTAGGTCCCTCGACGGCGGCCTCCTCCACCATCGGCTCTGTCTCTATCGTCGCCGGGTGCCCCTTGCGCGCTTGTTCCCCGGTCGGTGGACCTTCTCCTGGGGCCGTCCCATCTCCGAGGGGGTCAGTCTCGTCTTCGAGGTAGTCGGTCCCGTCTTTGAAAGGGCTGGCTCCATCCCCAAGGAGGCTGCTTCGCCCCTTGTCTCCTATGGGGCCGGCTGGATGGATGGATCGGTCGGCGTAGCGGGCTCCTCCCGAGCCGCCTGGTGCTCGATGGGGGAGAGACTAGGGACTGGGGACGAGGCCTCTTCTCTGGTCCCGGCATCGCCACCGACGGCCTGCCTCCTCTTCTCAACTGCCCTCTTAACGGCCGTGAATATCCTATATCTGCACATACCGAGGATTAAAAAAAAAGAGAGAAGAAGAAGGAAGGGGTTGCGAGCGCTTACCATCACTTAGGGCCAAACCAGCATACTAGAGAGGTTCTCCTCCGATAGAAGCTCTCGGCAAAGGGGGACCCGAGAGGACAATAGCTATTCATAGACCTCCCGGTACTCCGAAATCACCGTCGAGTTCTTATTCGGCTCTAGGTTCAGATTCCCCCAACTCTGCCTCACCCCCTCGACGTGTGCAAAAAGAACCGTGTTTTCCATCCTTTAATGAAGGAGGGGAGGTTAAGTTTGATGGCTCGGCCAGGTCTGGGTGTGAATAGCCACCACCCAGTGTCAGACGAGCGATGAAGGGTGTACAAGCTACAGAACAAGGACACTTGGCCCACTATGCCGAGGTAACCACACAGCACCATGAAGGCACAGATGGTCCGAAAGGAATTTGGAACCAACTGCACCAACGTCAGGGCGTACCTATGGAGATGACTAACAATGAAGGGATGGAGGGGAAGCCAAAGGCCTGCCTTAAGGAACTCCTTGTATAGGGCGATTCCCTCGGAAGGACTGGAGGTGGTCACCCTATCGCTGGGTCCGGGGACAAACAATCGAACCTCCCTAGGGATCCTATATGTAACCCTAAGGGACTCCATGTCTTCGGAGGTCATGGTGAGGTGATCCCCTCTGGGCCTGCCAAAGTGGGAGCAACAAGATGCCCTACTAGCCCTAGGTGGCGGCTAAGCTACGAGTGGTGACGATGGTGCCGCAACTATCGAACGGTCCCGAATCGAGATTCTGTCCGCAGCTCGTAGCTGTGTTAATGGAACCCTATCCTCGGAGGAGGACGAGGATGAAGGGACTACTACGGTCTTCTTGCCCTTCCTATCGGGGCCCATGAGGAAGAAAACAAAGAGAGGTTAGAAAGGACTAACCTGGAGCAAGGAAGAGACAACGGACACAGGGTTCGAAGGAGAAAGGCCCCGAGAACTCAGGTTTCAGGAGAAATAGGAAAGCTTCGAATGCACAAGGAGCTCGGTGACAAAGATAGCTCCCCTTTTATGCCTGACGTTCGAATCATCCTGCCCGATTCGATCCGCCATGTGAACGTCTCCTATTAAAGGCGTTACCCCAACCATCACACGATCTCATTCGCCCGAGGCGAAACACCTCGGCCAGGAGTGCAAAGGCATGATCTGCGACCAATGATGGGACACCAATGATGTCACCACAATGATGGCAACCGCTTTTTCGAAAGAGATGGCCTCAATTTCGAGAAAAATCTCTTTGGATTTCAGAGAAAGAATCTTTGCATGGCGGTGGTACAACGTTCCATACTCCCTTAAATGGGAGGGATTGACCTCCTCCCAAGGCATGGGCCCACAATCAATCACAGCCAAGTATCGAGGGCGTCAGAAGTCTACGCTTCTTTCGCTCGGCTAGAGATGTGACTGCACAAGCTCAGGAGTTGAGGGGCATCTGATGTACATGATCCAGCCATGTTACAGTTAACGGATGAGGTTGATCGACAAAGGTAAATCAGACAACTAAAACCCTTCATTATGGTCCAACGCGTCACCCCCAGCCTCAGGCTCGGCACCGACTCTAGAGTCGGCCTCAGCACCAACTCCAGCATCGGCCTTAGCACCAATTTCAATGTCGGCCCCAGCACTCATGTGGCCCATTATCGACTGTAACCGCCACGTGGCTCACCTACCATCTGCGGTCCCACGTGACCCACTACCGGCTACGACGCACGTTCGACAAGACCTAGCCTACCAACCGCTTGTGGCGTCGCTTTGACAAGGCTTAGCCTACCAATTGGCTGTAAAAGCCCATATCATAAAAGAGGTGGCCTGCCAGTTTTGATGGACCATGAAGCGGATGCCCCCTGTTGTTGCTGGCCTTACCACTCTCCCATGTCAGACCACGGCATCTTGGAATCAATAACTGTCCAAAAAGGGATAAAGGGACTCCTGACCAAGTATAAGAACTTTCACTCATAATGCGAAGGGGACTTCAACTTCTTCAAGTTCTCAACTAACTCCCAAAAAAAAGGAAGATACACTACTATTTTTTCAGACCACTCACTTGAGTGTCAATGATCCCCGCCGGAACAACCGGCCTTCGAGGACTTTTTTGCATGATCTTAGTCGAGATGGATGCATCGGAAGACTTTCAGGCCCATCCTCATCGGATATTGGGTTTCGGATCTTACCTGATATTGATGTTCGAGGAAGGTGATTTGGCGACAACAAGAACCATCCACTTCTTTACGAAGGAATGAATTTCATCATATATTATTTATTATTATTATTTTTAATATACCAAGAATTTGATACTATATTTTTGTGTATTACTCATATGTCAAAAAAATATAATAAATAGGAGTCTATTAATTACTCAAAATTAAGATCAATTCATATGACTATCATTGATTAATTTTGAATGCTCTATTTTAATAATAAAATTTATTAGAGATTCATAATTAATCATATTCCAATCCTATATAATCAAATTATATAAAGTGCTTTTATTTCGATAATCCCATTATCAACAATTCATTCAGAATGTAACAAATCGCACTAGTAATTTTAAATTAAAGATCCTAACTTTAATTTATAATCATGGACAGATTTAGATTATTTTACTTTAAATATTATCCTCTATATATAACACTTATATAATATTTAAAGTTATAATTAAATAATCTAGTGATTTTTGATATTTATAAAGCATCAAATATGCATGCAAAAATAATATTAATTTTTTAAAAAATTATCAGTAAAATATTACATTTTATTTGTTTATGGGCACATATCCCAACAACCCAGCCATCAAAAAAAATTATTGGGCAAAAGATGTCTTCTTCGGCTATTGGATTGGGTCAATTGAGCTTTGTAGAGATGAGCTTAGGCGAGAAACTTCCAGAACAAACTACAGAAGAAGGAAAAGACTTTGTACACCGCCTCCGGTGCAGCAAGTTCTACGTAGGTTGCACCGTTCCTTTTTATTGGTCCACATACGCACGATATTCTTTAAAAAATATTAAGACAACTTTATGATATCCCGAAGAAAAAACTTACGACACCCTAGTTTTAAGCTTACGAAACGTAGTTATAAAGTTAAGACACCCGTTCAGAAAGCAAAAAAAAAATTACGGCATCCTAGTTTTAAACTTACGACACCGCATTTATAAAATTACGATACCCTCTGTACATATTCAAAAAAAACTGAACAAGTATTAATGCATGTCACGTCAAAATTAAGACACCCATTAAGAAAGCAAAAAAAACCTTACGACACCCTAGTTTTAAACTTACGACACAGTAGTTATAAAAATAAGACACCCATTAAGAAAGCAAAAAATACCTAGTTTTAATCTTACGACATTATAAAATTATGACACCCGTTATACACAAATTTCAAAAAAAGCTGGTATTAATGCATGTCACGTCAAAATTAAGACACAAGAAAGCAAAAAAAACTTACGACACCCTAGTTTTAAACTTACGAACCGTAGTTATAAAATTAAGACACCCGTTCAAAAAAAACTTACGACATCCTAGTTTTAAACTTACGACACCCTAGTTTTAAACTTAAGACACCCGTTTAGAAAAAGGTGTCTATACACAAATTCCAAAAAAAGCTGAACGGGTATTAATGCATGTCAGACAGCTTTTTTTTGAAATTTGTGTACAGATACCTTTTCTGAACGGTGTCTTAAGTTTAAAACTAGGGTGTCGTAAGTTTAAAACTAGGATGTCGTAAGTTTTTTTGCTTTCTGAACGGGTGTCTTAACTTTATAACTACGGTGTCGTAAGCTTAAAACTAGGGTGTCGTAAGTTTTTCCCTTAAATATCGTAAAGTTGTCTTAACATTTTTTAATGGGTGTCGTGCGTATGTGGACCAATAAAAAGGAACGGTGCACCCATGTAGGACTTACTGCACCGAAGGCGGTGTACAAAGTCTTTTCCATAGAAGAAAGAGGGCAATGGGTTCAGGCTTGGGTTTCATAATCGGGCCTGGTTCAGTAACCAGGTTGGATAAGGAAAAGTTAATCGGAATTGTCCTTTGCAAGTGATCATGCGTGCGGTCAATCACACCGTGATCAATGCACAAAGAGCTTTTCGGTTGGATAAAGAGGAACTTGTCTTATGGGCTCGCTTATTGGGCAAAGTAATGGGGCTTAGGTCAGGCTTATTTGTCAAGCCTGGTTTAGACTGGGCCAATATTGTACAAGGGCCAATGCTTGAATTTTTAAGCATTGAATTGAGGGAAAGTCTTTGTACATCGTCTCGGATGCAGTAAGTCCTACGTAGGCTGCATTGCCCTCTTTATTAGTCTACGTGGATCCAACGTGGCCTGACACTGCCAGACGAAAGAGTAGAAATACGATGTAACATTTTTGGGCCATTGAAGCTTGGCCATTGAAGGACCTTAGGCAGTCTTTTTGGGCCTTACATTTTTTTGTTATTTTACATAATTTTAATGATATATTTAATAAATATTAATATTAAATTTAAATATTTATATAATCTTAAAATAAAAATTCTATAAATTAACATTACACACACACATACACATTTTATGAAACACATAAATAAAACTTGTATATTATAAATTAAATATTAATTTATTAACACAATTTTTTGTTAAATTATATTAATATTAATAATACATATTATCAACAATATATTTAATAAATAAGTAATATTTATTATTAATATATATTATTTTATTAAATAATATTTATATAATATTGGTAATAGAATATTAATATTGATAAAATAAATATTTATCTAATAATTAGTTATAAATAAAATGTAAAATAAATATTTATGTGTAAAATAAATAAATATTATGGTAATATTTATCCAAAATTATGAAATAATTTTTTTACAATATTTATACATATATTTTGATGTATAAATAAAATAAATATTTGATATGTAAATGATCATTTTGAGAAATTTATGAACGGCGCATCTAGAAAAAAAGTTTTTGAAAATTTCAAATCCTTATTTAAAATTCTTTAAATTGTTTGTTCTTGGAGTAGTAAATAAAAAATTTTGATTTTAAAATTTTAAAATCCATTATTAAAATCCCTTGTCAAAACTAACCTTAGAGTTCAAAGTCTACGAGATAAAGTGACCCTCGGAGCCGCTTTTGCTTAAAGTCACATTCAGGTGCAACGAAATGCGCCCAGGGCACGCAATGCCGGCCTAATACAAACCAAACTCATCGATGATGAGAAATATTAAATTATCAACGGAGCTTCCAACGTATGTAAACAATAAAACACTCTAATTTTGTATATAAAAAATTTTGATAAATAAATTAATGGAAAAGTCTCTTTCTTATCCATTTTTCATTAAAAAAATAAATGTAAACCATAAAACGCTGCTACAAGGTCACTTAGAAATTAATTGGTTGTTGCATACATTCTTTGAATGTCTTGTTGGCACCGGCGGTGGCCGGAGTGACGACGATGCGAGCGTCTGTGGTGGCGGTGACTGATCCCCTACCTGCCAAGTCCAAACAATATCCTTCAACGAAGGCCTCAGCTCCCGGTGATAAAATTTCTGGTACTCCATCGTATCGCCAGACGACTTCTTCATCTCCACCAATAACAACTCCGGCGACACCTCGAAGATCTTGGCCTCGATATCCAGCTGCCCCTTCCTCCCTTTCTTGCCCCCCGACAGCTTCACCACCCCATCATTCTTCTTGATGACCTTAAATCTCTTCGTCGACAGCGCGATCTGCTTCAGCTTCGACACGATGGCGGCCGCCGGCTTCCGAGTCGTGAACCTGGCCTCTTCTTTCATCCCCTTCTCCTCGAATAGTCCTGATAGATCGAACCCCTGCGACCGTGATATAATATCAAAAGCGTTTAAAGAACACGGCCTTATGGGCGACATTACCAGCTGCTTCCTCTTCTCCTCGACTTCCTCCTGTTCTTCATCTTCCGTCAAGAAGCCGGCGTTGCCATGCACGTCGCCTGCATCTAACCTCCCAGCTGCTTCTTCCCTTAATTGTAGAAATAGCGTTGGCTGAACTGGCTTTAGTCCCTGCTTACGAAACCACCAGTTATCGGTCATGAGTTCGGACATGGTGATTCTGGTGTTCGGGTTCGGGTCGAGCAATCGGTACAGCAACTTTCGGACATCGGACGAGAACCAGGTGGGGCACTTGAACTCCCCTCTACTGGTCCTTCTATACAGTGTTACGAGATTAGGTTCGTTGAAAGGAAGAAAACCGGCCACCAGGACAAACAAGATCACCCCACAAGACCAAATGTCGGCCTTGGCGCCGTCGTAGCCTTTTCGGCTGATAACCTCCGGCGCAACGTAGGCCGGCGTGCCGCATGTCGTGTGGAGGAGCCCGTCTTGCCGCCTCGATGCATGGAGCGCGCTCAAACCGAAGTCGGAGACCTTGAGACTGCCATCATCATCGAGGAGGAGGTTCTCCGGCTTCAGGTCCCGGTGATAGACTCCTCGGCTATGGCAGAAGTCGACGGCGCCGATTAGTTGCTGAAAGTATTCCCTCGCCATGTCCTCGTTGAGCCGGCCTTTGGCCACCTTGGCGAATAGCTCGCCGCCGCGGACGAACTGCATTGCAAAGAAGATCTTCGATTTGGTGGCCATGACTTCGAAGAGCTGGACGACGTTGGGGTGGCGGACGAGGCGCATGACGGCGATCTCGCGCTTAATTTGGTCGACCATGCCAACGCGGAGGGCCTTCCCTTTGTCGATGGTCTTGATGGCGACGGTCTCGCCGGTGAGGACGCTGCGGGCTTGTAGACCTTGGCGAATGTGCCCTGGCCAAGGAGGCAGCCGATCTCGTAGCGGCGCAAGAGGAGAGTGCCCTTCTCCATCTTTGGCGTCATCGATGATGATCGGAACGGCGGCGCTCATGAACGAGCCCCCGGGGCCGGGGGAGACCTTCGGGGTGGTGGGACGGGCGGTTTGCGCGCGTTTAATACGGGGCGAGGATGGGGCTGGCTTTCTGCCAACCAGGTGGACGGATGCGGTGGAATAAAAGATGGTGGTGAGAGCTGACACAAGGATTAATTGCACCCACCCTGGACAAGCTTTTGGCTTATAGCAGCAGCTGGTCATGATGGTTAACGTTGGTGGTTGCTATTTTGAGAGCGAGGGAGGCGTTGGTTATTAGTTATAAATTTCTAATACAAGGTTTGGGATGGTTGTTAAAAAAAGTTATTAGCTTCCTTGAAATTCTAGCGTGCTGGTAATTTAATTATAGGCGGAAATCCAGCCATTGCATCCAGTTTACTTAAACTGCATAAAAATGATGGTTCAGAACAACTGTGAAGGAGTTGAAACTTAGTATTCGGAGAATTAATTAAACTAAGATATTATTTATGGAAGACTTAGTTGTTTGACACGCGAAAGACTTAATTAGAGATCACCCGTAACTTAATTTGTCACATCGTTTTGTAACTTACTGAATTCTGATTAGAGATGTGTGGAAGCCTATAGATTATATCGATTTAGATAAACATCAACTTTACGTCACAAGAAAAGAATTAGATAAGCAACTATGAGCTGAGTTGTTCAAATCTAATATAAAAAGAGGTTTACTATATTGTTATCACTTCTATCTAGCAATTTTTTTTATCTGAAATAATATTCTTTTTAAAAGTTTTTTTTATAATTTTAATAGAAGATTAACTATATAGTTCAACTCTCTAGTTGTGCATTTTTGGGTTTCTTTTTTTTTTTTTTTTTTTGAAAATGTAATTGGCTCCTTTTTCTTTTCTTTTTTTTTTTTTTTTTTTTTTTGCTTACATTTTATTTTATTTTTTTCAATTTTTGATTCCATTTTATAACTTTTCAATTTTTTTCTTTTTACTTCCATTTTACTTTGTTCATCTTTTGATTCCATTTTATAACTTTCATTTTTTTTTGTTTTTTTTTTCATTTTTCACCTTCATTTTTATACATGGCATTTGACTTTTTTATTTTTTTGCTTTCATTTTATAATGAATGTTTGGTTTTTTTCCTTTTGCTTTTTTTGCTTTCATTTTATAATGAAAGTTTGACCCCTTTTTTTTCTTTCTTATAATTTTTTTAGGATTTATTACAATTTGGACCCTCTAGTTTTGGAGGCGTTTCATTTTAAATAATATAATTAATAAATTATCAAAACAAACTCTAACGTTTTAAAGGTATAACACTTAAAACCCTCCATTTATTTGAATGCTAACACTGTTTAATTAGTTAGCACGTGCCTTGCATGCGCTAACTAATTTGCCTTATACCATGGCCATCTAGTTTCAGTCGTATCCGCATCCGTATGTAGTCTCTCAACCATCTAGTTGGCAATCGGAACCTCAGGTCCAATCGATGAAAATATTTGGCAATGCCCATATTGAAAGGAGTGGCCGGGCATCCCATTTTTCTATTGATTGCTAAAAGATTTGTTTTTTCCTCTCAATATGGTTAATATATTATGTGATTTAGGATTTCCTATGTAATTTTTTAATTGCTTTAGTATTTGTCTTATGCGATTTAGCATACGAACCTTTGTCCATGGATATTGAATTTGTATGTGATTTCCACGATTTTTCTAGTTATAAGGTTTTGGGGCTTTATAATTTCTCATTTTTTATTCATCCATGGATAATGTGTTCAGTTTGTATTGCTATATATCGATGTATCTATGGTCTTTTTTTCTCTATTTCAGGGATTTAAGGATTTAAGGTTTTACTATCGTAGATTATGTTTTTAGTTTGAATTACTCATTGATGGATTTGCAGTCCTCATGGTCAGCGGACTTAAAATATCAGAAGCTGAATACAAAGCCTTAATTACTTGTTTGAGACTCGCAAAAAAATTGAAGTAGTTGGTTGAAAGCCTAAAGTATCTTGTTGTTGGTCATAGGACAAGTTTGAGGTGAACATGAAGGCACAGGACCAAATATCCAAAAATATTTGAACAAGGAAAAGATCCTGATACTGATCTTTGAGCACTTTAATGTCCAAACCATCTCTAGATTAAAGAATATCCTGATGCCTTATGAAAGCTAACTTCAATGAAACCTGCAAGCTACCAAACTATCTTTTTAAAAGAATTGACGAATCCAAGGATTCAAGAGAATAACGTGCTTAAGAACAAATCTTAACTAAGCTACATATATTCAATTATTACTTACCTTGTACAAGGTGTTAGCTTCCTCCAAATTGAGACTAGAAAAATCATTTAGGGGTAGCAAGCTAGACATACTCCAATTAACGGAGCTTTGTGCAAAAGATTTTTTCCATTGCAGTATTTGAGTATTTGAGATGTCTCCAAGCAATGGAAATTGATTATACCCTGCAATCTTCGAAAGATTTTTTTTTTTCTTTAGCTTTTTCATTTTTTCGAGCTACCAGTCGCCTTCATACGTCCGTAAGAAATTTTTTTATTTTAGCTCCTAAACAATCGTCAATGTTGTCCCGCCTGCTCGTTAAGTTGACCCACACTCAGGTGTGATTTTAGGACACCACATATGTCCTTCGCCTAATAAATATCCTTTCTCTAGTAACTAATATAATACATCTCTCCATGGGCTTGTGCAAGACATCATGTTCGACAAAAAAAAAAATGAGAACAGACAAACAAGCCATAACGGATGTGATATACTCATTTCTTTTTAAAAAAATTGTATCCATGCCACTTGAATGCAATCAAATGCACTTATTTCTTCTGATGCAGCCCGCATTCAAGACCAAGAGCCATCCCAAGTCTCTCATCATTAACTTTGTCATTTTCAGGCACTATACCTTTCCCATGCATATTCTTTTGGAAGAGTCATAAGTGTTGAAAATATTGTGCTTTTATTAAGCTTCTAGTTTCTAAATTTAACTTAAGTCTTTTGGTTTCCTTTTTGTTTTGTCTATAAAAGCCCATCAAGTCTATGTAAAAAAGGAGAAAAAAATGAATGAAATTTGTCTAAGTGATTGACCTTGAACCTTGAAAAGTTCATCATACCTTCTGAAAATCTAAAAGAGTTTTCACTCCTTCCTAGAAGAGTTGGAGCGTTTCCAAAGTCTGTATCCTTGAAGAGTTGCAGCCATTAATCTAGAAGAATTGGTGTCATTTTATCTTCCTTGGAGGCCTAGAAGAGCAACCATTGAAGTTCTATTCATTCTCAATTTCGATCCTCTTGAAGTGCCAATCTAAAAGATCTCAAAGTAGCAAAGTTGTAGATCGAACGGTCTCGAACTTTGGCTTTGGAATTACTTCATTCCAATTTGTATTAATCACTCTCCCGATCCTACTGTTTGAAGTAGTTAAAGTTGGACTATATTATTTGGTATCAGAGCTGTGAAGGAGAGGACAATGCTTTCAAGATAAGCTATAGACGTCGAGGTCGCAGACCATTCCCTTGAACGAAGTACACACTTGTTGAAAATTTACAGCAGCATATGCAATAATAGATTGATGATTTGACTCAAGAAGTTCAACGTATGAGGGTTAAAGCGAATAATCCTTCACCCAGTGCCATAGCCAACGAATACAATGGTGATTCTTTTTCTTCAGAAAGTGTTCAATCTTGCCCCCGAAGAAGGAATGCTCCATATCGTGCATAAGTAGTTCAAGAATCGGATTGGGAAAAGGAAATCAAGAGAGACATTCCAGAATTTTTAGGTACTGATTCTGCTGATGAAATTGTTGATTGGTTGACATGTGTGAATGAAGTTTTTGATATAGGAATGTCCTAGAAGGTTGTCAAGTTAGCATCATCGATATGCGCCTCCGAGGCAAAGCCATAGCCTAGTGGAGATGTGAGAAGCAAACTCGCCAATCTATTGGCAAGGCTCCAATCACTTTCTGGAAGAAAATGGAGGACAAAATCCGAAAGTATTTCCTTCGAAAGGTTATAAGAGAGAACTTTACCAAAGGTACCAAAACTTGAGGCAAGGTACGCCAACGGTAGACGAATACACCACTGAGTTCAATGAGTTGGTGATTCGCAACAACATTCAAGACTCAGAAGAAATGCCTGTTAACAAGTACTTGAATGGCTCCAACTTCATATCCAAGATGCTTTAGAAGTTCTTGATATTTGGGACATAGGAGACGCACATCAACAGGCTCTCAAAGTGGAACATTCCCATTCTAGGAGGCGGCAGCCCCCTACCTTGCCAAATCGAGCAACCAAGTGTACAATCAGCCCCACCAAAGTTGCTGAAGCTTTAGCAAAACCATCTAGTACAAGCAAGCCTTCTACCCAGCCTAACATTTTTAAACAACAAGCTGTTGGAATTATTGTTCAATTATAAAGAAAAAAGATAAATAATAAAAGTGGGTATAAGGGACGTGCATATGACATATATTTAAATAAATTTTAAACGGATATATTATTTGAAAGGATATGTCATGATTCAAAAGGATATATCACTGAAAAGGGATACGTCCTTTCATGAAAAGATGCCTTCGTGTCTATAAACTAACAAAAATAGAACTGAGAGTTATCTAATCTTTGTTATCTTATCTCTTCTCCAGAAATACTGTGTTCTGATTCCTTAGAGATTTTTCATTGTTGCTTCGGCGCAAATTCTCTCAAGACTTGTCATATCCTAAAAGCTATATACAAGAATTAATTTCACAAGCAACTCCGAAGAGAGGGAAGGGCAAATAACGCTTTAAGGAAAGCGTATACATACATGTTTCAAGTCTTCTCTTATCCTTAACATTTCAGTCTTATCCAATCCAAAAAGATTATCTCTTTCCAACATTCTTAAAGCGTTATCCTGCGGTTATGGAGATTGATACTGCAAACGCCACTATCAAAGTGATGAACCAAGACCTTGTTCATTTGGATCATTTTAATGGGACTAATTTTACTCACTAGCAAGATAAATTGAAGTTTCTGTTGACAACCCTGAAGATTTTCTATGTTTTTGATCCTGATCTTGAAGCAATTCTAGAACCTTCTGACAAGGACTCTGAAGAGAGAAAGGCAGCACATAAGAAATGACAAGAGGATGAACTCGATCATATGTCGTGGTCATATTTTGAATGCCCTATCAGATCATCTCTATGATCTATACACTGATAATTCATCTGCAAGAGATATCTGGAAAGCATTAGAATTTAAATATAAGGCTGAGGAGGAAGGTACAAAGAAATTTTTGATCTCTAAATATTTTGATTTCAAAATGCTTGATAAAAAACCTATTTTGCCTCAAGTACATGAATTGCAAGTTATTGTGAACAAACTGGGGGCTCTGAAGATTGAACTTCCTGAATCTTTCCAAGTTGGCGCCATTATAGCAAAATTACCATCTTCCTGGAAATGCTACAGAAAAAAGTTACTTCATAATTCTGAAGATTTTTCTTTGAAAAATATTTAGAAACACCTACGAATCGAAGAGGAATCGAGGGAAAGAGATAAGAATGAAAATTCTTATGAAGCCCTTACTAAGGCAAATGCAGTGAGTAAGCTCTCACAAGATAATTAAGGCAACCAAAATAAAGAAAATTTTTTGGGTCCTAAAAAGGATCAAGGAAAGTTCAAGAAATCTAAAAACCAAAAGGTGACCAAGGGAACATGCTTTGTCTGTGGCAAATCTGGGCATTATGCTCGTGATTGAAGGTTTAAGAAGAAAGCTAACCAAGAGGCAAAGGTGAACTCCGTGAAGGATAGTAAAGAGATTATTGATGCTGTGAGTGAGATCAATATTGTTTAAAGCAAGATTCCTGGCTGGTGGTATGATACGTGTGCCATAGTCTATATTTGTTATGATAGGTCACTGTTTAAAACCTATCATGAAGAAATTGATGGACATAAGATTCAAATGGAAATAAAGGCCGATCCAAGGTGTTAGGCAAAGAAACTATGGAACTTTTCTTCACTTCTGGAAAGAAAGTTACCTTAACTAATGTTCTTCATGTCCCTGATATGAATAGGAATCTAGCTATAGTGGGGATCTTTTGGGAAAACCTGAAATAAAATCTGTGTATGAAGCAAGAAAACTGATTATTAGATCTCATACATTCAGATATTCATGTGATGGAATGGTCAAATTATGTATTGCTGATAATGCTATTAATAATAATGTTGCTTCTGCTTATATGGTTGATTTTGTTTCTTTATGGCATGGTAGATTAGCACATGTAGGAATTAGCACTATGAAGAGAATGATTAAATATGGTTTAATTTCCTGTGATAATGTTGATAAATTTGAAAAATGTAAAATATGTGTTAAATCAAAGACGGTAAAAAATCTTTAAGTAATGTTGAAAGAAATTCTCAATTATTAGATCTCATACATTCAGATATATGTGAACTAAATGGTATGTTAACTAAAGGTGGTAATAGATATTTTATCATATTTATAGATGATTGCTCAAGATTTACTTATGTTTATTTATTGAAACATAAAGATGAGGCTTTTAAAATGTTTAAAGTGTATAAAGCTGAAGTAGAAAATCAATTAAGAAGAAAAATCAAAGTTCTTAGAAGTGATAGAGGAGGAGAATATTTTTCAAATAATTTTAATATATTTTGTGAAGAAAATGGTATTTTTTATGAGTGTTCTGCACCTCAAATATTTGAATAAAATGGTTTAACTGAAAGAAAAAATAGAACTTTTCTTGAAATGATTAATGTAATGTTATTAAATGCTAAATTGTTATTCAATTTATGGGGTGAAGCTCTCCTTGCTGCTTGTCATATTTTTAATAGAATTCCTTTAAAAAAATTCTTCTTATCAATTATTGAAAGAAAGAAAACCCAATATATGATATTTCAAAGTGTAGGGGTGTCTTGCATATTACAAAAATAATGATCCCAAATAGACCAAGTTAGGTCCAAGAGGAATTAGATGTGCTTTTGTAGGTTATTCTATAAATAGCAAGGCATATAGACTCTTAAATTTAGAGTCTAATGTAATAATAGAATCCAGAGATGTGAAATTTTTTGAGCATTTATTAATTTCAGAAAATAAATCTCAAACTCTTATTAGTGGAGCATCACAATTGAAGACATATTCTAAGACTGAAGATCAACAACCTAGTGAACCTCGTAAAAGCAAAAGAATACGGAAAGCAACAAAATTAGGACATGATGAGATTGACTCTTAACTTATCTTCTTTTACTTAGTAGAAGGAAATAGAAAAAAAAGTCATGAGAACAACTCCTTTTGTTCTTCAAGTTAAAGATGATCCTAAAACTTACAAGGAAGCTATGTATTCTAGAGATGCTGCTTTTTAGAAAGATGCTATAAATGATGAAATGGATTCTATTATGTCAAACCACACTTGAAAACTTGTTGATTTACCCCATGGTTCTAAACCCATTAGTTGTAAGTGGGTGTTTAGAAGAACGTACCATACTAATGGAACTCTTCATACTTTTAAGGCTAGATTAGTAGTAAAGGAGTTTTGACAAAAGAAAGAAATTGATTATTTTGATACATATGCTCCAGTAGCAAGAATAACTTCCATTAGAATTTTATTTGCTTTAGTATCAATCCATGATCTTCGTGTTCATCAAATGGATGTTAAAACTGCATTCTTAAATGGTGATCTTAATGAAGGGTTTACATGGAATAGCCAGAAGGCTTCATCTTGCCTGGAAATGAACATAAAGTGTGTAAGCTTATTAAATCACTATATGGTTTAAAACAAGCACCCAAACAGTAGCATGAAAAATTTGAATTTGCTATTCTTTCAAATGGTTTTGTTCATAACATTGCTGATAAATGTTTTTATACAAAAGTATATGATGAATATGTGATATTTGTTTGTTTATATGTTGATGATATGTTAATAGTGAGCAATGACATGAGAGGTGTCACAGAAACAAAGTGGTTTCTATCTTCCATATTCAAAATGAAGGATCTTGAACATGTAGATACCATTCTAGGTATCAAAATAACTAAAGATAGTGGGGGTTATTTTTTGAGCCAAACTCATTATATAGAGAAAGTGTTGAACAAATTTAATCACTTAAAAATTAAGGAAGCTAGTACCCCGATTGATCCAAGTATCAAGCTTCTAAAGAATGATGGAAGAGTTATAGCTCAAATTGAATATGTAAGTGCTATTGGTAGTCTTATGTGTGCGGCTCAATGTACAAGACCAGATATAGCATTTGCTGTTAGTAAATTAAGTAGATTTACTAGCAACCCAAGCTATGAGAATTGGAAGGCCATTGAGAGAGTTCTTGGTTATCTTAAGAAAAACAAGAATTTTGATTTATTATACTCAAAATTCCTTGCTGTCATAGAAGGATATACTGACGCCAGTTAGATATCAAGTATAGGAGACAATAAATCTACTATTGGTTGGGTGTTTATCCTTAGGAGGAGGTGCTATATCTTGAAAATCCAAGAAACAAACTTTAATTACACATTCAACTATGGAATATGAGTTTGTAGCTTTGGCAGAAACAGGGAAAGAAGCTGAATGGCTAAGGAATTTTCTTTTAGAAATTCTTTGACATCAAAGAACTTATCTTCTATATTTATACATTGTGATAGTCAAGCCACTTTAGCTAGAGCATACAGTGATACATACAATGAAAGTCTAGACATATTAGTCTAAGACATGATTATATAAGGAATCTAATTAAAGATGAAATTATCTTCCTTTTTTGTAAAATCAAGTAAGAACTTAGCGGATTCGTTTCCTAAGCCTTTGGCCAGAGACTTAGTGAAATCAACATCTAGAGAGATGGGCTAAAACTCCTAAGTTAAAAAATATATATTATCAATGATGGCAACTCAACTGAATATTAGTCAATAACTAGTTATTAGGTTCAATGAGAAATAAATTATTGATAAATAGAGAAATATCAGCACTAATAAATAAGCCCTATCTAAGATGTAAAGTGCTGAAGTAATGTTACAGTTTGAGGGTTGAGTTAATCAAAAACTCTTAATGAATTTCAGTCTATTTAAGACAAGTATCTTAAATATAACAAAGATACCGAAAGAAATTCACCTATATGAACTTAGAGATGGTGTCGTCTCAAGGAGATTTGAAGTTTTTCTTTCTCTGAAAAGTTCATGAATTAGAATGAGCACATGGCCATAACAGTGCTAAGTGAGTTTGGTGTAAAATTTATGAACACAAGAGTTTTTATGTGTGTATATATCACTTTTTGTCACTCAAAATAATAGATTCAAAGCTTTTATGCTACCTAGGATTTCGACAAAACCTTATGGTACATACACTAAGGTAAAGTTCAAATCAAACGATACTTTACTGTATTAATATAAACTGTTTCTTTTCTAGAATATTTCTTTATATTTGAACAAGTGGGGGATTGTTGGAATTATTGTTCAATTGTAAAGAAAGAAGATAAATAATAAAAGCGGGCACGAGGCACGTGCATATGACATATATTTAAATAAATTTCAAATGGATATATTATTTGAAAGAATATGTCATGATTCAAAAGGATATATCACTCGAAAGGGATATATTCTTTCATAAAAAGGTGCCTTCGTGTCTATAAAACTAATGATAAATAGAACTGAGAGTTATCTAATCTCTGTTATCTTATCTTTTCTCTAGAAAACTAACGACAAATAGAACTGAGAGTTATCTAATTTCTATTATAAAACTAACGACAAAGGTGCCTTAGAAATTTTTTACTGTTGCTTCGATGCAAATTCTCTCAAGGCTTGTCATATCCTAAAAGCTATTTGTAAGAATTAATCCCATAAACAACTCCGAAGAAAGAGGGAGGGCAAATAATGCTTTAACTAAAGCGTATACATACATGTTTCAAGCTTCTCTTATCCTTAACATTTCAGTCTTATCCAATCCAAAAAGATTCTCTTCCCAACACAAGCTACAATCGATCAAAGCTCTACAACTGGTATATGTTGTTATTCCTATGGAGAGATGGATCATCGTGCTAACAATTGTCGAAGTAACCAGAACTGACTAGATGATAAAGCTTTCTTGATGAAAGATGACTCTCTGAATACATGGAGGAACCACTTGAGGAGGAAGTCAAGGCTAATGAAGTTGCCGGGGAAGATAAGCAATTAATCCATGGTGATTCTGGTGAACTTCTCATGATGAGAAAGATTTTCCTCACTCCCAAAGATGACTCCAGAGATAAGTGGTTGTGCGCCAATATTTTTCACTTAGCCTACACCATTTCAAAAAAAAATGTCAGTTAATTATTGACTATGGTTGTGAAAATGTGATTTTTGAAGTGGCAATAAACAAGCTGAAATTAGAATTGAAAGAGCATCCTATACCCTACAAAATGTCTTGGCTAAAGAAAGATACCGAGGTAACTATTTCCAAACATTGCCTTGTCAATTTTTCCATTGGTTCTATCAATTTTGATAAGATATAGTGCGATGTTGTACCCATGGATGCTAGTCATATTATCCTTGGCTGACCTTGGCAGTTTGATAGAAGGACTACCCATGATGGCTTCCGTAATACCTATTCTTTTGTTTATGAGGGAAATAAAATTACTTTGGCACCTAGTAAAGAGCCTTTTAAGACTCCTCTAAATAAAAATCCTTATTCCCTAATTTGATCACAATGAAAGACGTAAAGGGTGTCATGAAGGGAGTTCGTGTTGTGTATGTTTTACTTAACAAAACCAGCATGGAAAATGAAATTGCACCTCCCATATCCCATCAAGTCCAACTTCTTTTGAAAATTAAGGATGTGTTTCCATCAGACTTACCACCCGGTCTTCCTCCTATGAGAAAAATTCAGCATGAAATTAACTTGATGCTCCACTACCTAATCTAGCTCATTATCGGATGAGTCCAACTGAACATGAAGAACTGCAACGATAAGCTACAAAACTCTTGAATAATGGTTTTATAAGAGAAAGTCTAAGTCCATGTGCTGTACCAGCCCTCTTGGTGCCTAAGAAAAATGGCACTTGAAGAATATGTATTGATAGTAGGGCAATTAACAAGATTACTATCAAGTACCGATTCCCTATACCTCATCTTGATGATCTCTTGGATCAAATTAAGGGTGCAACCATCTTCTCAAATCTAGACTTAAAGAGTGGATATCATCAAATCAGAGTTAAGTCCGGAGATGAATGGAAGATTACATTCAAAACCAAAGATGGATTGTTTGAGTGGCTAGTCATGTCATTCGGATTGTCAAATGCACCATCCACATTTATGAGATTCATGACTCAAGTTTTGAAGCAATTTATTGAAAAGTTTGTTGTGGTTTATTTTGATGATATTTTAATTTTTAGCAAGTCTACTAATGAACAATTGCAGCACCTTCAATAAGTGTTATGTGTGTTACGACAAGAATATTTGTATGCAGCCCCTGACAAGTGCTACTTTATGGTGCCACAAATCTTATTATTGGGATTTCACGTCTCAAAAGAAGGTATCTCAGTTGATGATGCTAAGATTAAGGTGATCCAAGAATAGCCAACTCCAACAAATGTGCATAAAGTTTGAAGTTTCATGGCCTAGCTTCTTTCTATCAATGATTTATTGTGCATTTTAGCACCATTGCAGCCCCACTCACCTCTTGTATGAAAAAAAAGGAGTTTTTGAGTGGACAAGAGCAGCCCAACAAAGTTTTGAACATCTTAAAGAAAAGTTGAGCACAACCCCAGTTCTTGCATTACCTAACTTTGATATTGTCTTTGAGGTGCATTGTGATGCATCCAGTACTGGTAGAAGGAGTTCTAAGTCAAGGAGGTCAACCCATTGCCTTCTTTAGTGAAAAATTGAATGGTGCAAAACTTCACTACAACACTTATGATTTGGAGTTTTATGCATTATTTGCACACTTGAGCATTGGAGGCAATATCTTATCCATAGAGAGTTTATTTTGTACATTGACCATGAAACTCTTAAATATACTTCAGGTTAGTAAGAGCTCAATTTCAGGCATGCAAAATGAGCTGAATATCTCCAAGAATTTACATTCAACATCAAGCACAAATCTAGAGTTCAAAATCAAGTTGCCGATGCTCTTAGCTGAAAGAAGAGATTGCTTCATACCATGCGCTCAATTGTTCTTGCATTTGACTCTTTTCAAGAGTTGTATCAAGAAGACCCTTACTTCTCAATAATCATTTCAAATGCACAAGACAAGAAGCTTGCTGATTTTACTTTATGTGATGGCTTCCTTTTAAAGGAAATTGTCTATGTGTGCCAAATTGCTCTCTTCGACAAAGGGTGATTGTTGAAATTCACCACAACGGACATTTTGGGTGTGACAAGACTATGCAACTTGTTTCAGCAAAATATTTTTGGCCCCATCTGAAACATTATGTACAACGTCATGTGATGAGTTGTTGAAATTGTCAAGTAGGTAAGGGACAAGCTACCAATGCTGGCCTTTATTTGCCATTGCCGATACCATAAGCCCCTTGGGAAGATATTTCTATAGACTTTGTCATTCGGCTCCCACGCACTTTGAGAGGTATGGATTCAATCTTTGTGGTTGTTGATAGGTTTTCAAAAATGGTACATTTATTCCTTGTCGAAAGACTATGGATGCCTTATCCATTGCTGAATTATTCTTCAAAGAAGTATACAAGTTGCATGGCCTTCCTAAAACTATTACTTCTGATTGGGACACCAAGTTTCTCAATCACTTCTGGCGACAACTATGAAAGAGTATTGGTACCAAATTACAATATAGTATAGCATTTCACCCTCAAACGGATGGACAAACTGAAGATGTCAATCGATCCCTAAAAAATATGTTGAGAACTTTGATCGATGGTAACCCTCGTTCTTGGGAGTCATGACTGTCACTTGAAGAATTTGCAAACAATTGCTCGATGAACTGCACCACTGGATACAACCCTTTTGAGATTGTGTATGGATGTCAACCAAAGACTGCTATCGATCTAGCATCTATTCCCTTTGCTAAAAAGTCAATTGATAAGGTGGATGATATTGTTTCTCAAATGAAAGTAGTTTATGAAGATGTGCGCCAACGGCTAGAAAGCAAAGCTGAATCCTATAAAAAGAAAGCTGATAAGCAGCGACGTGAAGTCATTTTTGAACTTGGATGGCTTATTTACCACCGGAACGCCATCCCATTGGAACCTACAACAAACTTAGTAATCAAAAGCTTGGCCCTCTTAAAATACTTGAGCGCATCAATCCTAATGCATATCGGTTAAAGCTTCCTTCCCACATGAAGATACATGATGTGTTCAATGAAGATACATGATGTGTTCAATGTCCGGCATTTAACACCTTATATTGGCAATTTTTTCAATAATGGTGATTCAAATTTAGGGACAAATTCTTCTAAAGGAGGGAATGATGCAGCCCGCATTCAAGACCAAGAGCCATCCCAAGTTTCTCATCTTTGACTTTGTCATTTCACAGGCACTACACCTTTCCCATGCATATTCTTGGAAGAGTCACAAGTGTTGGAAATATTGTGCTTTTATTAAGCTTCTAGTTTTTAAATTTGACTTAAGTCTTTTGGTTTTCTTTTTGTTTTGTCTATAAAAGACCATCAAGTCTCTGTAAAAGGAAAGAAAAAAATGAATGAAATTTGTCTAAATGCAATTACCTTGAACCTTGAAGAGTTCATACCTTTTCAAATTCTAGAAGAGTTTTCACTCCTTGAAGAGTTGGAGCGTTTCCAAAGTCTGCATCCTTGAAGAGTTACAGCCTTCAATCTAGAAGAATTGATATCATTTCATCTCACTACAAAAAAAATGACTTATTATGACGAATTAATTCGTCGCAATATGTACAAAAGTCGTCGTAATAAATTATTACGATGATAAAAAATTCATCGAAATATATTACAAATCGTCGTAGTAATATGTTGTCGTAATAACCTATTACGGCGCGTTATTTTCATCGTAATAGAGTCCTATTACAGCGATAACCTATCGTCGTTATATATTTTTTAAAAAATTTAATTTAATTAAAATCTTATTACGATGACTTATTTTCGCCGTAATATCAACCTATTACGGTGACTTATTTTCGCCGTAATAAGTTTTTATTTTAATATTAAAATTTAATTAAAATCTTATTACGGCGACTTATTTTTGCCGTAATAGGTTGATATTATGGCGAAAATAAGTCACCGTAATAAGATTTTAATATTTTTAAAATTTAAATAAAAACCTATTACGGCGACTTATTTTCACCGTAATATCAACCTATTACGACGAAAATAAGTCGCCATAATAAGATTTTAATTAAATTTTAAAAATATTAAAATTTTATTTTAATATTTTTTTGTATTGCATATGTTATAATAATATATATTAAAGCAACGATACTAGAAATAATTTTTTAATATAAAAGTTTCATAAAAAAATTAATAAATGCTTTCATTCATTTCAATAAAATCATCATATACAATGTTTCAAAAAATACATAATTTAAAAAAAATACATGTACTATGGAGGTGAAGTATGCTGGGATCCACTAGGATGATATCCAGGCACTAACTGTTGCATGAAAGCAGTGAGCTCAGCAGTCATCGCCTTTAGATCCTGGATAGTCCTCTCTTGCTGAGTGAGTTTATCCTCTTGCTGAGTGAGTTTATCCTCTTGCTGAGCGAGCTTATCTTCTTGTTGAGCAAGCTTATTCTCTTGCTGAGCGATGAGCTCTCGGCACTCATGTAATTCACCCTTTAATTGTGAGTTTTCAGAAGATGAAGAACTACCTCTAATTCTCGATGTACCCTTCGGTAATGGACCCCATCCTCTTTTATAACCAGATCTAGAGCCTAAAACCTCCTCCAAAATGACATCCTCATTGATTGGTTCTACTGTAGAGTCCTGTGAGGAAAGTCACTCTATTAACTGTGCCTGTAATGAAAAGAAAACAAATTCAATATGTTTAGTATAAAACATTACATTCAATAATATTATATTTTTAATTGATAAAACTTACATGGATTTCTTCAGCTTTTTTATTTATCTATTGATTCTTCTTTTTATCAAAATGAAGAGTATTCCACAGATGAAGTCTTGATGGCTCCTCTTCCGTAACAGGATCTCTCTGAAAAGAAACAATAATAATTTAAAACAATAATTTAAGACAATAATCTAATACAATTATCAATGTATCAATGGAATAATCTAATACAATGTATTAATGTAATAATCTAATATAATGTATCAATGTATCAATGTAATAATCTAATACCATGTATCAATGCATCAATGTAATAATCTAATACAATGTATCAATTCATCAATGTAATACAATTATCAATGTATCAATGTATCAATGTAATAATTTAGTACAATGTATCAATGCATCAATGTAATAATCTAATACAATGTATCAATTCATCAATGTAATATAATTATCAATGTATCAATTTATCAATGTAATAATCTAATATAATGTATTATTAAGAAGCAACTAGAAGAGTGCGCAGAAGCTTCAAACAAGTTTACTAAGACTACTCTGCTGGCAGAGAATGTTTTATCTAAATACTTTTAAGTAGTTATATTTAAGGGACGACAATCAGAACGCCCCCAAAACTATCAGATGGATCAACACAGTTTTCCCACAAAAAGCATGACTTTGATCACAAATTTGTACCTTGGTCCTCTGGACAATAAGTCATATTTCTTTAACATTACAAATCAATCTAGGAAGGGCAAGGGGAGGCTTTTATTCTTTGTTTTGGTTTCCTTTTGCTTTATAACTGCTTCCCAAGTGACAGACCTCATCAAACCTAAAGTACTTGATGAACAGCATAATCTATACTTCATAAGCAGAAGCAAAATATAAGTTAGATGTTTCGTGTTGCATGCCACCTAACTGACAATCAGACCTTGATTTAACTGACAATCACACCGAATTCAAGCTTGAATTCTAGTTTGAACCAAGCTCAATTCAAGCTTGAATTCAAGCTTGGTTCAAGCTTGGTTTATCTGAATGAACACTTAATGGATTCAAACATTAAAACATTTGCACTTAAAATCTCACCTATAAAGATAAAGTTTAGGGGAAAAATACTAAAAATGCTATTGACTATGCTGCTCTACAGAAAACCAAGCCTTATTGAGCTGAGCTTGAACTAGCTGGTAGTTTTGTTGGATCAACCTTTCTTCATTTAATTTCAAACCAACCTTTCTATCTTGTTGTTCCTTTCAAACCAACCTTTCTTCATTTAGTTTCAAACCAACCTTTCAAACCAACCTTTCATTTAGTTTCAAACCAACCTTTTCAAAAACTGGTATAATACGCCGATTAACTGGTGAATCGGTGGGAGAAGTCAGAACTGTATATCAGATATGCATGAGAGAAAAGCTGAGATGGCTCGTGAAGCTGATGGTTTCATTGCTTTGCCTGGTAAAATGTCTTTATCCCAATCCTTTAGAGAATTATAAGGTTAAATGTCTTCTTTTTTATGATGTTGTTGTTGTTTTACTGTTAATCTTATTTCTCATCTAACTTGATATTTCAGGTGGGTATGGTACACTTGAAGAACTGCTCGAGGTCCTTACATGGTATCAGCTTGGGATTCACAAGAAACCAGTAAGTTATTGCATGGCTCTACTTTAGGTACAAGGTGAACAAACAATTCAGTGTGAATAACTTATTTTGGTTTTCTTTATAAGATATCACTGCAATATTGGATTTCTAAATCCATTGCATTAGAGGTCCCCGCCAACTTGTAAAAATAAAGTGGGTCAACATTGCAAGGCTGTCTTCTGCCTTGAATTTGTTATTGGAACAACCATACAGAGCCTTTTTCTCACAATTGAAAGCATAAAGCTTTTGAAAACCTGGGTGTACTTCTAGTGAATGTGTCAATTTACTTCTCATTTTCATGTGTGTGTATCAGGTTTTCTGCTTACCTGTACTTCCACAAGAGATATTTATGTTCAAGCCTTTTTAATTATTGTCTATGATTTTTCTCATCTATGCCTGAAATTAGTTGTTTGTTCAATAAAAAGTCATAATAATGCACTGTATTACTATATATTCAATCTTTAGTATTGCAATCATGCTGATTTGATGACTCTTTTTGTGTTCTATAGTAGATAAGTGTTTTTAGGTCTTCTTTTGGAGTCTACCGTTTCAGTATTATAATAAAGATTTTGTCTAATTTGTTTCTTGGATGTCATAAGCTTACAAAGACTGAAAGCTTCATGACTAAGTCAGGTAATCAAGTTTCCGAGCAATCATAACATTAAACATCAATGATTGGTATCGATATAGTTTGGCCACCAACCCCCTACAAATGATCCCCGTCTGGGTTCAGATCCCAATTTCCAATCACCAAATCTAGCACTCAACATAGATGCTGGATCAAATCTTTCATAAATATGACTACACTAGATTTATAACACTACAACAATATCAGACCATAAAATACATAAATATAAAAGCACTAGGTTCACAGTATTCATTACCATATCATAAGAGTGAGCCGGTATAGACTTCGATCCAGTGAGAGCAGCATATGGCTGCAATTCCCGATTAGATTTATTTGTTTCTGATTTTTTCTACATCAAAGAATTAATGAAAATGGTTACATGAGTTTATAAAAAATATAAACTATTAAAATATTTGTATGGATGTATTTACCTTATACTCATCTGAATAAAAGTAATCACATAGAAAGTCCCAGTCACTCTGTGAGACACGAGATGGCTTATTTTGTTTTGCTAAGCTCATACTTGTGTCCCCACCGTGACTAATGAAGTGGATATGAAGCCGATATCTAAATTCTCGATAAACTTTATTCATTTGAAACTCAATACCTTTTTTAATATGATCTAAATTCATATCAAGATCGAACTTCTCCTGCAAGTATATATATATATATATATATATATATATATATATATATATATATATATATATATATATATATATATAAAGTTATAAGGTATATTAAGTACATTAAACGTAATCTAAAGTAATCTAATACAATTATACTGACCTGAAGTCGATCGATCATAGATGCTTTCTGTGCATCAGTGATCTCACTCCACTTCCTGACCGCAAGTGGTGCCATGTCACGTACAACCACTCCTATCTCGGTCAGAAACTCAGAGCGAAACTCTCCTAATGGTCATCCAACCTCAGGTGGCAGAAGAATAGGCAACTTCTGTCACGACGTGTATCAATCAGATGTGCGGACTTGTAACCACGAGCAGGACCTCGTCCCTTCTTCTTTGATGATGTAGCTGCAAAACATAATGAACTAAATTAGTGCAAAATAACATAAAGAAATATAGCCAAATAATATAAGTTTAAAGTAGAGTTATGACATGATGCGCCGACAGATGACCCCTCTGTCAGAGCTGGAATGTTAGGATAATCATCTGCCTCGATGTAGCAGGAGTATCTCTCGAAGACATCTGCAAACAAACATACAAACTAGAATTAACAAATAAGAAAGTATAAGAACATATAGTTATAATAAGTTAAAAAAAAATGAATGCTACCAAATTAATCACTGTCATCACTAATATGCTCATTTTCTTCATCATCCTCCATATCAGAACTATGTATAGATCCCTCACTGTCATAATCAGCTAGTGTGTCATCCTCCTCAACATCTTCGCATATAAAGTCATCTTGACCGATATCACTTTGACCTCTAATGTTTTCTTGAATTGCAACTATTTCAGCATCAGTGTCCGTACGCCGAGATGTTATTAAGTCCATGTTAGGTTGCTCACATGTGAATCGAAGGGCTGCTGAATCATCTTCTTGATATACTTCTTCCTGAACATCATCATCCTTTTTTGGAATATCCCACAAATGACGATGACTAACCTTGTATACCACTTTCCAATTAGAATTGTTCTTCAAATCATCCAAGTAGAAAACCTTTTCAGCTTGTGATGCTAAAATGAATGGCTCATGTTTGTACCATTCTGAACTAATATTTATACTTGTAATATTATAATGTTGTTGCATTCTCCTGTGCTTTGGTTCAGTTTCAAACCATTTGCACTTGAACATTATCGCCTTACACCTTTAACAAAATGAAATTCAAGGACCTCTAATAATATACCATAAAAGTTAATTTCTTCTCCTAGATGAGTAGAGGGAACACAAATGCTACTATTCTGTGTTTTATGGCCGACATCCCGAGCAGTGATAAATTTAACGCCGTTCACCACACAGCCAGTATACGAGAACACACGACTGTCGGGACCAATAGCCAATGAATAAAGCTCATCAGTAGCTTCAGATGCCCCAGCAAAATGCTTATTTAACATCTGGATAAACCAAACATCAACGTCATTTGAAATAAAGACATATGATATATTAATTAATAATATAAATGAATGTACGGGCTTACTTCATTTTTAAACCACTCCAAAAATCTTTCCTTTTAATTGGTCCAGTTGTTCCGGTCTAGTTGGATTTAGCTGATCAATGTGTTGGTATAGAGAACATTACGCTAATGAGCACTATAGAAAATTGCATGATATGAAGAAATAATTTTATAAGTATACTTACTTGATAAATGGTTGCACCTCTGGACAATTATTGATGAGGTACCAATGTACTTGTTTTAAAGTTTTATCATCTAAATGCACCATTCTTCTTTTCCAAGAGGCCGCCAACGAGTTGCAAATATATTTAATTGCTTGTCCAAATGGCTATCCGAATCAAAATTTCGTTCCGGACGATTGAATTTTGTTTCTATGCCTCAAGATACATTGAACAAAATGTTAGAGACTCGTTGACAACATAAGCTTCTGCAATTGAACCTTTCGGACGAGCCTTATTACGTACGTATTGTTTATACGTACCAAGTGCCCTTTCAAAAGGATACATCATCTACTTTGAACAGGTCCAGCAAGTAAGGCCTCGTAAGGCAAATGAATTGATAAGTGCACCATAACGTCAAAAAATGCTGGTGGGAAAATTCGTTCAAGCTTACATAAGATCACCACAATCTGCTCTTGTAACAACTCCAAATCCCTAACATACAATGTCCTTGAACAAAGTTGTTGGAAGAAATTAGAAAGCTCAATTAAAGTACTACTCTCATGTTTCTGCAAGAATGGTTGAATACCAATAGGTAACAATCTTTGAAGTAGTACATGACAATCATGTGTCTTCAAGCCGAATATCTTTCCATCACCTTCATTTACGCACCTTAAATATTGGAAGAATATCCATCAGGCACCTTCACAGATTTTAGCCACTTACAGAATTGTCTTCTTTCATCTAATGTTAAGGTGTAAGATGCAAGGGGCTTATAAACTCTATTACCTTGAGTTTGTAACCACAACTCCCTTCGGATCCCCATTGAAGCCAGGTCCTCTCTTGCTTTATATGTGTCTTTTGTCTTACCTTCGATGCTTAATAAAGTTCCCATGACATTGTCACAAATATTCTTCTCAAGATGCATTACATCTAAGTTATGTCTCAATTTTAATGATGACCAATACTCCAACTCGAAGAAAATGCTCTTCTTATACCAATTCAACTCATTTGGTGCACGCTTTCGCTTTCGATGTTTATTGTTTGGATGCTTTCCGGACTATTCAGCAGCTATGTGTTCTAATTGCATTAAAATTTCTTCTCCGGTCAATATTTTTGGTTTGACTCCATGCTCTCTACTTCCATCATGGAGTCTACTATTTCGCCACTTGTGATAAATAGGCAAGTAACGGCGATGTCCCATATAGCAAATCTTGTCTTTCAGCTTTTTGGATGAGATTTGCTCATTACAAACTGGACATGCCTTATAACCCTTTGTGCTCCAACCAGATAATAACGAGTATGCTGGAAAATCATTTATAGTCCATAAAATAGCTACGTGCATCCGAAAACTCTCTTTGGTAGATGCATCATATACATCAACACCTTCGGTCCATAAATGTTTAAGTTCATCCACTATTGGCCTTAAAAATATATCCATATCCCTTCCTGGAGATTTAGGACCGGGGATAAGCAACGACATCATAAAGAATGTCTCTTCATATATTTCCATGGAGGCAAGTTATAAGGTACTAAAATGATGGGCCACATACTGTATGCATTACTCATGTTCCTAAATGGATTGAATCCGTCTGAAGCAAGACCTAACCTTACATTTCTTGGTTCACTGGCAAAATTAGGATACTTTTGATCAAAATCTTTCCATGCTTCTCCATCTGCTGGATGCCGTAACACCCCATCTGTGATCGGTCGCTTATCATAGTGCCACCTCATATCTTCAGCTATATATCTTGAGGCATATAGACGTTTCAAACGAGGTGTGAGTGGAAAATACCGCATAACTTTATAAGGTATTTCTTACCTTTGTCTTTAACCACTTGGTACCTAGGCTCGTTGCATACCGGACATTTTTCTAAATAGGCATTCTCCTTCCAAAAGATAGCACAATCATGCTTGCATACATGTATGTTCTCGTAGCCTAAACCTAACTCATTCATCTTCTTTTTGGCCTCATAGTGCGAAGATGGTATTCTAGTACCATTCAGAAATGCCTCTTTTAATAGTTCAAGCAACATATTGAAAGACTTATTTGTCCACCGATTGAGGACCGTAATGTGCATTAACTTCACTAAGAATGTCAAAGAAGAAAACTTTTCACATCTAGGATAAAGCTCGGATTCCACCTCATTGAAAAGATCATCCAATTTCTTACTGTGATCGGTCCTTTCATGGTCAGACATCATCGGATTGTCATCATCATTGCCAACCTCAGTGTGAGCACCACTTGGGCCAGCAATGTCCTGCAATGCTTCGACCATCTCATCTTGTTCCCTTTCTGGGTCATCATCTTCATTCTCATTTTCATCTGAGACATTGCTTCCAAACTATTCTCCATGAAAATACCATGTCTGATACGTCTTCGAGAAACCCTTTAACATATAGTGTAATTTAACTAAATCAGGCTTATGCCATTTGCCATTATAACACCGCACACAAGGACAACGTATCTTCCCTTCTTCATTAACATGAAGCCTTGCCTTTTCTATGAACTTCTTAATACCGGCATCATATTCTGGATAATTTCGTTTCTTATGTATCCAACTCTTATCAATCGGCATCGTTGGTGATGTACAACAGCTGTTTGTTGCAAGGATATGTTAGTGATAAAATTTCCCTTTTTTTATTCAGTGAATTGTCCTACTATAACATGTCAAAATTAAGGAAAAGATTGGTAATAAAAGGACATTTTCAACATATGAATCCAAAAACTGATAAAATAATGATTCCAATCTATGATAATATCATAATTCCAATCTATGATAAAACTATCGGTACTTCGTAATTTTAGCATATGATGGGCAATTGGTGGTACCATGCTTGAACCAATGATGGCATTTCATGAAGCATAGTTCATGTCATGGTGGGGCAATCCATATTAACAAGGCCAATCCAAAAGCTTTGCAGTCAACAATTTTAAATATATAGTTTTTAGTTTAATTAATTTCTAATTTTAAATGTAATCTATTCCCATATGCCATGCATAATCAAATAAATGGACCAAAATCATACTTACCCAATTCAAATGTGATCTATTTCCACATCCATACAAAATCATGAAAGCAATCATAATCATGCAACATCAATCTACCAAATGTAGAGGAAATTCGTATCTTACTTGCAATGTTAAAAATCCAAATACCGTTACTATCCATGCACAGGCATGCTCATCCATGGTATCATATACAACTTCAAATATATAGATGGAATAAGCACTTTTGTATAAACAAATGTACAAGGGCTTTTATATAGATGGAATAAGCATTTTATTATGATTAGTGCAAGAAGTCAGTATGGCCCCCAACTTTTCTGAGGGAATAGGGAAAGGCAGTGCCAATGTCACCTGCCAATTGCCATTGCGTTTCAGATGGAAGCAACGTGAGTTCAAGTTACACAAAACCCTCCTCCATGGTAGATTCTAATAAGGCACAGATAATATCCAACTTGATCATCTTAAGATCATAACTAACAACTCTATATATGTTCATATATACTCTGACATAAAGAAAAATGCTAAATCAAAGAACAAACTTAGTAACAATTTTGACTTCAGATGCATGGTATTGCTGAGGAAAAAAGGCTTGTTCATTTATTTTTCAATTTGGTGAGCTTCCCTGCATTTGTTGGCATAATTGAGGCCAAGTAGATACTATAGTCTATGTGTCATGTCATGAGATTTCAACTTTGTGCTCATTTCTCACTGCATATACTTGTGTTAGATATAATTCTCACTCCTGAGATTTTTTGAACAAGGAGAAAGAGACCGTACGTCATGGATTCAACTATAAAATATATTAAGGCCTAGACTATATTGCAGGGATCAGGTGACCTAGAAAGGTGCCATTGACAATTATATCAAAGCTTCAGAGTGTGGAAATGAAAGTAGATTCAGATGGCACCAACTACTCAGCAGTCATTCTAGTAAAATGGCCCAATTAATATTGCCCATACACCAAGTTCATCCAATATTTAAACCCTTCCTCCATGTCTCCCCAAAAATAACTGATCAACCTTCTAACATTTCTCTTCTGCTGCTCTTCATGGCTTGTAAGCCACACACCAGCTCTCTCCTTCCTCTCATTCTCCTTACCTTCGTCTTCCTCCTCCTCCTCCCTTCAACAACCCTTGCAAGCTCTCCAAACAATGAAAGAGATGAGTTCATGAAATGGATATCATGGAATGTCCAAAACCACAAAAGAACTGCTGCACTGCAGCTCAACTCCAACTCAGAAGCGCTCGGCGGTGGCCCGAGAGCCCTCGATGTGAAGCTGGCCAAGGCCGAGGCAGCGGCAGTGAGATACGTTGTGAGCCAGGATGGAAGTGGGGAGTATAAGAGCATAAGGGAGGCTATAGACAGCATTCCATTACACAACGCTAGGAGAGTCATCTTAGAGATCAGACCTGGGATCTATAGGTATTGTTGGATTCAAATATCATGCTATCTTCTTCAGCTAATCGATCTAGTTTTATGTCTATCTCTTATTTGAGTTGCCAGTGGTCTATTTGTAAACATTTCAGTTCTCTTATTCAATGATCTTATCCAGAGGCTCACTTGCTAGCTCCTTGTCAGCATGTATGAGATGCGAATCACGTACGTATGGATTCATGTGTTGCCAAGTAATTCATAGCCATACTTAATATAATCCTTCATTAATCTGATGGGTCCTCTGCGTTCACCATCACAAGCCCAAACCGTAATCTTGGATTCAACTTTTATTATGATTAGTGCAAGTGGACAAGGTTTCCAATGGCTTTTGGTATCCATCCTCCTATCTGGTTAAAAGATAAATCCAATCTCTCCAACTTGAGGAGGTTCCACATGCTTATTGGTATTTCTCCACTAATTATGTACTGACGCAAATATAAATTCTCTAGGTGGCTAAAATTTCCCAGGTTTCTTGGAATTTCACCACTTATTCGATTGTCACTCAGATCTAACTACTCAATTGGCTAAGATTCCAATATTTCTGTAGTACGCCCAGTAATTTTGTTTTCAGATAAATCTAAATGCTCCATGCGCTTATTACTCCACAAAGACTCTGAAATTTCTCCACTAATGTTGTTCCAGGAGAAATCCAAGTACTTCAAACGGTTGAGATTCCCCAATATATCTTTTACAGTTGATAACTTGCTTTGAAAATTGCAATTGCCGAGAGAGAGTTAAAAGATAAAATCTATCATATGGTTCTCGAAAAAGGAATGGAGCAACAACAACAGCTTGATCTACTGGAAGCAAAATCTGATTTAATATGCCAACTCAATCTACAAATATACCTACTGCACCTGATTAATTTAAAATCAATACTTGGCATAATAAAATATGAAAATTGGCATCCTCACTAATTTAAATAAGCTATCATCAATCCCAACTCCAGTCCTGTGTTTTCTATGGCATAACTTAATAATCAAATTAAACAAAAGAGAGGTTCGGAGTATTACCTCAAATAATTAGGAAGACCAATCTGCTTTGGTCCGGAATGTATCCACCTGTGCACAATGAATCAACTTAGTTAGGAAAATGATCCAAAGAAATATAGCACATCAATATGATCCTATGCTGGACCTCTTGTGCTAAGGACTAGGAAGACAGGAAAAGTTGCATCGACTCGCCGTCCACAGGGTACCAGAAACAGAGCAGATTTGCGGCTCATGACCAAAAAAAGTGGCTTCGACGAGAGAGGAATGAGAAGAGAAGAACGTCACAGAAGAAAAGAGAGGGTCTACTGGCAAGTAGATGATTTGATATAAGTGCAGACAGATCCACCGTAGAGCTAATGAGGGCTGACAGAGAGGAGCTCGGCGTCCGCAGGCGGAGAGGAGCTCGGGGGCTGACGGCGTCCGGGAGCTGACGGCGGAGAGGAGCTCAGGGGGGAAGATGGCGGAGAGGAGCTCGGCGTTTGCAGGCGGAGAGGAGCTCGGGGGCTGACGGCGTCCGGGGGCTGATGGCGGAGAGGAGCTCGGGGGGAGGAAGACGGCGGAGAGGAAGGGTTTCACAAAATAAAATCACGCGAGGGTTTCTGCTGGAGTTTTAGGGGACCTTATTACGGCGAAATTAACTTTCGTCGTAATAAGGTCCCGGAGAGAGAAAGATATTTTCACTATATTACGATGATTTTTATAACTCGTCGTAATAGGTCTTTTAATTATGGCGAAACAGTATTTCACCGTAATAAAAAGAAAGAAAAATTTAAAAAAAATTAAAATCGTAAATATAATGTGGACTTATTACGACGAATTATAAAATTCATCGTAATAAGTCTTTTAATTACGTCAAAAACGTATTTCACCGTAATAAAAGGAAAGAAAAATTAAAAAAAATTAAAATCGTAAAATAAAATGTGAACTTATTAGGATGACTTATAAAATTCATCGTAATACGTCTTTTAATTACGGCGAAAAAGTTTTTCACCGTAATAAAAAGAAATAAAAATTAAAAAAATTAAAATTGTAAAATAAATATGGACTTATTACGACGAATTATAAAATTCATCGTATAAGTCTTTTATTACGATAAAAAAGTTTTTCGCTGTAATAAATAATTATTATGATGAATTTAATTTTTATTTCGCGTTATAAATAAACCTATAACGATGAAATATTTCGTCATAATGATTCGCCACAAATACCATACTTTTTGTAGTATTTTTCTTGAAGGCCTAGAAGAGCAACCATTGAAGTTCTATTCATTCTCAATTTCGGTCCTCTTGAAATGCCCATCTAAAAGATCTCAAAGTAGCAAAGTTGTAGATCGAATGGTTTCAAACTTTGGCTTTGAAATTACTTTATTTCATTTATATTAATCACTCTTCCGATCCTACTGTTTTGAGTAGTTGAAGTTGGACTACATCGTATTCTTTCTTCAAAGTTGCCACATCCATCTCATTATTCTGAAGTTTGTACCATTTCCCTACAGCGTTATGCCTCCATGGTTGTATGCAAAATTTATGCGGCGGCATCTGATCACCATCCGCAAATGATCTCGTTACAGTTAATTTTCTTGGAGGATAGTGCACTACATTCCATATTCGTCTGTCATGTGAGTTAAACCATCCACAATATCCTTGTTTCTTTCTTAGCCAAATATCTTCCTTAGGAGCATGCATTCTGATACTTGGACCAAAGAAAAGAAGTAAATTTGAGAACATAAATATCTTTTTTATGGCCTTCGATATGGGATTGGATAGAATTAATTAGATTTCTAGATTAATTTATTTTTTTTTTAAAAAAAGTTGTACACCGTAGATGCAGAGGGGGGGGGGGGGGGGGGGGTTCCATGCCGTGCAATGCTCGAAAGACCTCTCGTTCCATGATTGTCAGGCTTTTTTTATATTTATTCTTTCTTCCCCTCTGAACTGAAACAGTTCAGACCATGATTCAGATTCAGTGGGTTCTTTGAGAGGACGTGAGAGTTCGAGTTTTATATGGTGTGGAATCTCAAGATGTTTCCGTATCACCGTTGTACTGCAACGGATCTCATGGTTGGGAGCCCGGATCGGCTCGTCTCCGATGGCAGGAGTCCTAGTCGACGTCGTTTCCATATTGAGAAGGACCGATCGAACATTGCCGAGAGATAAATCCTCGGGTAGCGCCAAGAAATCGCGACGGATCGAGAATACTTCGTCTGCCGCTGGTCTCAGGCGCCAAACGTATGGTCTCCCACCTGTCAGAGGGTCGTAAATTGTGGACAGGATAGCACTAAAGGGCTAACGCCATGCAGTTTGCTTCGGCAGGGGTGCTCGGAATGGGCCAATCTGTCTATATCCCTCGTGGGTTGCACCGGTCACAGACTATCACGCGTAAATGGAATGAGTTTTGCGCCCCCAGTTTTCATCCAACCCAAGAAAAAGTAAGTACTCACCACTTTTGCTCTATAATTTATTTTTAAAATTATTTTTAATATATATTTTTTATGATTGAATACTTAATATTTATGTGCTTATTTTAATGATCACTTAAAATATAACAACTAAATTATCATAATATAATTTAAATAACCTACCAATTGAATTAATAATTTTAAATCTTGAGATAAAACTCTTCAATCCTACATAGTGTAAAGATGGGCACTGGATCGTATCCAGCACGGTTCGACATAGACCCCCCGACCCAAAAAAATAACAGCCGTATCCCAAAAAAATAATAGGCCATGCCAGACATGGCCCGTGGCCCATTTTTGGCTAAGCTGTACCGAGTTCAGCACGATAAATTTTGGGCCGTGCCGGGGCACGACCGATAACGGCTCCAACTGGATCGTGTCAGGCACGAGCTGGCCTAGGCACGGCCTAGTTGTAGCCGTGGGGGTTTTTACAATCTTAACCCCTCTAATAGCCATAAAATGATTATATTGAGGGGTATTTTGAAATTTTTTTATTTCTATAAATCTCATTCCTTCCTCATTTTCACCATACTAAATCAACTCTTTTCTCATTCTTGCTACAATTTTTCTCTTCTAGCAAGTGCTCTAGCAATTTAATTTTTAGTTTGCAAGTGTGCTAGCAATTGTTCAAGTGCTACACAAGTGGAGGTTCTTGTTAAGAAGTATAATAGAAAGGAGGTCACTTCTTGTTGAGAGGCGAGAGCACAAAAGGAAGCTCACAATCTCGGCTTCATGCTCCACCTCTGGTCCTCTTCTCAATTTCTCCTTGTGGTTAGTTTTATTTTTTTGCATTCATTAATTTAGAATTTTAATATGGTATCTTATGACGAAAGTCATTTTGGCATACCCCTATTTCTGAGGGAAAGAAAACTAATCCCCAAGTTCCCTTTAGAACCAGTGAATTGAGTGAAGGTCAAACATCTTCTAGTAAGAGGACTAGATGTTTGGAATAATTTTAATAGAATTATGGTTGATGGAGTCTTAAAAGCAAAATATAGAAAATGTGCAAAACTTTATAGTTGTAATAGTAGTGGAGGAACAGGGTATTTAAAAACAAATCAAGAACTCATAGGATGCATGATTCTCATCTGCAAAGTACCCTTAATATACAAGAGGAATCACTTGCATGTACTTTTACATATAATCATGAAAATCAGAGAAAATTACTTGTAATATGATAGTTCATGATGAATTACCTTTTAGTTTATGTGAATCTTTTAATTTTCAAGAATATGTTCAATTAGCCCTACAACCTACTTATAAAAGAACTAGTAGGTGTACATTTAGAAGAGTAGCTATGACAAACTTTTTAGCAATAAAACAAAGTTTAATTGAAATGTTCTCTCTTTTAAATGCAAGAGTTTCTTTAACTTTTGATATTTGGTCAGCATCTGTAGGTAGTAATTATTTTATTAATATTACTGTTCATTATATTGATAATGATTGAAACTAAATAAACTAATTCTTGCTTTTCGTGCTTTTAATTTTTTGCATTCAGAACAATAAATTTCAATGCTATTTATCAAACTGCATGCTTTATAATATTAATGATAAAATAATATCTATTACTTTTGATAATGCATTTAATAATAATTCTGCATTACATTATTAAATGACTCTTTGCATTCCATTTTAAATTGACAATTATTGCATATTAAATATGCATGTCATATATTAAATCTTTCTATTCAAGCTGGCATGGGCATGATTCAAGATATTATTTCAAAAATTGAAATGCAGTTTCTTTTATTCATGCTTCAAGAGCATGACTTCAAGAATTTAAACAATTATGTATACATCATGGTAAACATTTTAAAAATTTTAAACTTGATGTAATTACTTGTTGAAATAGTACCTATAGCATGATTTATGATGCATATCCATATAAAAACTTATTAAGTGCATATATTAATAATCATGGATTAAGATTTACATTGATTAAAATTAAGTGGAGTAAAGGTAAAATTTTGAAAGATTTTTTGGTTAGTTTTTATGATGCTACAAATGTTCTTTCTAGTATTTATTATCCAACTTCTTGTTCATTTTATAATAAGCATATATAATTAGTGAAAAATTTAATGAACATAGATATGATGATGTTTTAATGCCTATTATACATCAAATGAAACTAAATGGAATGAATATTGGGACAGGATATATCCTTTGCATAACTTAGCTGTTATTTTTTATCCTAGAGTCAAATTAAGTGGCATACTAATTTTAATTTATGTATATTGTGAATACATGGTTAAATATCCTAAACCTACTAAAAATGAGGTAACATGACTTCTTCATGATATTTATCTTTATATAATAAAAAAATTATGGATCTAGAATACCTGCACAAAGCTCTACTTCTTCTTCCAGTTCTCGTTCATATTGTTTTTTCATTCATTGCACAGAGAAGACACGCATGCTTCAAGTTTATCTTATTTTCTTCATCTTTAAGTAGTGAACTAGAATTTTATTTACAAAATGATCTTCATTCTGCATATAATGAAAATCAAATAAAGAATCTAGATATATTAGCTTGGTGAAAGAATATTAAAAATTAATATCCTGTAATGTCTGTCATTGCATGCGATATTTTAGCTATGCTGATGTCCACAGTGGCATCAAATCTACTTTCAGTGCAGGTCGGCATGTTTTAGATGAAAAGTAAAGTAGGATGACTGGCAATACGATTGAATTGCTTCTCTACTTCAAAGATTGGTTGGATGCTGAGAAGAGGCTTCAAGATAAAGGTAGACATGACTAACTAGCAAAGATGATGATGATACAAATACTACTGATGAGTGAGTCATCTCTATTTTTATAATTATATATTTTTATTTTTTAATTATTAAAGTGAGTCATCTCTATTTTTTTCTCCTTTCTTATTGTATTTTGGAAGTCAGGCCCAGTCCCCCTCCCTTCATGTAACATTTTAATTTTAAATTAATAAATGGATAGGGGTCTATGCCAAACCCCTCTCATTAAGATGACTTCATATTAATAAATTCTTTGTTTTCAATAATTTTTAAATTTATTAAAAAATTATTTTTTTATATTAAATTTTTTTAAGAGAATCAGGCCCTTGTGGGCCAGCACAACCCAAACCCTTATGGGCCGACACGGCCCAGGCCCTTATGGGCCATGCCGGGCTGGCATGCGGGCCGGGTCATGCCATGCCTGGCCAGATTAGGCCGTGCCAGCCCATGCCCTAATGGGCCATACCGGGCTTGATCCGCGGGCTAGAGTTTTTTAGTCCGGCATGGCCCCTTTTAATTGGTCGTGCCAGGCATGGCCTGGTTCGTGTCGTGCTGGGCCAGGCCATGGGAGGCTCGGCCCAGTGCCCAACTCAACACCGTGCGATGTAGCCTCAAAATAAGTAACGAACTATACTTCCATAATAGAAGTAGCAGTCAAAGTCTGCTTTGTAGTCCTTCAAGATATGGCTCCATCCGCTAACATAAATATAAATCATGATGTTGATTTTCAAGAATCAATGCAGCCAGCAAAGTTCGAATCTAAGTAACCTCTACCTTCAAATGATCAGTTCGTCTATACATAAGCATGTAGTTCTTGGTCCCTTGAAGATACCTCATAACCTTTTTAGCAGCTCTCCAATGGTCTAAACCTGGATTACTCTGATATCTTTCCAATTTTCTATTGCAAATGCAATGTCAGGTCTTGTGCAAACCTAAGCATACATTAGACTTCCAACAGTTGAAGCATATGAAATGTTGTGCATCTGTTTTCATTCAAGTTCACTTTTAAGGCATTGGTTCAAAGTGAACTTGTCACCCTTCACTATAGGTGCAACACTTGGTGAACAATCTTTAATCTTAAATCTCTCCAAGACATTATTGATATAAATTTCTTGAAATAATCCTAAAATGCCTCGAGATCTTTTCCTATAGATCTTAATGCCAATGACATAAGATGCCTCACTCATATCATTCATATCAAAATTCTTAAAGAGAAATTATTTCACCTCATGTAGCAACCCTTTATCATTGGTTGCAAGTAAAATGTCATCTACATATAGGACTAAAAAATAAATTTTGCTTCCACTAATCTTCTGGTATATATATTGATCCATGATGTTCTCTTGAAAACCAAAGAAAAAGATCACATCATAAAATTTTACATACAATTGACATGAGGCTTGTTTCAATTCGTATATGGATTTCTTAAGCTTGCAAACCAAATGCTCACCATCACTAGAAGAAAATCCTTCAGGCTATTTCATATAAACCTTTTCCTCTAGATCTCCATTAAGGAATGCAGTTTTACATCCATTTGATATAACTCAAAATCAAAATGAGCTACCTATTGCCATAATTATCCAGAGAGAAACCTTCTTGGATACAGAAGAAAATGTCTCCGTGTAGTCGATTCTTTTCCTTTGAGTGAACCCTTTGGCAACGAGCCTTGCCTTATGTCTTTTAATGTTGCCTTGTGAGTCTTTTTTTGTTTTAAAGATCCATTTACATCCAATGGCTTTTACACCATCAGGCAACTCAATGAGATCCTAGACTCGATTAGATGCCATAGAATCTATCTCATCCTTCATGGCATTATATCACAAGTTTGATTCCTTAGAACTCATGGCTTGTAAAAATGTTCCAGGATTATTTTTGGCTCCATTGTTATAGTCTGATTCTTGTAGATACACAATATGATCACTAGGAATGGTTAACTTCTTTATTCTAGTTGATCTTCTTAATGTTGTGTCAATGACTTTCTGACGAGTATCTTGCACAACTGATTATTGTTAAACAACATGATCTTTTAGATTATTATCAGCAGCTTGTGGAATCTCAATGACTGATTGTCGAGTACATATTTGAGCTTAAGGGGCGCTATAAATGACAATCAATCTCTCACTTGAAGTGAAAATTGGAATATCTGAATGTTCTTTCTCAGAAGAAGCCAAATACTGAGATTGATCACTCCTACTGATCAAGCCATTCTTAAGAAATTTTACATTTCTTGATTCCATAATCCTAGTGTTATGAGATGGATAATAAAATATATAACCCTTAGACTTCTTAGCATATCCAATAAAATATCCACTAATAGTCCTTAGATCCAATTTTTTTTCTTATGAATTATAAACTCTTACTTCAGATGTACATCCCCAAACACGTATATGTCGCAAACTTGGTTTCCAACCTTTAAATAACTCAAATGATATTTTAGAAACAGTCTTGGTTAGAACTCGGTTCAATATATACGTGGCCATTTTAAGAGCTTCAGACCACAAGGATTTAGGTAGCTTAGAGCTGCCAATCATGCTTCTCATCATATCCAATAGTGTTGGTTTCTTCTTTTAGCTACACCATTTGGTCTGAAGGCCCGGCATAGTGTATTGTACAACAATTTTATTTTTTTCAAAAAACCAAGCAAACAAACCAGGTGCCTGTCTATCCTCAATGTATCTACCATAATATTCTTCATCTCTATCTGACCTCACGATCTTATTTTGCTTGTCGCATTGTTTCTCTACTTCTGCTTTGCATACCTTAAAGGCATTAATGCTTCGTTCTTATTATGAAGCAAGTAGAGATACATATAACGTAAATAGTCATCAATAAATGAGATGAAGTATCTTTGACCATACAAGTCCATATCTAAACTACATATATATATATATATGTATGATCTCTAATATTTCTGAACTCCTCTTAGTATCTTTCTTAGACTTGTTGGTTTGCTTTTCTTTTATGCAGTCCACACAAGTACCAAAATCAGTAAAATCAAGAGTATCAAGTACTTATCTTTTACTAATCTTTTAATTTCTCAATAGAGATATGACCTAACCTTTGATGCTACAAAATAGAAAAATTCTCATTTACAACACATCTTTTTATACCTGTGTTAGTTTGGATGTGCATTACATTATAAGAGGTATTATTTTTTAAATTGATTTGAAAAGATTGTTAGATAATGTACCATTCTCAATAAGCTTAGATTTATAAATAAATCAACAGAGCTTTTATTAAAATTAAAAGAATATCATGAGAGAACAAGTCTTGATACTAAAATCAAATTTCTAGAAAAAGTTAGAATATAAAGGTCTTTTCCAATTCTAAAACAAAACCAAAATCTAAAACAAGTTTGCACGTCCCAATTGCTTCCATATGTGAACTCATCTTATTTCTTGAATAGATGTTTTATTCATTTTCCACTAGTTTTCTTTGATTTAGAAAACCCTGCAAGATAATTGAAACATGGATTGTAGAACCAGAAACCCTTTCTTTGTGTTTGGCTTTAGTTTTAGTCTTTCTCTGAGTAGCTAAATGTGCACTTTTTTTCATTTCTAGAATCAGCCTTGCTTTCTCTTGAACACACATGGTCAGAAGTTCATTAATTGACATTTGTCCTTATATGTGTTGTAAGATATTTTGAAGGGACTATACTGCTGTGGGAGCGAATTCAAAATAAAGTGCACTAAGAAAGATTCTGACATCTCAACCTCTAGGGATTTTAGCTATGCTGCAATGTTCCTCATCATCATGATGTGCTCATGCACACCTCTAATAGTAGTGAGCTTTATTAATTACAAATTTGCCATTAGGTGCTACCAATGCCTTATCTGAAGACTCAAATTATGCATCAATAGCCTTCAGAAATTCTTTGATATTTTTGCACTCAGAAATTGAACAACGTATACTAGTAGATATCTTAGTAGGTATGAACATCATACTGAGATGATTAAATCGCTCTTATCGTTCATACGCAGCAATCTCAGCCTGAGTGCTAGTAGATATAACTGAATGTGGTTCATTCTTCCTGATAGTATAGTCAATATCCATGCACCCTAACTGAAGGATAACTCTTTCCTTCCATACTTTATAATTATCACCACTTAAATCAAAAACATCACATTTCATATCAAAATATTTATAAGTAAAATAACTGCATAAAATAAAAATCATGTTTATGTAACTGAATTTGAGACGTACAACTTAATGTCATATCTTATTAATATAAGCATGCAACAATATGAATCAATAATATATAATAACTATCTGTAGGCTAATTAAGTTATTATAATTAAATAGATTCATTAACTTAATGATGTGACTAATAAATTAAATTCCTTCTTAATTAATTCCTATGAATAATTAAGAAAATAATTTATTATTCAATCCTAATTAATTATATAAATACAATAAAAATAAGATTATTGCATTAAATATAATTAATTATAATTAATATCATTTAACCTTATATGATCTTTATACTCAATATATAACTTTGATTAATAAAGTTCATGTGGCTAGTCCTTAATTAATTAAAATCATATTGATCACATGGCATTAACTAATTTATAAAGTAAGGCATTGGTAGTGATTAATCAATATAGCATTTCTAAATAAGATATGAATCAATCGAATTGGCCACGCTAGTGGAAGAGAGGTGGGGTCCCCACGTTACTTTCCTTAGACCCCAATTTAATTGGCTAGGTCAGTTAACAGAATCAATTAAAAAATTACAATCTCTTTACCTTCAAAAACCACTTTTCTAGACAACAATTGATCAATCAAACCCTAAAAGGATTTGCATTATGATTTTTCACACTGCTACTAAATATAATTTTTTCATGCATAGCATGCCAAGCATCTATTCAATGTAATTTCAAAATTATTATCTTAAGTAAAATTTTTTATCAATTAAAATACGTCCGGTTATAGCTCATTAGTCCTTTAGGCCAGTCTATACAAAACTCTGTAGTATAGTGGCTTAGGAGGCATATTTTAATGCAAGAAATTTTGAACTTAAGAAATATATAATAAAACAAATCATATCACATGATATAATAAAATAAATCATTAAAGAGATAATATGCTAATTTTAAATTTTAATTTCTTATCCCCTCTTTCGTGTCCATCTCGAAAATCAAGCCCCTTCAACACCATCGTGCGGAACCTTCTCTTCCTCATCGCACGATGTAGCCTCATCACGCCCTCACGTGCTCACGGAGCATCTCATCGCGTGGAGCGCATTAAAAAAAAAAGGGAGACTCACATAAGCTAGAAAAGGATTTTTTATGCAAAAATTCAAACATGAGCATTAACCACCATGCCAACATCCCATAGCCTCATCTTATCATTATTTTTCTTTTATTTAAATCATGCCTGAGAGTAGAAGAGGGGAGAGAAAACCTTGGGATAGATACATGCTTCATGGCACAATATCGCTGATGTTTCTCTTTAACAAAAATACTCTCTTAGATAAAAATAATTGTTAGGAGTGCACCAGATCTAACTCTCTAGTAGTCATGAACAACCTTCTTGGCGACCTTTTAACGCTCCTGGTATATAGGTAGTTGGGTCAAATGCACCAAGGTACTAACAGTAGCCTCCTTAGTAGTGCATCCCTAATATCTCTATCGCATGCCCATTGGATCAAATAGTCCAGGATGACTAAGAATGCCTTGCCCCTTTATGGCCATGATATACTAATTTTCTTTATCACCAAGTAACGAGGATGAGATAATAATTGTTGCTACGGAAGATTTAATTAGATCCCAAAATAATGAAAACACTCACAATAAAATAAGGCAGAGGTATTGAAGCTCTAATGCCAACTTTAAGAAATTTAAATCTACATAGGCATATTGTATAAATTTATTGCATTAAATAACAAGATCAATAAATTATCTCTGGCCATTGAATTTGTTTTGTGATCTACCTTCTTATGAGGAGGATCTTGATTGAGTGCAATGAGTAATCATCCTCCATTGAGTGCAATGAGCAATGAGCAATCACATAATGATGGTGTATACCCTTAGGATTTGTTCTTGATCAGAGATCCAATCTCTTTTTGGATTCCATATGGTTTTCTTACATATGATAAAAACCTTTCAGAGAGGATCTCTATTTATAGAGAAACTTTTTAACTCCCTTTCACCGCTTACTCCTATTAAAGTAAGTATTTTTATTTTTTTAAAAGATATATAGTTATCACTTAATTAATTAGTGTACGGATATTGTTAAGAGTTATCTTCAAGAAGATGGAGTTATCTACAAGTGGTTACCAAATAAAATAAAATAGGACCATCATCTAGGGGTGTAATCGAGCCGAGTCAAGTCGATACAGTGCTAAACTCGAGCTCGACTCAACTCTAAAATTTAAAGCTCGAAACTCGACTCGAGCTCAATCGAGTTTTTATTTCGAGCTCGAGCTCGAGCTCGATGAAATACTCGATGCACTCGAGCTTGACTCGACTCGAATTTCTGTATAAAAATTTAAAAAATAATTTTTAAGCAACCTATTCTTAACAAAGCTCAACTGTAATCCTTCATAAATGATTCTTTAATTCAAGAAGAAGCAAAGAAGGGATTTAGGGATTTTAGTGGTCTATTACCTTGTGTCCTTGTCATATTCGCCATCGTAGGAAAGAAAATCTAACCGACGAACGATGGTTTATTTCCTGAACAAAGATTGCCAAAAAAAGATAATCATATCTTTAATGAAGATAGGGCTTAATGGAGATAGGGCTTACCAGTTAGGCAGTTACCGCTTAGAGATGAGCCCTATCCTCTCGTTATTCATAGGGAGTTAGGGACGAGAGACAGATGGTTTCGTTTTCCCTAATTTCCTTTTAGGGCCCGCATTGAATCGCCGCTGAGAGCCTCAGAGGCTGATATGAACCATCGGTCGATGGGAAAATGGAGACGAACGACTGTTCATTTTTCCTATTTTGAATCGCTAAGAGGCTGAGATGAACAATGGTTCATTTCCTAATTTAAACCTTATTATAATTACAAGGATAAAAAAATAAAAATACATAAGCTCGATAAAGCTCGCGAGCCTTTCGAGCTGAGTATTTTAATACTCGAACTCGGCTCGATAATTTACTCGAGTAGCTCGAGCTTGAGCTCGACTCGATAAGCATCGAGTCGATTTCGAGTCGATTTCAAGCTACTCGCGAGTTGTCTCGACTTAGTTACACCCCTACCATCACCTATGAAATACTACATAATTAATCTATTAGTGAATCAAAATCATGTTTTTTTGAAACCTTAAGCGAGAGTTAATTAGTAACAAAAAAAGTTATAAGCACTATAATTTTTTTTATTCAATATGAAATTATATTTAGGATGATATAAATTTTTTAAAAAAATTAAAAAATTTTAATATTCAAAGATACCATAGTATTCTACGGCCGTGTCCAAATCAATCTTTCAAAGATTCTGTTGCTATTGCTATGACAGACCTATAGTCAAACTCTTTTTTTATTCTTACTATCTTAACGAGGCCTTTAACCAATTCTCACATTGAAAAGTATTGCACCGCTGCTCCATGCTAGAACTTCAGTAGGCTACACGATGCGCACCATGCCTACCACGTGCACCCCTGAGGCAAGCCCGAAACTACACCGCGACACCATGGCCGAGTCCCAATGGACGATGCCATCACTTGGCGCGGGGGAAAGAAAAACGAAATCGGAGCAAGGCATGGCGTCATTCACGCTAGGCACGGGTGGAACAAAACCAAGTGGTATCCAATTGTTTCATCCTTTTATTCGCTAATTCTCTGTCAGACCTTTGGAAACTGGAACCATTCTTTTTCTTTAGAGAGAAAGGTACGTCATACGTACGAAGAGAAGACGCTTTAGATCCTATCTGTTTAGCACTTTAATATCACTGCTGTGTTTGGATGCCATATTTTCGCCTGAAATACGGCTTTATTTTTTTTTTTTTTATTACAATCGAAAGATCATATCTGTCTAGAATGACTCAAGTCCAAACTATCAGAATACAAAAGTTAGAAAAGGATAGGCGGACAACTATCACTACAGAAAATTTTAAGTTTAACGACGCTTTTATGTTATTTACCGACGCTTTTTTAGCGTCGGGATACTATTTTTCGACGCTTTTTAAAGCGTCGGGAGAAAGGAGGTGGATACGAAATTTGCCGACGCTTTGAGAAGCGTCGGTAAAAATAAATATGCCGACGCTTTAAAAAGCGTCGGCAATTTCTATTTCGACGCTTTTTAAAGCGTCGGCATATAAATCTGCCGACGCTTTTTAAAGCGTCGGATTTTAAGCAATCCGACGCTTTTTGAAGCGTCGGCTTTTAAAAAGCCGACGCTTTTTAAAGCGTCGGCTTTTTTATAACCTACCGACGCTATCAAAAGCGTCGGCATATTAACAGTTAATTTTTTTTAAAAAACTAAATTTACAAACGTGCTGTCACGCACGTTTCCTCTGTGAGTGACTTCGACTTTCACACCTGCCTTTTTGATCTGCTTGACAGCAGCAGCCATACATGAATGTTTGATAGAGCATTAAATGCTGCAGTTTAAATGGAAAATCATTGAATCCAGGATGTTAATATACAAATGCCAGTAGAGCCACATACACTACAGTTCTCTAGTCAAAGATTTTTCAATACATTGTGTAGCTTACTGTGTTCTTTGAGAAACTTTTTTCTATTTGTGCCAAGCGTACATCACCAGTCACATTAATATAGCAAAAGTGCAAAACAAGTTTAAAAAAATAAAAAATAAAACAAAGTAACAGTCAAGGAAGATATGGTGCTGAATGCATTCAAGCATACCTTGATACGGTCAGCATCTGACAATGGTCTTGATAACACATCTGAGCTACAAACTCAATCACAGGGAGTGGCTCAATGAAAGCAGTGGATGACATATCTGGAAATAAAATACCAAAAAGCTTATACTCAGCCACAAGCAATCATGAAAAATATAGGGTGCAATGCCTTCAAGCTATGCAGTGAATAGGATGGCAAGGAACAAACAGATTCTTACCGATATTCAGTGAGAGGCCCATCTGAGTTGGCCTAATGCTCTGGTAGAAGCCACACCATGACTGTAATCCATCACCTAGCCTATGTGGTTTTCTGATCTCAGAAGAATAGAAGGATCTCCCAATAGATATGTACCTAGCAACGATTTCATCCAAATAGATTTTTTTTTTTCAAGAAATCAGCGGCAATTACTAAGGATTCAAATAGCCTACATGGGAAAGTAAACAAACAGTAACTACTGACAAGATAGGGTTAAAAAAATAAAAAAAGGTAGGGCACCTTTGACTCGATAATTCCCTCAGGACAATATCAAGAACCTGAAGAGCCTCCTGCGGAGCATCGACTGCCTCCCAGCAAGGAACTGATGCAGATGATGAAGGTCCGCACGAGCTACAAACCTGATCGCCCAAAATAAATACCTGCTCAAAAGAACAAATTATCTGCTTCCTCCAGCTTTTCCAAACTCTGTGACAGTCAAAAAAAAATTATGTTCATTTACACGAGAAGAAAGCATCATCTTTAGCCCATGCATCTCATCTAGAGACTCCAATGATAAGAAACTGTATCTAAAGGCACTTTCAAGAGTCACACATACTTGTCATTGCATATAAATTCTGCCCATATTTGATTAGAATCATCTCATACATTTCACTTGTAGCAGGCAATGCAATTTGAACTTGACTCCACATGCTTCAGTATGATCCGTATTATATGCTCATGACACATGAAAATTATTGTGGACCACTATCAGGCTGAAACAAGGATACAGGACATACCAACTGTTGCAAAATGACATGACGTGATTAATTGAAAACTGAAGCAAGGAAAGCAGCCCCTTAGTCAATCTCTTTGTTGATGAGCCATCAAACATTATTAAGGCATGACATCAAACTTGATATAACTGTGGCACCATTCTAGAATATCAAGGCCCTACCATGCCAAAATGTGGCCGAGACAACCTGGCTTGATAACATGACATGCAAAAGAAGCCATTTCATTATCCTGGAAAATTCTTAGACAACATCAGATGCACAGGGAAAAAATCACCGATAAACTATCAAATAAATTTTTTTAACAAAATCAACTACTAGAATAATCAAATTTGGGATTGTTCTTCACCACATCACAAGGCTTCCATTAGATACTCTGACTCAAGTTCTCATCCATAGACATAAACTATAATGAGAATGTAATAACGAGAGGATTTCATACATTCTTAAAATCACATTGCATACATTTCATTGCATCAACTAAGAGAGTTACAAGTTAAGTTTAACAAAATTTAAAAATACATAAAATGGAAGATCTAAAATAAAAGTATGTGAGGTCAATGATCTGTAGGAGGAAGATCGTCACCCTGTCCGCTCCGATCTGATGCTCCAGGAGCCTATAAGAATAATTAAAAAAAATTAATTTGTTTAACTATCAATTGCAATATATTAGATAAATAATTGATATAATATAAGAATATATATTTAATAATATATATATATATATACCTGATGTGGAACAAACATGTGTACGATGGATGTAAGCCGCTCAATGTGCTCTCTCATAGAATCCATCGATGCTCTATCGGCGGCACTCCTCTGTCGCATCTCCTCCATCTCTGCTCTATCATTGGCACTCTTCTGTCGCATTTCCTCCATCTCATGCTCAAGTCTGCGAACATCTGCAGAATCTGCAGCAACACGTTCATTTCTATTCATCTCAGATAACTGAGTGGGGGTGACTCCAACTCCATAACCCCTCACTCGACCATAGCGCTCTGGCCCCATCAACTCCGTAAATACGTCGGCCTCAATACGACCACTCTGTATAGAGTCATCAACACGCTCAGCAATAAGAGCTGTAGCTCTTTCCTGTATTAATTTAAAAAAATTAGTTAGATCTTATTGAATAATAAAATCAAATTAAAATCGTTGCATGAAATAAATTGTAATAAATAATTACATATAAGTCCCTTGACTCATCTCGGACAAAAGTGCCATCACGGTGAATATGAGTCATTCGATAAAACTCCACCTCACCAGGTTTCCGTCCATGCTCATCCATCTACAAGAAATATTACATTTTTTTAAAACTAAATTTTATATTGATAAAACTAAGTTGTTCGTTCATGCATTTATACCTACATACACACATTGTTCATGTCAATGTAAAAACATGTGAAACATTGCTAAAGATTGGAGAAGACGGAGACTAAACTGAAAATTACATCAAAATTAATCCTGTCTTTCCCATTCTTTTCATCAGTTTCATTTATATGAGCTGCTTAGTTAAGTGTAAAATGTTGGTGCTTGTATCATGAAGTGCTTGTTATGAAGACAAGTTTTGATGCCACTTTTCCCCTCTTGAAGTGCCATTTTCATTTTTAACTCTCATTTGTTTTCCTATCATTCATAAGCTGGAGTTGCTGGGGCCTAATTGTCTTGCTCTCTTATGTGTTACCAGCAAGAATGTGAGGAGCTGGCAAGGGGAAGTGAGGAACTATTAGATACTACTATTTAGGACTTTGCAGAAAAGCTTTTACTAACATCCGCATCTTATTATGCTATAACTAATGAAGGTGAATAAATGGTAATGACTTTATCCACTTCCAAAACTATCTTAAATTTTGAATCCAGGAGGTCCCTCCTGAAATTTAGATGCCGTACTGCCACCTTTCTTCTATTGCAATGATCTTAGGTGATCCCTGAGGAAGGTAATGACATAGGAAAGGTGAAACAGTACAAAAGAAAGCAACTAGTCTATCAAACTCCCAAAACTCATGTTCCTCTACTTCAAACCTTGAAGCTATTAAGATTGTGCACTCTATCAGCTCCTGCTGTCCATATATATTATCTTGAGAATTAGGGCTGTAAGTAGACCACGCCATTCACAACTAGCTCAGGCTTAGCTTAATAACAGGCTTCTTTAAGCTCATCTGATTGAGAAATAAGCTAAGCTCAAGCCCCATTTTAATGCTCTAGGCTTGCAAAAACTGGTGGAGGCCTGAGCTCAACTTCAAGCCCATTCATTAGAAAATGTATGAAGCCTGAACATTTTGCAGTTAAGCTAATCTAGATCATATTTCCATTTAACATAAGAAGCCAAGCCTGAGCTGCCAAATTCTGGTTCAACTATTTCGCAGCCCTATAATTCTGGTTCAACTTATTCGCAACCCTATTGAGAGGCACATCAAGCATCAATGTTGGCATTATCACAAGATCATATATTTGAGATGATGGTGAGTGTTTTTGGTTACCAAAATCCAAAGAATTTGACATCCTGGACCAACAGAGTTTGCTTTTCTACATAGAGAAAGTGGTCGTTGTAGATTTGTATTGTCATGTAGAATCAAGAAGAAGAGGGAGCCTCTTCGGGACTCAAGTTGAGAATTCTGAGAAAATGCTCTGGGATTCTTTTCAGTGATAATTAATTTGGTTCCTGAGGATCCTTAAATTCCTTGATAGTATTATGTTATCCAAGCAAAGCATTATTTGTTAAATACTTGCGTATTCTGGTTGTACTGCAGAAAATTTAAAAAAATAAAAATTGCATGTCAAGTGAAGATAGAGAAAGAGAAATGCAAAACAATTGCTGAAGCTGAATCAGAACAACTTCAGAATGAATTGGAAGATAGACTTCAAGAGGAACTCCTGCTTCGTGAGAAACTAAGATAAGTGCCGTTTCATTTCACTATACCAATATATGTGCCGTTTCATCTCACATATATTCTATACAAAGTTCCTCTATGAAATTGACCTCTAACATATTCCCTACGTCGAACCTTTGTATATAAGAGGACTAATAACAACTAATAACAAACAAAAACCAGATCACTCTCAATTGAGATGCTGTACCGTTAATGTCAATCTAAAGCTATATACATAGAATGAATATGCTGAGTAATGTGTTAACTGAATCCTGAATTTTATATTTTCTGAATTTTATAGTTTCTAAAACAAGTAAATGATTTGATATAAAAAATATAAATTTTTAGTTTAAGGAACATACGAACTCTTGTCTGACTCGCGCATAACTCTTGGATCCCGATGTATGGGGAACAGACAGAGATGCTCGTGCAGCTTTACCAATATTAGAATATGTCTGCAAAATTAAATAAATATACTTATTATATTTTGAAAAAAAAATATTTTAAAGTATCTTAAATTATTAAATAACAACATACCTGTCCCCTCTCGGAGAACCAGTAATGAACCAACTCCATCCACTGATGAGGGGGTACATCAGGAGGACAAGTACCAACTACTTGCTCCTCGGTCATACCCGGCAACTTGTACTTCATCTTCAAATATGCCTTATATTCTTTCCATTTTCGGTTTAGAGACTTCAATACAAAATCATGAGTGGATGGAGGTAGTACAAACTTAGACTGCAAAACAATTTAATTGTTAAGTCTAATAATTGACTTAATTAAAATAAAATAAGCTGTTTGTAAATTAAAAAAATATAAAACAAAGCATAATATAACAAGTATACAAAATAAGAAATGTTTAGATTCAAATTTTTACCTGCACAACTCGTATAATCTCAACTTTATACGTTGGAAGCATGTCATTCCATTTTGCATAACTTAATGGACATAGCTGATGCCTCCGTGCAACTGACCCTAAAAAGGAACTCAATAAGCTAGCGGCTTTTTTAATTGGTTGCCCCAGCTGATTGCACTCAACCACTATCTGCTCACCCTCACGCATCTGCCAGACATCCCGAACTAACATGGATCCGCGTCTGCGTGAAACCCTCCCAGATTCGTCTGCATAAAAATAGATATGCATGTGTAAACTATAGTAAAAAGTGTAAAGATATTTTATCAAACTAAATAAAAAAATAAATTACCCTGAATGTGTAGCTCATCATCTCCTACATCGACAATAGGATCATGATGCTCAGAAGATGGACCTCCTACACCAACAATAGGATCATGATGCCCAGAAGATGATGGACCTGCTGAAGAACCAGCATGAACCTGCTGTGATGAAGCAGAAGTGCGACCCTCTGTCCGTGAGCGCGGCATAATGTCACCTATCATTTACATCAGAGTAAGAGTTAGTGAAAATAAATATTAAATATATATATATTAAACAAAGGGGTAAGAGTGAGTTTTTTTTTATTGAATCCTAAGTAAGAAAAAGGAGAAAGATGAAGATTAAAGAGTGCAAATTTATATGTATGTGCTGGTATGATGACATGTTTAGCAAATCGAAATGAAGATGTCAAACATGTGAATACAATATTATGCATGCATGCAATCTCATTTAAAAATCCACATTTCATATTCTAAAAGCATATTTATATCTGTCAACTATTACCTAAAACAATAAAGCTTGGTTTGGTGATATGAAATGCACTAATAATAATATCATTCTCATTTAAAAATCAGTGTTTCCTTAAAGCTCGTGTAGTCAACTTTATGAACTGAACGCAGAAACTGTCTGAAGAAGCAAACCTGCTCAGAAAAAAAATTACATTCGGATCACAATGTGGAGGTCAAATACTCTTCAATATGTTATGGATCCTTGGTAATTAGCTATTTTTCATCATTACAATGAGTATGAATTCCATGAGCAAAAGATAGGCTTATATATTATTGAAGGAACGACTCTTACAATCCAGATGAGGATGGGTGATTTGCTCCAGAAGTTTAAATGCCGACGGCCGAAAGATGTATCTCTTGCAAATCTAAACCTGTCAGGATCTACCAAACCATTTCCACAGCAATGCAGTTGTTAGTACACTAGCATTCTTTTACATGTATCTGAGTGATTATTAGCTGATCGATTCATGTTTGAATCTACCATTTGAAACTTGGTATTCGGCAGTTCTAGTTTCCAGTTCCCAGGCTTTCCAGAAAATATTGAATAAATTTTTATTACTTATAAAGTAATAAAATATAAATGGATGAAAATGATCAGAGCATATTGAATAAATTTTTATTACTTATAAAGTAATAAATATAAGATGAATCAATACAACAGTAATTGAAATGCATACTTGAATGTTTGTTTCAACACTAACTTGGAATCTTTGTTTCAGGTTACTAAGATTGAAGCAGAGTACATTCCACCCAGAAAAGCAGGTACAATTTCTTCCTTCTTTAACAATGATTAGTAACCTACGATATAAACCACTTGAATAAAATTCCTTCTCTTATATTTCACACAATAAGGAAAAGTTAACCATTTCCAGGCACAAATAATTTCCAGGCACCAATTATCAAGCACACAACAAGCAAACCACCAAACTTCAAAATGTCCAAATGCAAAGCCAACACAAGAGTGGTACTGAGCCTTGATATAGTGACATATGCATAAAAGAAAGACATGTTTTTAAACTAAATTTTCAAACTAAAAGGCCAAAAAAATGTGGTGTTCAAGGTCAAAAATGTATGACGTATCTTGCAAACTCCAGGTTCTCTCAGGACAGATTAATGCAGATAAGCCTAAACAAAATGTAACAACCACCACGTGATCAACACCCTAACTAGCTCCATCCATCACTAGACCACTTCATACTGGCCCCAGTCATTACAAATTCAAGATGCACCGGAAACCTCTAAGTCTTTACGTATAAAAATAATATTCTTCAGTGTTTCCTTAAAGGCAGGTATAAAAATCAGTGTACGTAGCCTTATCCCACACGAGCAGAAAGATAGCTTCCATATTTTAAAACTATGACAGTTGGGTTATCATGGAACAACCTTACCATTGCACTTACCATTGCACTAAGGCCCACCCTGATAGTATAATTGCAGAGCTTCCTTTAAATCTAGGATGTATAGCTAACAACCATGAACATCAATCATCCCTTGCTGTCTCATACAACGTAAGAGAGACTCAATGTACTCCAATGTTGAGTACATCGTGCGATTTTCTAGTCCTAGAGAGTAATGTCAGTGTTATCATTCCCATGATTTAGTAGTCTGCACAAACGTATAGAATTTTGTTTCAAAGGAACATGCAAGATGAGGTTCTGTCAGAAAGATGAAAATAGGAAAATAAGATTTTTTTTTTCTTTTTCTTTTTTGAGAATAGTGTGTGAGAGAAGTTGTCCCCCACCAAAATTTACTTAAAATCAGATATTCTATTGTAATTTTTTTTTTTTAAGCTTCTCTCCTTCCATACGTGCTATATGTATACGTTGATAAATTTGTCTCAAGTCTTCCTCTTACTAATTGAAACTTTCTTTCTTCTCTAATATGACCATATCTTGAAAATATTAGGTGGCAGACTATCTTTCCCTGGGCTCTTTGCAATTCAACTTAAAATAGGCTTTGAAAACAAGCAATGTGGCTAAGAATATTAGAACAAAGTTATTAGACGCCAATGACCTATACACCTCAATCAAGAATATCAGCCACTGCTTGAATGACAGGACGTTCTTCAATCAAGAAAATCAGCCACTAATTTTGGGTTAGGCCATAGGTTTGTGGGAAACAAACTCATTAGATACAAAACAAGGCTTGTGGGAAACAAAACAAGAATTTTATGGACAGAGAAAATATGTACCTGTATTAAATGTTGAAATGGGATACTTGCCAATTTCAACATTTAAGGTCTCAAACAAAAATGAGAAAATACGTACCTGTACCTGTATCCCAGATTGCAAGCTTCAATCGTTTCTCCCCAATGTCAACAATATTTACCTTAAAATCAACACCTAATGGAAGAAATGGAATGACAGAAGAATCTAAGTCCATTCAACAAACAAAGTTTAATTCTAGAATGAAACTTACCAATCATGCTTATTAAAAGTAAATCCAGACAGGTAGAAAGAAGGCTGAAACAAAAGAGTTTTTATAAGCCAGAAGAAATCTGGATATTGAGAGTACGGCCGAGGTGCATCACAAAATTTCTAAGAAAGTCCATTATAGTACAAAATTTAATACCAACAATAAGAATCAAGCATTATCATTTCCTTCAAATTCTGTCCTAACCAAGGATACCGTCGCATGTATGTCATCAACCGGTACAAAATTGAATGGCATTGAATGCGTATAAGTGTCATCATCTTCATCATCTTCCAACTGCTTTCCCATATCATATAAGTCCCTCGGTTTTGTTTTAATAACAGTAGCCCAATCTTTATCTTTTGCATCTTGTACAAAAAATACTTGACGAGCTTGAGAAGAAAAAATGAATGGATCATCCTTCAATAAGGCACCAGTATGTATCAACCTTGTAAAATTTACAAGTGTAAATCCATTTGTATCCTTCTTTAAACCCCTTGATGAGTTTATATCTACCCAGTCACATCTAAATAATATGACTTTAAAGATTCCGTAGTAATCTAACTCATAAATATCTTTTAGTGCACCATAATAAGTTTTTCCATCTGCTTCCACCATAACACCGCTATTTTGTGTTCTTCTAAATTTCTCACGATCTTTAGTATGGAATTTAAAACCATTGATTATGAAACCATTATATCTATTGACAACTTTGTTAGGTCCTCGAGCCAAGGCTATTAATTCAGCTGAAAAATTTCTCTCCATCATCATTGATACCTAGAAAATAAAAAGGAATGTTAACAGGTTATTTGATACTAAATCTATACATATATTCTCTAAGTATATATCAAACCTGTTTTGAAAGCCAATCAGGAAATAACTCGACTAACCATCGCTGTTCAATCCTTGGATTAGGTCGAGTGCCATGATTAGCTTGTCGTTGAGACATTAAAAATTCGCTGCATAAAATTTACTTTATTCATTTAGAACAAAAAATAAGATATGATATTTAAACGTGAAATGCAATAGATCATACTGACCTACGATAGTCAGATATTATTTCACTATGGAGTAACACATAACGATGTGCTTGTGCCATTGATTTAGGATCCAATACAATAGTTTCAGTTTTTCCCAAGACTCTACCTGCAGTTGAAAACTTATACAATTCTGCATTATGTACGAAATCACTATACCGTTGAGGTCTATTAAATGTTGTCTCTACATCTTGAAGATATCTTGAACAAAATGTCAAACACTCTTCAGCAATATATCCTTCTGCAATCGAACCCTCTGGATAGGCTCTGTTTCGTACATAATCTTTCAATCGCACAAGGTACCTACAACATAAATTAATTTTTAAATATAGCATAATTATGATGCTACTTTTATTAAAAATTATAGTGGATCGATCAGTAGGATACATCAGCCTATATGTCGTACCTCTCAATAGGATACATCCATCTATAATGTACCGGTCCACCAAGCTTAACTTCCGAAGCTAAGTGAATGAGTAAATGTATCATAATAGTAAAAAATCCAGGAGGAAAAATCTTTTCCATCTGACAAAGTGTAATAGTAACATCAGACTCCAACTGATCAAGCTCTCCAGGATCAATAACTTTTGAACATAATGCCTTAAAGAATGATGATAGCCGAATTATAACCGCAAGAACTTGTTTAGGCACTGATGATCTTGCCGCTATTGGTAAGATATCTTGCATCAATATGTGACCATCATGACTTTTGAGATTAGAAATTTTCATATCTTTAAGATGCACACACCTTGAAATGTTTGATGCATATCCATCAGGTACTTTAATATTTTTCAATACTGCAAGAAAATAATTTTTTTCTTGAGGAGACATTGTATAAGATGCAGGAGGCAAATAAGTTCTATCATTAGCAAGCATAATAGGATGAAGCTCCGATCGAATACCCAATTCTTTTAAATCCAATCGTGCCTTCATGTTATCTTTGGTCTTTCCATCAACATTCAACAATGTTCCAAGTAGATTATCACAAACATTCTTCTCTATGTGCATGACATCAAGATTATGCCGAATAAGATTATGTTCCCAATAAGGTAAGTCAAAGAAGATACTCCTTTTCTTCCATAAATGCTTGCTAGGCTGATTTGTACATGTTATCTGTACATCTTCCTCATTTTCTTTTTCAAAAAAATTATCTGAATCTACAAATACTTGTGCATCCATATTACTAATAGTCACTTCTTCTGACAATCCTTCTTGATCATTCCTTCCTCTTTTTGTAGAAGACTTTGAGAATTTACCATATATGTAATTAATGGAATCCATTTGTATACGAACATTAGTTCCAGAAGGTGGAATTGGTGCACATCCCAATTCTATGGTACCATCAAATAAATCTTTCTGAAAACGAAACGGATGATTTGGTTCTAACCATCGACGATGACCCATATAACAAAATTTTCCTCCATGTTTTAACCAAATTGAATGTGTCGAATCTGCACAACAAGGACATGCAACCCTTCCCTTTGTACTCCAGCCAGATAAATTGGCATATGCTGGAAAATCACTAATAGTCCACAACAAAGCTGCCCGTAGTTTAAATGTTTCACCATTTGAAGCATCAATTGCATCGACACCTTCCCATAACTGTTTCAATTCCTCTATTAAAGGTTGTAGAAAAATATCAATATCATTTCCTGGACCCTTATCACCTGGAATAACCATTGACAAGATAAGTGAGGATTGTTTCATGCACAACCATGGTGGCAAATTGTATGGTATTAGAACAACTGGCCAAGTGCTATATGTAGAATTTAGAGTCCGAAAAGGATTGAAGCCATCTGAAGCTAAACCCAACCGAACATTACGAATATCAGAGGCAAAATCAGAATGCCTAGTATCAAATGCTTTCCATGCTAGACTATCTGCTGGATGTCTCAACATTCCATCCTTCGTACGCCCTTCATCATGCCATCTCATTAATGAAGCTGTTTTCGAGGATGAATATAGCCTTTTCAATCGAGGAATTAGAGGAAAGTAACGCAATACCTTCATCGGTTTTTTTATTTTGTTCGTTACATCATCCTCATCCTCTTCATGAGTTGTCCATCGTGAAGATCCACAAACATTACATGACTCTCGATCAGCATTTTCACCATGATATAACATACAGTCTTTCGGACAACTATGGATCTTTTGATATCCAAGATCCAATTTCTTAACAACTTTCTTTGCTTCATAATAAGAGGATGGTAAACCGGAGCCTTCTGGAAATGCATCCTTTAGTAATTTGAGGAGCATGGTAAAACTCTTTCCGGACCATCCATTCATATATTTTATATGAAATAAATGTATAAGAAAAGAGATCTTAGAAAATTTCAAACAACCCGGATATAATTGTTCATCTGCGTCTTTAATCAAATTATGATACCAAGCTGACTCAGTAGTTGATGATTGCATCTGATCCTCAACAAATGTTTGTTCCATAAATGTAGAACCATCACATATTCCACCCGTTTCATGTATATTAGATGAACCTCTAAAGTTTTGAACACCATGTCGAAAAGCATCTGTGATCAAACCTGTCATATCATCTCCTGCAAGGTTATCTTTCATATTACCAGATCCAATATCAGACGAGGAGGGTTGATTACTTAATATTGGCAACATACATTCTCCATGAAAAACCCACCGAGTATAACCTCTAGCAAAACCATTCCATATCAAATGTTCTTCAATGATTTGTGGATCTAGATAAGAACTGTTAACACATCGCCGACACGGACATGAGATCTTTCCATTCAAACTACTTTTATCCATACCAAATTTAATGAAATCACGAACTCCATCTAAATATTCTTTAGTATTTCTTGGTTTATTTATCCAACTTTTATCCATTTTAGGATAAATGATCGATAAACAACCAACTTTTATCCAATATCCTGCACGTATTTCATCATCATTAGTGTTCAACATTTAATAGCAGGCATATAGAAACACCAACAGATAAGCATACATTGCTTGAAGATTGGACAATGAAATAAAGAAGCTTAGATTATTTTAGCTACATCTTATCAGGATGCAGATAGAATTAAAAAGGTACAAATATTAAAGAGATGGTTTGAACTTTTTCAGCAAGAGCAAAATGAGAGCATTGCTGGTTACTTTATAAGAATTTAGAAGTGCATTGTTGATTATTTTATGAGAGTTCAGAAGTTTATTAATAACATGAAAGCCAATGGAGAAGATATCTAAGATGAAAGGAACATAAAGAAAATTCTTTGAACCTTGATTAAGCAGTTTGAATATGTGGTGATTGCTATTGAGAAAATAAGAGATATCAAATCCATAACGATTGATGAGTTATAAGGTTTATTAGAGGCACATGAGCAACGTCTAAATAAAAAGGCAGTAGTTGCAGCTGAGCAAGCATTAACAGCTCAAATAAATTTGAAGCAAGAAGAAAAGTCATTAAATAAGGAAGAATCAAATCAGAAAGGTCAGAGATATAAAGGTAGAAGAGGATGGAATAAATCCAATCAAAAATAATACAGACATGAAACTCAGAACAAAAATAAATCTAATATGCAGTGGCACAAGTGTAAAAAAGTATATGCATTAGCAGTTTGAATGCAAATCTCATATTCAGTGCCACAACTATAAAAAGTATGGTTACTACAGTTATGAATGTCATGCCAGCAGATCTGATAATCAAAAGAATCATGCTAAAATTGTTGAAATGTATACAAGGTGAAGTAATCATTTGGATGGTAAGAAAAATGTCCAAATAGCCATGGTTCAAGCCACTCGTCTACGCACTTTGACGCTGCTCATCTTAGGAAAAGTAATTAATGCAAGAAAAAGATCTTTATGCAATATGCGCAGATTGAGGAGAACATGTTATTGAGGTTGCTTTGGCACAAATCCATGATGGCACAAACCCAACTTGACTTGCTCATGAGTGAGAAAAAAAAAATCAATGGTGTAAATTCTAAATATGGGTTTGACATGGTGGTGATCGAGAGCACTAGCTTCGACAGCACACGGGCCAACAGTTTCAAGATGATCTTTAGTCCAGGTGTTCACTGAGATAACAAGCCCAAAACAAGGGGACAAAAAAAAAAAAAAGATATGAAACCAAATTACAGAATCGCATGCAAAGACGGTCATCAAAAACTTATCATGACAAAAATACCAGTAAACATAAATTCCAATCTTGGATTCATCAATGTTTTGTTGCAAGTTGTGGAATGACTCTATCTCCCTCCAATCACCCAGCCCCTTAATGTCGTATGCTTTTCTCCAGATATTAGCATTCTAAGAAAGACCAACAAGAATGTAACTAACGTTTCCAAGGTTAACAATGGTGATATACAATGAAACAGAGCATTGACTGAATTTAGCAGATCGTGCAGGGTGTCAACAGGGTTTGTTCTAACCTGCTGCAATCCTGGTAGTAGGGAAAATTTGTGCATTATGCTTTGCTCTTTAAACTTGTTGACTATTTGAGAATTATCTCCCTCTATTTCTTAAAAGACATCCCTGATCTAACTACTTTGCTCTTCTAACGCTCTCCCTGTGACAAGGACAATTTAGCTATTATCATACATCAAAATGTTGAGAGTATCAGAGTACTGACATCTCAAAATTCAGAACATTATTCCTAACAGACAAACCAAATCCATTGTCCACTGAAAGGTCATTTGTTTCAACGGTTAGATAAATGAATATTTTACATGGAAACTCATGAGACAATTCAATAATGGCATATAATGCACCCATGATTTGAACAGTTACATATTAAGCAGCTGCCACCAGCCAGCAAGTTGCAATAACGTTACAATTCATGGGATATTGAGATCTGCCCCCAAAAACAACCACCATATTAAGTTTAATTGTTGTTGACAAAAAATTTTATAAACCGATCCTTGATTTCATTAGACATTTTAAGTTTAATTCCTAACTTATGCTTAAATATGTATAAAGTATGTATAACCATGTATGGAAACAAGTCCAACAATGTGCGCACACAGGCCAAACTGTGTACAACACATGTAACATTGAGATCTTTCAGGTGCACAGAGCATACCAGCCAACAGAAGCCAAACCATGGTCAAAATGTTCAGGCTCACTTGGCTACTGTCTCAAGGTGTTCACGTCATGTGCTCAAGCTGAGCTCAGTCCTAGTTGTTCAAGTATGTTTCCTGCGCCACTTGAACAAGCTAATTCTCAAGCTGAGCCTGGCAAATACTTGCATGAAACCAGCCAGTTTCCAAAATCAGCACGCATATATGTCAAGCCTCAAGTGGCAGCTTCAAATCAGCTCTGTTTCCAAAACAGATGAGCTTAATTTAGCTGGCAGGCAAGAGACGTTTAGGAATGGCATGGTTCATCTGGAGTCAACCCATACTAATCCTGGAGTTCAATAAATCGAACCCACCTTTCCCTTGAGCTATATATGTTAGCATGGTTTAACCATTGGAGCATCATATGTAGGTGTTTATATGTAATGAATTTAACAGGATTATTTATAATCAGACAAATTTATGGGAACTTATATTTGTAAAAAGAAAAAAAAATGATCACTAAAATCATACTTGCTTTGCATTTTTATTCACCGTTCTGGTAAACAAAGTTCTCATTACATTTTTTGCAACTTCCAACTCTTTGTCGTGTATATCATTTTCTATCTCTAAATTTGAACTGTGGATTTATTGCCAAGGTCATAAATTGATACCATTGCACATGACCAAATGATCTCCATAGGCTCTGCTTTAGAGTTGCCCGTTGAGCCTGGGTAGTCCATTACTCTATTTTGCTTCGAGCGCACTTGAATCACGTTGTGATTTTGACTGGGTAAATGAGAATTGCTCATTCACAAATCTCCTATGATTCATAACTGTAAAACCAATATACGACCCAATCCTATAACGATGCCCCAGAACTTTCATGTAACCTATGACAGCCTCTTGGGTTTTGTGGAAACAACAAAATGGCTTCATCTAAAAGCATTTATCTAGCTAATCTTTCTTTTGTGAAATGAATTTCATGGAGTACAAAAATGTTAGCTGTGCTCCAAATACATAACAAAAAGAGAAAAAGGAACATAAGCACTACCAAATTCAAAGTATGCATTTCATATTTCCGATAGTTAACATGCAGAAATGAGATCAAAATCACAAAGATTAAAAAGGTATTGAGCATATCAAATAATGTTTAATAACAGAAATCTCTGGAGAAAAAAAAGAAGATTATTACCATATCATAATCACAAGAGTGATGCTAGAACTACATGCACATGCAAATGATATTCCATCAACATGATTTGTGCAACACAAACTAGCCCATGTTGCAGGCAACAACTTGGGGCAACTTAATGCAGTGCAAGGAGAATCTAGAAGTATGTAAGAGGGTGCAACACGAAATTCCATGACCCAAAAAGAAGCAGATATAAAAGACACACTTGTAGAAAGTGCTTTTCTGAAGAACAGGGAAGCCATGAGTAAAAGGACTTGGTTGTCTTGAAGAAGAGGGTGAAGAGAAGGATAGAGAGGTCACCGCTTAGACAGGGGGCCTACTGCCTTGGATAGGAGAACAAATGAATAAGTCAAAGCAAATAAAGAAGTCAGTCCCTGGATGAGAGTAGACAGAGAAGAGGCCTTCCTAGCATTCAAGCCGGGATTCCTGGATGACTCTATGGCTTTGTTGTGGTCACTAAATCATTGAGGGGACAGACAATAACTGGAGTGCGTGCAACACCATCAGTGATTTATATATATTAGACACTGATCCCATTGACTTTTAACAAAGAAAAAACCAATAATTTGTAGTTGAGCATAAAGCAACAATTTTTAGTCAATAATTTCTAGTTCAGCAGAAACTCCAGGGAAGGTGAAAATGGATATTTCCTAACATAAGAAATGGAGTTAAAATAAGGGGAAAAAGATTGCAGCTATAGCAAATTTTGCAACCATAAAGGAAACACATGAAGGAATGGTTTTAATGTTAAACAAATACAACTAGGTTATACCCCATGCCAAAATGCACTTCTGAACCACATAAGCCAATAAGCCATGTTGTCAATCACGTTCCAGATATATTAAAACGAATGTCTATTGAAATTCAAGTAATTTGTGTACTTCCAACCCATAGTTCAAAACATATCTTATATTTTGTTATTAAAAACTAATGTTTGTGACCACTTGATGCATAGGAAATGTGTCTCTTGGGCATTCAAAGATTTTATTTACAAGAATTTTGACTGTCATAATTCATTTTGAATGGTGTAAATTATCAAATCAAATGTCCTACCATGTAATTTACTGACATGGCGTAACCAAGTTGGTTATCCACTAGGATTATTAAAGCCATTCCAAACTCAACTAACTAGAGAGAATCCAGAAATTTGAAGAAAATACAAAATGTAACCTTACTTAGAAGTTCAAATCAGAGGGTTGAAGTTTGAGAAATATTTGAATTAAGCCCCTTTATGATGAGAAAAATCATGAATTAAGCCCCTTTATGATGAGAAGATCAAGAGTTTCTAAAAATTTGAAAGCTAGCACAGAAATCAGTAAAGATTTTGTCATCTTCACTCAAAGGGTCTAATTAACATCTAACTCTCATGACCACAGACGGTCTGGAGCACAGATGAGAAGATACCTAGATAATTAATTAGGAAGAACAGAAAAATATAAAAAGTAATTAGTTGTGAATTTAACAATCTCCTCAACAGCTAGTGTTGGACCACAAGCTTGGTAAAGTTCTATGATGAATTAGTGATGAAGCTTCAATGGACAAATACTGATATAGTAAATTGTCCATGAATGCAAGAAAACAATGTAAAGCAAACAAGCATATACTGTATAATCAACATAAAAGTTGTTGTTAAAAAGGAGCAACCAGCAGAGAGTGATAATTCAAATTCACCTACACAAGAAGCATTGATTGAAAAAAGAAACTTAATCAAGTACACTATCATATGACACTCAGATGCTAAAAGCAATGCAAGTGCATTGTTCATGGAAATAAAACAAAGAAACTTGAAACTTGACTCTAACAAGAACGAACCAGGCAACTTCATCTCATCTAAAGGCAAGCAAGAAGAGTATGGTTGTCCAACCATGCATGGGTCATGGGATTAACTGGGCATGTTCCATGAAAAAAGTTTAGGGCCTAGCCAGATGCACAAATACGAAGGTAAATGATAAGGTATGCAAAATTGGCTTCCAAGAATAGAAAATGCAAATTCATGAGTTATGGAGGACATTAGCCTTCCACTGCTTTTAATTTCGTCAAAATTGCAGTCAATACATATTTTCATTAAAGCATTGAGCAATATAAGATCTAAAACAAACTTGCCTGTTGAAATAAAAATTTTGGAATTAGAATCCACATCAGTTCAGCTTAATTAACACAATTTCCAAAGACACCAACGCAAATAAAGGATGCAAAATATGGCAAAAGAACAGGAACTAATAGTAACAGCAAAGAAGGAAAATTCCACAGCCTGAACTCATAGGCTTATAAGAAATATCACCCAGGTCACCTACTACAAAATTAACAAGAATATATATATATTTTTAATGGTGATGGGAGATTTCCAACTTGACCAATCAGCATCAACCAAAAAATAAAAAATAAAAAGTCCTGACTAAAACTTTATTTGATGATCAGAGGGGTAGAGAACCTTCATCTAAATCATCTATAACAGGATCAAAATGTGATCCAAGTAATTTTCTATTAAAAAACTTTGAATTTGAGGAACTTACTGGTTAGTGAAACAAGCAATAGACCAAACAACAAAGTCGACAAGAACAAATCAAAGAAGAACTATGAGAGACAGAGCAAAACAATACCTGCCCTTCTATGCTTGCCACCTCTTTAAATAACTCTTTGGCAGTTCAACCCTCGTTGAGCGAATATACCCTTCAAAACCGAGATGAAGAATGTTAAAGAAGCATGGCAAGTGAGATCACTTCATGTTCTGTCCCATTCATGCTTCCTACCAAGTCAGAGAGGAAACAAAAAAATAAAGGAAACCAAACAAGAAAAAACAATGGGCTGGAAAGAGAAGAGAGGGCGGTAAGGATTGTGTTTGATATGAGAAAGTGTGATCAGAGGGTTGTCTGAAAGGCAAGAGGCAACAAAACCTGTGATGTTAGGGTTTTGATGTTAGGGTTGTCTGGTTAGTGAAACAAGCAATAGACCAAACAACAAAGTCGACAAGAACAAATCAAAGAACTATGAGAGACAGAGCAAAACAATACCTGCCCTTCTATGCTTGCCACCTCTTTAAATAACTCTTTGGCAGTTCAACCCTCGTTGAGCGAATCTACCCTTCAAAACCGAGATGAAGAATGTTAAAGAAGCATGGCAAGTGAGATCACTTCATGTTCTGTCCCATTCATGCTTCCTACCAAGTCAGAGAGGAAACAAAAAAATAAAGGAAACCAAACAAGAAAAAACCTAACCTGTGATGTTAGGGTTGTCTGAAAGGCAAGGCGCTGCGGGTGGGGAGGCTCTCGAGCTGCGGGTGGGGAGGCTCTCGGGCTCCGGTGGGGAGGAGGGGAGGAGGGGGGCTGCGGGTGATTAGGGTTAGGGCTATATGAGGGTAAGGCGGCGGGGGCGAGGATAAATCCCGATAGATAGAGAGAGAGAGAGGCGGGGGGGGGGGGGGGGGACTAAATTTTTTTTTAATCCAGAGAGAAAGGGGGGGGGGGGAGGGCCTAAATTTTTTTTTTTAAAACTAAATTATAGAAAGGTTAAAGTCGGAGACCGCGCGTGGAAAATGGGCTAAGAACAGAGGAAGATGAAACAAAGAGAGGCCATGGAAGGAGAGGATAAGTAATGGCTTTGAGAAGATTTATAGAAGAAAGAAAAAAAAAAAAAAAAAAGTAAAGGACGGATGGGGACAAAGTAGGAGAGAGAGAGAGAGGTGGGCTAACGGTAACGGATAAGTTAAAGGGCCAGAAATTTGAAGGAAGAAGGGAAACGGAAAACGGGTCCAATAAAACAAAATAAAGACTTGCCTATTAATTAGCTGTCATCCACGTATTGTTTTGGGACCTGGGCGGTGCTGCTGCCACCCAAGTCCACGTTAAAAATATCTCCACTACTAAAACTAGAATAAAAAAAAATTTAAAGTGCGATGGGATCCAAGAGCGGTGCGGCGACGAGTTGAAAGGACATGTGGGCTACTGCCAGTTTTTTTTTTTTTTAATGGATGAGTGTTTTAAAATAAACCAGAAAAGGAGGGGGAAAAAAAAATCTTTAGCGTTTCCGCTTGGAGTGGGAGTGGACCGCATCGATGATGATGGCTTATTTTTATGGTCTGCTGTCAGATCTACTGGACCTGGGCCGTGGTTTGTCCGGTTGCTAGGATGAACGGTGGTGATTTAGAGAGGGGGAGGCAGACGTCCTCGTGGTTGGAGCTCCGTGCATAACAGTTGGGAAAAAGTTGGACTATTGGTATGATATGCACCACGTGATGTGCTCGGCTGGAGGCCACCAGGACGTCAGGTGCCAACAACTCCGAGAGAGAAAGATAGCGTTAATTGTTCCGACGCTTTAAAAAGCGTCGGCAGACTTAATAAATTTTTCACGCTTTCTAAAGCGTCGGTAAAAAAGGGTTGCTATATTTAAATTTTAAAGTAGTGTGGGTTCTTAAAAATTAAGACTTTTTAGAAGATTTAAACTGATTGCTCAAGATGTGCAAGTGAGTGAAATTAACTAATAAGCAATGCACAAGCAATTAATAAAGAGAGATAGAGAGAGAGAAAATATAGCACGGCAAACACAAGATAATTTTATAGTGGTTCGGTGCAACCAACACCTACGTCCACTCCCAAGATTCACTTGGGTCCACACTATAATCTCTCTAGATTACAGCCGAGTTATTTTCCAAGCTCACAACTCAAACTTGTTGTTTTCCACGGGTGCACAACGAACCCAGCTGGTTTTAACTCGGGCTTACCAGCACAAAACCCTACACGTTGTTTTTCATGGGCTCACAACTAACCCATCACAAGCACTCCAGCTTGCAACGAGGTATATCAACCTCCACTGATTCAATCCACTAATTGAATCAGCAAACAATTAGAATAAAAGTGTTTGGATAATGAAATGCTCCCCTTGAGCAAATATACAAATGAAGTACAAAATAAAGAGTTAGAAAAGCCTGATAGTATTGCAGATGGTAGTGGCTTTGGCTTTCTTCCTTCTTCTCTTTAACTCCTCTTGAATTGTTGAATCACCCCTCAGCAAGATTCTTGACCGTTGAAGGCTTTGGAGTTGAGATGAAGCTTTTTCTCCTTTTGAAAATCCTCCGATTTGACTTTTGAAATGCTTGTGGATTTTCTTTTGATTCTTGTGGATTGATGAGAAGGAGCAGACGACACTTCCTCTTGGATTTCACTCCTTTTGAATCACTCTCCTTTGAGCTAGATGATTTTTCAATATGCTCTGTTTTTCCCTCTTTTCAAAAGATATTCTTTTCTCTCTTTTTGATTTTCTCTTGATTGTTTGATTTGAAAAGAGCTCCTCTTTATAGAATCTGCAAAAATATATCCATTAGAGACAAAGAAAAATAGCCGTTATTTGAAAATCTTACCGTTGGGGCTGATGTGTCATCGTTAAAAATTGCGCCCAGATTTCGCGGAGTCGACTCGAGCTTTGTGGGAGTCGGCTCGAAGTCGATTACTAAAAATAGAAACATTTTAAGCATTGAAGGGTCGACTCGCGAAAACTAAAGTGTCGGCTCGCGAAAGTTGGGAGTCGACTCGAGGAAAATGGGGAGTCGACTCGAGAAGTGCTCAAAAAACATGGTTTCTGTTGTTTGAGCGGAGTCGGCTCGCACAGACAGGAGTCGGCTCGCACAGAGTCAGGGGTCGACTCTTGAAAACCAAGGGTCAACTTGAGAAAATCAGAAAACTCTGTGGCTAACAGGAGTCGACTCGGAAACCCTTGAGTCGGCTCGGGAATGATACAAAAATCAGAAAAATGTTCTGATAGACTTTAAAACTTGTCCCTAATAAATTTAAAATATAAATTTGACTTGAATACATTAAATATGACATTAAGTATGGATTCAAGACATGTTTCAAGAATTCACAGATTTGAATTATAATGTGTAAAAATTCCTTTTTGAAATCTTTTAAGCATAGAGCTTGAAACTCCTTTTTCTAATAGATTCAAAACTCATTAAATATAACCATTGATAGTCCATTCCTTTCAATTTGAATAAGCTCAAGGTTTTTGATAAATAAACACATTGTATTCTTTAAGGTACTCATGGCTTTTGGAAATCATCAAAATCAATAAAGTTGGGGCAATTATGTTTCAATAATTTCTCAACAGCTACTAAGCAATGATTACTATTAGATAAATTGTTTAAATCAATTAAGTATACATTGTCATTTCTATTACCAACAATATAATGCTATTGTCAATGGGATTAGAAACAGTGCAGATAGAAGCTTCAAATGAAACTTTGAAACCTTTATCACACAATTGGCTAATACTGATTAAGTTATGCTTTAAACCATCTACATACAGAACATTCTCAATGAAAGTAGAGGGAGTTATCTGAATTTTACCAAATCCCGTAATCTGGCCTTTACCATTATTATCTCCAAAAGTGACAACTCCTCCTCTTTTATCTTCAAGGGTGATGAATTGATCCTTGTCACCCGTCATGTGTCTTGAGCAGCCGCTATCAAGATACCATTTTGTTTTAATCTTTTGGCCGCAAGACACTCCTGCAAAGTGATCAAACTTTCTGTTTAGGTACCCAAGCTTTCTTGGGTGCTTCATGGTTAGTAGCAATAAAGATTGTTCCTTTTGAAACCCATATTTTCCTTCCTTTACTACTTAAATTCTTGTTAATTTTCTTAAAATTACATTCAAAGGCTTTGTGTCCCTTTTTGTTACAACAATGACATGAAACTTTATTTTTATCTTGTTCTTTTCTAAAGAAGTTTTTGACATATTTTTGTTTTATATTAGGCCTATAACCTAATCCAGCCTTATCAAATATAGCTCTTTGATTACTCAATAATAAATTAAGTTTTTCAGAACTATATGTAAATTTATCAACTATATTTTTGTATTTATCAACTTCCTTCTTTAATCTATCATTTTCATTAGAAATTGATTCTTTTTCTTCAATCAAAACTTCATTTTCTGATTTCAATTTTTCAACATCATGAGTAAGATTATCTTTTTCTTTGAAAAGATTTAAATTATCATTTTTAAAGATTTATTTTTCTTTTTCAAAGATTTAAATCATCAACTAGTTCATTGAATGCTTCAAACAATTCTTCAAAAGTAAAGTCATTAGCTTCGGTACTTACCTCATCATCCTCTGTTGCCACAAGACAGATATTTGCAACTTCCTTTTGTTCCTCGTTGGAAGAGGATTCATCGCTGTCACTCCATGTTGCAATGTATGCCTTTTTCTTATTCTTGTAGGTCTTTTTTAGTTGAGGACAATCATATCTAAAGTGCTCCGATTTCTTACACTCATAGCAAATTAGGGAGTCTTCTCTTTGTCTTTGTCCTTGTCCTTTTCTTTATCTTTTTCACCTTCCATCTTAATTCCCGATTTCCTTTTATGAAAGGGTTTTCTTCTTCTCATGAATTTCTTGAACTTTCTAGCAAGAAGAGCTGTCTCATCATCATCTTCATTTCACTACTGCTTTCCTCAATTTCTGCAGCCTTAAGAGCTATAGTCTTCTTCTTTTTAACTTCTTCCTCTATGTGCTGCTTCATGGTTAACTCATGGGTCATTAGTGATCCAAGTAGCTCCTCCAAAGGTAAAGTGTTGAGGTCCTTGGCTTCTTGGATTGCTGTCACCTTTGCTTCCATGTCCTTGCAAGTGACCTAAGAATTTTACGAACCAATTCAAAGTTAGTGTAGGTCTTGCCAAGACTTTTTAGACTATTTACAATATCGGTGAATCTAGTATACATGCATGCTATAGTTTCAGTTTGTTCCATGCTAAACAATTCATACTTATGAACTAGAATATTAATCTTAGATTCTTTAACTTGATTTATACCCTCATGGGTAACCTCTAATCTATCTCATATTTCTTTTGCGGAATTACATGTAGAGATTCGATTAAATTCGTTTGCATCTAAGGAACAATATAAAACATTCATGGCCTTAGCATTGAGCTGAGCCATTTTCTTATCATTATCATTCCAATCCCTTTCGGGCTTAGGAACAATAGAACCATCAATCATGTATGTGGGTGTACTAGGTCCATTAATTATGACACTCCAAATTCATAATCTGAAGCTTGAATGAATATCCTCATTCTTGCTTTCCAATATGAATAGTTGGAACCATTAAACAAAGGAGGTCTATTAGTAGAATGACCTTCAGCAAATGAAGATCCAGTTTGAGCTGCCATTTGGATCTTTAGCTCTTGATCGTGTAATCAAATAAATAATAAGCACTTGCTCTGATACCAATTGTTAGCCCAGATGGCAACCTAAGAGGGGGGGTGAATTGGGTTCTTTAAAAAAAAATTTAACACTTTAAAACTTAAAACCAAATTTCACAAAAATTAAGTATGCTAGAGAATGAAGCAATAATTTAAAGCACAGTAAGAGAGGGATAGAGACAAGAGCACGACAAACACAAGATATTTATAGTGGTTCGGTGTATCCAACACCTATGTCCACTCCCAAGAAACCCTTGGGTCCACACTATAATCCACTGATTATAGTTGAGTTGTTTTACAAGCTCACAACTCCAACTTGTTGTTTTACACGGGGTCACAACAAACCCAGCCATTTTTTTGCGCTCACCAGCACAAAACCCAAACCCAAGCTAATCTAGCTTGTTCCCGAGGTAAACTACCTCAACTAATTCAATCCCCCTAATTGAATTAGCAAACACCAAATTGATTTAAAGTTTATAACAATGCAAAGCTCCTTAAGCGAGCAAATAAGCAATATAAGTAAACAAAGATTAGAAAAGCCTATTTGAAGCGAATTTGATGTGAGCTTCTCTTCTTTTCTTCTTTTCCTCTTCTCTCTTGAAGAGTTGAATTAGGCCTCAGCTCAGATTCTTTACAAGGATTGCAGATAAGAAGTTGGAAAATCAGGGCTTTTGCTCTCTTTTTTCTTCACTTGAGAAATACTCCGATTTTGACCTTGAATTCTTTGGATTTCTCTTTGAGCTTTCTAGAGTTGATGGATTTGAACTTTGCTCTTTCCTGTTTGATTTCTTGCTCAAGACTTCTCGGATTTTTTAATTTATTTTCTCTCTATTTTTTTCGTCTCTTCTTTTTTTTAAACGGACGATCTTCCTTTTTATAGATTCTCCTTAATCCATGATTAGGTAAAAAACTAGCCATTATTTCTATCCTTGGATTCCTCCTACACACAAGAAAAGTAGCCGTTAGAGATTAGGTAAGAAAATGTTACCGTTGGAGGCCGTTCTGACATTTTGAAAATCCATTCCTGATAGGTTGGAGTCGGATCCAACTTTTTAGGTGTCGGCTCCAAGTCGAGTATCCAAAATAGAAAGTAAAAGTTCATTGAGGAGTCGGCTCCAAAAAAGTTAAGTGTCGACTCGCCGCTTTCGGGTGTCGACTCTGGACTCCATAAGGTATCGGCTCCAGAAATACTCAAGAAAACACAATCTCTGTACTCAGGTTAGAGTCAGCTTCAGAGACTGTAAGTGTCGGCTCTCGAAATCTAGGTGTCGGCTCCCAAAAACTTGGTGTCGACTCCGGAAACTGAAACAGAATAACTTTTTGGTGTCTCAGGTTGGAGTCGGCTCCGAAACTTTGGGTGTCGACTCCAACCGTGCCAAAAATCAGAAAACATCTGATCCGCCATGGGGTCGGCTTCAAACCAACTAGGTGTCGACTGCAGGCTCTGAATTTTGAAAAATACTTTTGGCATTTGATTGAAAACAAGGTTCTTTATACATTTTGATTGATCAAATATTTTTAATGCCTGAAACCCTTGTTAAAACATAATGGATATACTCATGTCATTTATTAATCATTAAAATCAATAATTGGGTCAACATCTTTTTTTTAGGATCAAAAAGAGCATAAACTATTGTGTTAGCATGCATATATGTTAGGTTTAACTTATATTAATGATATATTTTATGTTGCTATACTAACATTTATATATGTTGGTGTGTTGTGAAGGAACCGATTGGGTAATACCCGAGCACACCTCAGATTACACCGTGCACAAATGCAGCAATAATCCAGGTCATTTTGTAAAGAAAAGAAATTGAACAAACAAATAACATCACAAGAGAGATAATCAAGAAACAAAAAAAAATACACCAGATGTAATGTGGTTCGACCTTTTATCCTTAGCCTACGTTCATGGGCAAGACCTCCTCGACAATTCTTTTATTTATTAATCCACGGCACAAAATTACAAGAGAATAATAAGAACCTACCTCTCAAAAGTTTCAGAACCCTCTTACAAGAACTTGAAAAAAGCTCACCAACAGGATCATCTCCAAAGCGTACCCCAATCCATGCTCACGGCCTCATTTTATTTATAGACCAAGGAGCTAACAATAAAAAAAACCCTATTCCTGCATGAATTGGGACAATAACCAGTCGTTGGATCAAAACAAAAAGGATGGCTTGAATGTAGAAGAAAGTAAATCCGTGTGAGTATAACGGGCCGCGCAGGTGCTCGCGACTCGAGCAATTTTGGGTCAGCGCACGCACCTGCTGAGCTGGGCTATGGCCCCGACTGGGGCGCAGCACGTATCTGCTGCGCTTGATCCGTGGCGTCGTGGGTCATGTGCGTCTGGGCTGCGCACAGGTCTGCATCTCAATAATTCTTCTACTTGAAGATATGTGCCGAATGCCAAAGAACGTCATCCCTGGAGGCCTTGCCAACCTTCCACTACTCAAGTAGCTCCAAGACTAAGGGAAACTTTACTCCAATTTAATTAACTTCTCTCGAGTCATAGGCTTGGTCAACATATCCACTAGATTTGCATTGGTATGAATCTTCATTAGTGAGATTAAACCATCATCCACCACATTTCTCACAAAATGATAGTGAATGTCGATGTACTTTGTTCGAGAATGAAACACTAAATTTTTCACCAAGTGCAACGTGCTTTGACTATCACAATTCACTCTCATCACATCCTACTTCACCCTGAATTTCTCAAGAAGCCTCTTAAGCCAAATAGCTTCTCTACTTGCCTATGCCATAGCAATATAATCTATCTCTGTCGTTGATAATACGACCACTGACTGAAGTTTGGACTCCCAGCTTATAGCACCACCACCCATAGAGAACACATAACCTGTTGTAGATCTCCTTCTGTCACGATCTACTGCAAAATCAGAATCCACATATCCAATGCACTCCAAATCTACTGAACCAAAATAGAGTGAGAAACCAGATGTCCCCCTCAGATATCTGAGGATCCACTTAACTTCTTCCCAATGGTCACTACCTAGATTTGCCATAAATCGGGTCATAACTCCACTGTTTGTGTAATATCTAGTCTTGTACTTACCATGGCAAACATAAGACTCCCTATTGCTGATGAATATGGTACGTGGGCCATGTCAACCTATTTTTGCTTCTGTGCTGGGTGATTGCTCTGCTGATAATTTTAATTGGGTATAAAACAGAGTAAAAATCGGCTTTGCATTCTGCATATTGAAGCACCGTAGAACCTTCTCTACATATTACTTTTGTGAAAGCCATACCTTCCTATCCTTCCTCTCCCTTAGCACCTTCATCCCGAGTATTTGGTTTACGGATCCTAAGTCCTTCATTTCAAACTCCCCAGCCAACTGAGTTTTTAGATTTGATATCCGACTCTTGCTATTCCCTGTAATCATCATATCGTCGACATACAACAGCAAGATACCGAAGCTCCTATCATCATAGCTGCAGAAATATGCACAATAATTTGCCTCCAATCAGTCAAATCCCAAACTCATCATAAAGGAATCAAATTGCTTGTACCAATACCTTCGCGCCTGTTTGAGACTGTATAATTATGATTTGTTCAGTTGACAAGCCAACTCTTCCTTGCCTTTTTCAACAAAACCTTCAAGTTGTGACATATAAATCTTCTGTTCTAAATTGCCATGTAAGAAAGCTGTCTTTACATCCATCTGCTAAAGTTCCAAATCCATGACTACCAAGATCGCCAAAACAACTCGAATAGTAGTCAATCAAACCACTAGTGAGAAAATCTCATCAAAGTCAATCCTTGACTTTTGAGGATAACCCTTTACCACCAAATGAACTTTGAATTTCTTCACATTTTCATCTGAATCCTTCTTCACTTTATTTACCCACCGACAACCAATCGAACTCCTTCCTTTTGATAGAACTAGAAGTTCCCAACTCTTGTTCTTTCGAAGTGCCTCCATCTTCTCTTCCATAGCATAATGCCACTTTCTAGCATCGGTGGGCTCACAAGCCTCCTTATATGAAGTTGGCTCATCCTCCTCCACTAAAGCAATATAAGCGCAAACATGATTAGCAGAAGGAATGAAAGAAGTGAGATAGTCATTATACCTAGAAGGATGTCTAATGACCCTCCTAGGCCGCTTCGACTCTGCTAGTGGTTCATCTAGAGAGATAGCATCTTCAAATTATTGTAAAGACTCTGTGCCCAGTTCACCAGCTACTGCCTCATCATTTGATTATACTTGCTCTGATTGCTGCTTATCACGTGCATCAAAGAACTCAATAGGAATAACATCTTTATTATCTTGTTCTTCTTTGGTTCCTTGAAAAGATTCTTCATTAAAGACGTCTCGGCTAACAATGATCTTGTGGGTAGGAGGGTCCCATAATCGATACCCTTTTACTCCTTTAGCATAGCCAAGAAAAATACACCTTTGAGAGTTCTTATCTAATTTTGTTCTCTTTACTTTTGAATCCATGTATATGCATCACATCGAAAGTCAAGGAGATGGGAATAATTTATTGGCTTACCACTTCAAAACTCCTCTGGAATTTCAAACCCAAGAGTTTTTGTCGGTGCTCTATTAATCAAGTAACAGGCCGTATTCACAGCCTCTGCCCAAAAACTCTTGTCAAGTTTAGCAGAACTCAATATACTTTGGACCCTCTCCATGAGTATTCTATTTAACCTCTCTGTCACACCATGCTGTTGTGGTGTACTAGGTATTGTAAGGTATCGCTGAATTCCATGCTTGCTGCAAAACTTCTCAAATTCCTTGGAGCAATATTCCCCTTCATTATCTGATCATAGGCACTTGATTTTCAAACCTTTTCATGTTTCCACTAGAGCCTTTAATTTCTTAAAACTCTCAAAAACATCAGATTTATGCTTCAGAATATATATCCAAGCCTTGTGAGAATAATCATCAACGAAGGATACAAAATAGGAACACCCACCTAATGACTTATCACGTGACTCCCAAGTATCTGAATGGATTAGATCAAGAAAGTCCTTACTCCACTACAGTAATAAAGAGAAAGAAAGCCTTGTTTGCAGTCTTCACAAAATTGTAGTGATGCTGACTTGTACCCTTGAAGAACTCCCTACTTGATAATAGTTGTAGCCCACGCTCACTCATATGTCTCAAACGATGATGCCAAATCATAGGACATACAATGTTTGTAGTTGCTACTGCTGCCTCTTCCACCTGAGTTTCACCAACCAATTTATATAGATCACCCAAAATCTCTCCCCTCATCACCATCAAACTCTCTTGGAATACCTTCAATTGATTTTTCTCCTCGACAAACTTGAGACCCTGCTTGCAAAGCTTTCCAAGTGATAGCAGACTCTTACGAAGTGTAGGGACATGCCGCACATTAGAAAACATCCGAACTGAACCATCAAACATCTTGATTTGGACATCTCTAATTTCAATCATAGGACAAGTAGCATTGTTACCCAAATAAATAAGTCCACCATCCCATGATTTGTATGCATGAAACCACTCCTTAAAAGGAGTCATATGAAAAGATGCCCCCGAATCCAAAATCCAATGATGTGCAAGTTCAGAGCTTTCAATTGTTGTCAAAGCATCCCCATCTTCTAAAATAGATAAATCAGTTTTGCCTTCTGCTACATTACCTTGAAACTTCCTAATTCAACTTTTGTAACAACTCCTCTAGTATGGCAATCTTTCTTCACATGCCCTATTTTTTCATAATTCCAACACTTTATCTTCTTCTTGCCCTTTGATTTAGATCTCGATTTTCATCGATTATAATGTTCCTTCTCGAAAGGTCTTACCCATGCTATCATATATGGCCTCCTCAGAAGAGCTTCCTTGGCTAGATCTCCGCCTCATCTCCTCTGTTAGTAATGATGCAACAACTGACTCCATCTTGAGGGTTTCAATATGACTCAAGTTCATAATGAGATATCCCAAGATTTTGGTATAGAACACAATAAAATACTGGCCTTTTTTTCATTTTTAATTTTTACATCTAGGGCTGTAAGCTTGCTCACAATGGAATTGAATACTCCCAAGTGCTCTTGAACTGATGCCCGTCCTTCATCTTCATATTATATAATTGTTGTCTCAGATAAATTTTAATCACCAAAGTGATGCAGGACCGATTCGCATGCAAGTAATTTTTTTTTTTAATGACTAATGATTGTAGTTGATAATTCTCCCAAAGTAATAGCCTAAGAGGGATTCAGAAAAATTTACAGTAAATCCACACGCGAAACAGTTCCTAAAAAAATAAAGAAGAAAGACCGCCGAGGCTAAGAAGCCCCGATAGGGCTTGCTCTCCTACAATAAAGTTACTAGTAGATTAGAGAGGTGTACCTAACAAGAGAGGAAGATCAAAGTGTTGAAAGGGTTGCTCTGCCTGGCGGATGTGCCTAGATAACCAAGCCTTGAGCCTACAGATCTGCGGCCAAGTATCCGCTGACCTGGATGATGATCACCTTGAATCTGATTCGTGGCTACTGAGGGATCTGCAAGATCACCATACAAGGGTTAAAAAATAATAGAGAAAATTTAGAATAGAGGCAAAGAGACAAGGAAGGAATAGAGAAAAGGAGAGGCCGGCCAAGGGCTCTTGGGCATCCACTATTGAAAGACAAAGGTGATGGCCAGGGTTTCTCCTGGAGACTTGGGATGCTGGCATGCGCATGAGGAGAGAAACAAGAGCACCAGAGAACCAATTAACAAAAATCATAATAACTCAAAACTTGGATTGATTGATTAATAATAAAAGATACATCATTCATACAAGAGGGTCTCTTTTATAGAGCAAGAGACTTGGGGCCCAAGAAAATACAGATATGAAAAGAGAGAAAAGAAAAATAAAGGTGCCCTAATCAAATTTGGCATGAAATCTACAATGCCCAGATGAGGAAGGTGATCTTCTAGATGCAATCAGTGGCAGCTGGATTCGGCATGAAATCTGTGGCATCCAGATAAGGCAGGTGATCTTCTAGATATGATTGAGATGCAATCTGCGTCAGCTTAATTTGCATGAAATCTGCAGCATTCAAATAAGGAAGGTGATCTTCTAGATGCAATCAGCGGCACTTAATTTGGTATGAAATTGGCATCGACCAAATGAGAAAAATGATCATCCAGATCGGAAGGTTGCTTGCTCTGCTAGGTGACATGTGGGCTGCTTGAAGTAGGTATGGCACCAACTTGAATTTAGTAGCTGCTCTGTCTGACTGTGATGGCCTTGTCTTCTGCTCCAATAATGATGTCTCCTTTTGTAAGCTGATGAACTTACTACAGGACTCACATTAAAATAAACTGAACTGGGTAGGACTCAATTTAGAATAAAATGAACTGGACGAGACTCAAAATAAACTAAACTTTATTTCTCAACTCAAGACTTGAATCATAACTAATCAGATATCCACAGAGGGTTAAGAATCCTCTGCTTGATCTTGGTACCCGCACCAATTCTCCGTGGTGGGAAGAACTCGATCCCATCGAGTATGGGTCATTCTAGCTCTGGTATTTCTCTAATAGGTCTGGGTCAAGGTGTTGCAAGTCCTCTCGAGTAATCCATGAATCGTCAGATTCAGGGCGACCCTGCCATCAGACCAGGTAGCGTTGATAACTGTGGTTCCGGATCGTAATGGCTTAATCACCTAGGATACACTCGATCCGCTCTCCTTGCTTAGGTAAAATTGGTGGTGGACACTCTTGGATAGGTTCGCTCATGAAAGGAGGGTTAGATTCAAAGTACTCACTAGGAATCGCTGCCGGATCCCTATATTCTACTAGGTGTGCAATATTAAAGGTAGAGCTAATGCCCCAATCCGAGGGCAGATCTAGCACATAGGCATTGGGTCCTACCTTCTCTATTATTTTAAAGGGACCAGCTCCGTGAGCGTGAAGTTTCTTAATGGTACCTGGTGGGAACCATTCAGGCCTAAGCCTAACCATGACATAATCCCCTACACTGAACTCTTTGGCTCTTCTTCGGGAGTTAGCCAGTCTTTTATAAGTTTCATTATTTAGATTTATTTTCTGGCTAATGTCCTTATGTAAGTCTTTAATATGCTATGCAAATGCTTGTGTGGACTCTGAATTCGTGTGTGGAGGGGTAAAGGAATTAGATCAAGTGGACGATTAGGCTTGTACCCATGGACTATCTCAAATGGACTCTTGCCCGTGGACCTGTTCATTGAGCTATTGTAGGCAAACTCTGCATGAGATAGTAACAAATCCCACGTCCCTAGGTGTTCACCTACAAGGCACCTAAGAAGGTTTCCTAGACTATGGTTCACCACTTCAGTTTGCCCATCCGTTTGGGGGTGAAAGGCTGTGAAAAAATTAAGTTTGGTTCCTAACAGATGTCATAGCATTTTCTAAAGTAGCTAGTGAATCTAACATCCCTATCAGAAACAATGATCTTGGTAGGCCATGGAGCTTGACCACGTTGTCTAAGAAAAGTCGGGCTACCCTAGATGCATCAAAGGTTTGCGAACAAGGGATGAAATGAGCCATCTTAGAGAACCTATCGACCACTACAAAGATGGAGTTGTGCTTCTTCTGAGTTTTAGGTAATCCTAGAATGAAGTCCATGCTGAGGTCTTGCCAAGGATGATCAGGCATTGGCAAAGGAGTATATAGACCAGTGTTCTGCTTCTGCTGTTTTACAATGGCACTAGTTCAACATCGGGCTATTATCAGGGCAATGAGCCTTTTTTAATCCTGGCCAGTAAAATTGGTCCTCTATCGCTAGAATAGTCTTATCTCTTCCAAAATGATCAGCTAATCCCCCAGCATGCATTTTTTAGACTAGGAATTCTCTAAGTGACGTCCTAGGGATACAAAGTCTATTGCCCCTAAAAAGGTAACCATCCTGGATGGTATAATCTCCACTGGTACTGGATGGCCCTAGCTAAAGGATCTTATAAATTTTACCAAAGTCATGACAGGTCTCATACTCATCTTTTATCTGGTCGAATCCTATAACTTCGGTGCTAACAGTACTCAACAATAAAGACTTACGGCTTAGGGCGTCTGCTACCTTATTTTCTATACCGGCATGGTGTTTCAGGACAAAAGTGTATGCCTAAATGTATTCAACCCATTTGCCAAGCCTAGAATTTAGCTTCTTTTGGGAGTTTAGAAATCGGAGTGCCTCGTGATCAGATAATAAGATAAACTCATGCGGTAGTAAGTAATATCTCTAATACTTAAGGGCTTGTACTACAGCATAGAATTCCTTATCATAGGTGGAATATCTAAGTTTAACTTCATTTAGTTTTTCACTAAAGAAAGCTATGGGGTGATTTTCTTGGCTTAACACTCCACCTATGCCTACTCCCGACGCGTCGCATGCAACCTCAAACACCTTAGAAAAGTCTAGAAGTCTAAGTATAGGTGCATGAGTCATCCTATCCTCAAGCTCTAGGAAGGCCTTATTAGCTGACTTAGTCCATTCAAAATTACCCTTCCTAATACAATTAGTAATGGGTGCGACGATGGTGCTAAATCCCCTAATGAATCTTGTTGACCCAATTGATGATTTTGATGATTAACAAAACTATTTGAGTATAATTTTTGAAGGCTCTGATGATTTTGATTTAGTGTTTCAGCCTATAAGACTATTGAAAGATCAAAATCAGGAGTTACAATGTGTTCTGGATCGAATCTAATGTCTAGGTAAGAATTGCAGACATTAGAGTCGACTCCGAGAATCACAGAGCCAACTCTGGAACTGGCATGGACTTTAGAGTCGACTCCGAGACTGTGAGAGTCGACTCTCACAGACGAAGCAGAAAGTCAATTTTTTTGGCCCTGACCTAGAGTCGACTCCGGGTAAGTTAGAGTCGACTCTGGAAAAGTATCTTGTCGACCCCAGAAAAGCCAGAGACGACTCCGAAAATATCATTTTAAAACGCCTCGAGCTAGAGCCGACTCCAGAAAAGTTAGAGTCGACTCCAATCCACCTGGAACGAAAAATAAAGTTGCCAGATCAGCTCTAACGGTAATATTTCTATTTTTACTCATTTCTAATGGATATATTTTGATACAAGGTACACTCCAACGGATAGTTTTATTCCAAAAGTGGTGTAAAAGAAATCTATAAGAAGGGAAGTCTATTGTTCAAAAAAAAAGAGAGGAAGAACGGAAAAATCTGAAAAACAAAGAGAAAATCTGAGATAGACAAATCTCATTTCAAAAATCTGAGAGCTTGAATCTTGAAAGGAAAACCTTCTAGCTCAAATCCACTCCACTCCAAAGGCTCAAGAGGAATCCAAAGCGTTCAAATCAAAGTCTTGGCGGATTTCCCAACTTGGAGAGAGGAGATTCATATCTTGCTTTTCAACTCTTCTCAACCGCTTTAACTGTGAAGAATCGGAGCTGAGGCTTGATTCAATCCAGCAAGGAGAAGAAAAGAAGAAAAGGAGAAAAGCTCAAAAGCCAACCAATCTTCAAATCAGGCTTTTCTAAACCTTGTTATTAATTTGTATATTTGCTCATTGAGGAGCTTTGTATTCACACACAATACTTATCTTGTTTCTGCCTAGTTCAATCTAGGGGATTGAACTAGAGGAGGTAGTTTTACCTCGGTTTAAGCTTGTTTAAGCTTGGGTTAGTTGTGAGCCCGTGAAAAACAACGTGTAGGGTTTTGTGCTGGTGAGCCCGTGTAAAACCAGCTGGGTTAGTTGTGCGCCCGGTAAAACAACAAGTTTGAGTTGTGAGCTTGTAAAACAACTCGGCTGTAATCTAGGGTGATTATAGTGTGGACCCAAGTGAATCTTGGGAGTGGACGTAGGTGTTGGATACACCGAACCACTATAAAATCTTTTGTGTTTGCAGTGTCTCATTGTCTCTTTATCTATCTCTATCTTACTCACTGCACTTTATAGTTATTTTGCATTTGCCCTCTTTAATCTCAAGCAAACTATTTTAAAAAGGAGCTAATTTTTTAAAAGAACCCAATTCACCCCCCTCCCCCCCTCTTGGGTTGCCATCTGGGCCAACAATTGGTACCAGAGCAAGTGCTCATTTAGAATTTGATCTCACGATCAAGGGCTAAAGATCCTTATGGCAACACAAAGTGGTTCATGTTTTGCTGAAGGTCATTCTACGAATAGACCTCCTTTATTTAATGGAACCAACTATTCATATTGGAAAGCTAGAATGAGAATATTCATTCAAGCTTCTGACTATGAATTGTGGGGAGTAATAATAAACGGACCTAGTACACCTACACACCTTATTGATGGCACTATTGTTCCTAAGCCCGAAAGGGATTGGAATGATAATGATAGGAGAATGGCACAATTAAATTCTAAAGCCATTAACATTTTATATTGTTTCTTAGACTCTAATGAATTCAACCGAATCTCAACATGTAATTCCGCAAAAGAAATTTGGGATAGGTTGGAAATAACACATGAAGGAACAAACCAAGTTAAGGAATCAAAAATAAATATTTTGGTTCATAAATATGAATTGTTTACCATGGAACAAACTGAAACCATCACATGCATGTTCACTAGATTCACTGATATTGTGAATGGTTTAAAGAGTCTTGGTAGAATTTATTCTAATGCTGACCTTGTGCACAAAATTCTTAGGTCACTACCAAGATCGTGGGAAGCAAAAGTCACTGCAATCCAAGAAAAAAGGACCTCAATGCATTACCTTTAGAGGAGCTTCTAGGATCCCTAATGACCCACGAGCTGACAATGAAGCAGCATGTTGAGGAGGAAACAAAAAGAAANCCTTTAGAGGAGCTTCTAGGATCCTTAATGACCCACGAGTTAACAATGAAGCAGCATGTTGAGGAGGAACAAAAAGAAGGAAAACACTTGCCCTCAAGACTGCAGAAATGGAAGAGAGCAGCAGTGAAAGTAATGATGAAGATGATGAGGAAACTGCTCTCTTGGCCAAAAAATTCAGAAAGTTTATGAGAAAAAGGCCCTTCCATAAAAAGAAATTTGGAGCAAGAATTGATGGAGAAAAGGATAAGAAAAAGGACAAGGAGAAAGAAAAAGAAAAAGAGCCCTTAGTATGTTATGAGTGCAAAAAGCCAGGGCACTTTAATATGATTGTCCTTTGCTGAAAAAGGCCTACAAGAAAAAGAAGAAAGCATACATGGCAACTTGGACTGATGAATCTTCTTCGAAGAAGAAGAACAAAAGAAGTTGCCAATATCTGCTTCATGGCCAACGACGACGACGACAATGAGGTAAGTTCTGAAAACTCAAATGATGAATTTACATTTGATGAAATGTTTGAGGCTTTCAATGAACTTATGATTGATTTTAAATCCTTGAAAAAGAAGTATAAGTTTTTGAAAAATGACAATATTAGCTTAGCTAAAAGTAAAAATGAATTAGCTTTAGAAGTTAAGAACTTAACTAATGAAAAAGAAGAACTTAGCAAAGAAAGAGATAATCTTAATCAAGAAATAGATTTGTTAAATCTGAAACTAAAAACTCAACAAAAGATTTAAAAGATCAATTAGAAACTTTAGCTTTAGAAAAGAACAGCAAGTTAAAGAAAATGACTCTCTTAAGAAAGATGTTAAAAAATATAAAGACATTGTTGAGAAATTCACTTAAGTTCAACTAAACTTAACATGATCTTAGATAGTCAAAAAGCTGTTTTTGACAAAGCAGGTTTAGGATATAACACATTAAGGAAACAAAAATCTTTAAAGAATATTTTTGTAAAAGCCAACCAAAGTAATATAACTTGTTTCAAATGTAATGAAAAAGGTCATAAATCATTTGAATGCAAAACGTTAAATAATAACAACAAGTTAAATGTTAAAGCAAAGAAAATATGGGTTCCGAAAGGAACAATTTTTGTTGCTGCTAACCATGAAGGACCCAAGAAAGCTTGGGTACCTAAACATAAAGTTTGATTATGTTGCAGGAATGTCTTGTAGCCAAAAGATCAAAGAAAAAGTGGTACCTTGATAGTGGCTGCTCAAGACATATGACGGGTGACAAAGATGAATTCATCACCCTAGAAGAAAAGAAAGGTGGAGTTGTGACGTTTGGCGATAACGGTAAAGGTCAAATTATGGGCCTTGGTAAAGTTCGCATAACTCCATCTATATTTATTGATAATGTACTTTATGTTGATGGTTTGAAGCATAATCTAATTAGTATAAGTCAATTATGTGATAAAAACTTTAATGTTTCATTTAAATCTTCTATGCACTGTAACTAATTCTATTGATGATAGCATTGTATTTACTGGTTATAGACATGGCAATGTTTACTTAGTTGATTAGAAAAATTATCTTTGAGTGATCATTGCTTAATTGCTGACAATGCTAACATAAATGAAATTAGTTGGTTGTGGCATCGTAGATTAGGTCATGCAAGCACACACCTTATTTCAAAACTAATTAAAATGGATTTAGTTAAAGGATTACCTAAACTAGATTTTGAAAATAATAAAATATGTGATGCATGTCAATTTGGAAAACAAACTAGAAGTTCTTTCAAATCTAAAAACATTGTTTCAACTTCTAGGGCTTTAGAGCTACTTCACATGGATCTTTTCGGACCAACTAGAACCACAAGTCTAGGAGGAAAGAAATATGGTCTAGTGATTGTAGATGATTATTCTAGATATACTTGGGTAATGTTTTTAGCTCACAAAGATGAGACTTTCTCGATATTCCTGAAATTCTTCAAGAAAGTCACAAATGAGAAAAACACTACTATAGTATCTCTAAGAAGTGATCATGGAACAGAATTTGAAAATCACTTATTTGAAAGTTTTTGTTCTGAAAATGGAATTAATCATAATTTTTCAGCCCCTAGGACTCCACAGCAAAATGGTGTAGTTGAAAGGAAAAATAGGACTCTAGAAGACATGGCCCGTACCATGCTATGCGAAAGCAACTTACCAAAGTATTTTTGGGCGGAAGCAATTAACACAGCATGTTACATCTTAAATAGAGCTTTAATAAGACCAATATTAAAGAAAACACCTTATGAATTATGGAATGAAAGAAAACCAAATATAAAATACTTTCATGCATTTGGATGTAAATGTTTCATTCATAATAATGGTAAAAACAACTTAGGAAAATTTGATGCTAAATCTGATGAAGGAATTTTTCTAGGTTATTCAACAACTAGTAAGGCATATAGAATCTTTAACAAGAAAACCTTAGTAGTTGAAGAATCCATACATGTAGTTTTTGATGAATCTTTAGCAACTGGATCTGAAAAGATTGATGATGAGGAAGATACAAACATAATTGAAAAAGATCTTGAAAAACTTAATATTGAAGTATCTTCTGATCATGAGCAAGAAGCTAAAGATGATGATTCACATAAGGACGATGATGTCAATATTGATCATAATGATATAGATCTTCCAAGAGACTGGAGATATGCTCATAGTCATCCCAAGGAATTGATTATAGGCGATCCATCTCAAGGAATAAGAACTAGATCATATATGAGAAATATTAGTAATCATCTTGCATTTGTATCACAAATTGAACCTAAAACTATAGAAGAAGCTGAAAAAGATAATAATTGGATGTTAGCAATGCAAGAAGAACTAAATCAATTTACAAGAAATAATGTTTGGACTTTAGTTGAAAGACCTAAAAATCATTCAGTAATAGGATCAAAATGGGTTTAGAAATAAACTAGATGAAAATGGCATAGTAATTAGAAACAAAGCTAGATTGGTTGCTAAAGGATATAATCAAGAGGAAGGTATTGATTTTGATGAAACCTTTGCACCTGTAGCTAGATTAGAAGCCATTAGGCTATTACTTGCATTTGCATGTCATATGAATTTAACTTATTTCAAATGGATGTAAAAAGCGCATTTTTAAATGGATTTATAAATGAAGAAGTTTATGTAGAACAACCACCAGGTTTTGAAGATCACGAATTTTCAAATCACGTTTTTAAATTGCACAAAGCTTTATATGGTTTGAAACAAGCACCTAGAGCTTGGTATGATAGGTTAAGTAAATTCTTAATAGAAAATGATTTTACAAGAGGAAATGTTGATAAAACTTTTTTTGAAAAGAAAAAGTAAAGATTTACTTGTAGTACAAATATACGTAGATGACATTATTTTTGGTGCTACTAACGATTCTCTTTGTCAAGAATTTGCAAAGTTGATGCAGGGAGAATTCGAGATGAGCATGATGGGAGAACTCAACTTCTTCCTTGGACTCCAAATCAAACAATGCAAGGAGGGAATCTTTATCAACCAAACCAAATACACAAGAGAACTACTCAAAAAGTTTGGTATGGAAACAATGAAACCCCTCGGAACTCCAATGAGTCCTTCATGCAAGCTGGACAAAGATGAAGAAGGTAAAAAGGTTGATCAAAAGTATTATCGAGGTATTATCGGATCCCTTCTTTATTTAACAGCAAGTAGACCAGATATTATGTTTTCAGTATGTTTATGTGCTAGATTTCAATCTGAACCTAAAGAATCACATTTAATAGCTGTTAAAAGAATTTTAAGATATCTAAATGGAACTAAAAATGTAGGTTTATGGTATTCTAGAGACTCTACATTAAACCTAATTGCATATTCAGATTCTGATTATGCTGGATGTAAATTAGATAGAAAAAGCACAAGTGGTGCATGCCATTTCTTAGGAAGTAACTTAATCACATGGTTTAGCAAAAAGCAAAATTCAGTTGCATTATCAACTACTGAAGCTGAATATGTAGCAGCTGGAAGTTGCTGTGCGCAAATCCTATGGATTAAGCGACAACTTGAAGACTATGGTATCACACTTGATAAAACACCCATAAGATGTGATAACACTAGCGCAATCAACTTAACTAAAAATCCAATTCAACACTCAAGGACAAAACACATAGAAATTAGATATCATTTTATAAGGGAACATGTAGCTAATGATGAAATTTGTTTAGATTATGTAAACACTGAAGAACAATTAGCTGACATCTTTACAAAACCTTTAAGCGAAGAAAGATTTTGTTATCTTAGAGGAGAGTTAGGAATTTGTAACCCTTTTGAATAAATTTTGAAACCTTTAAGGAAATATATCTAGAGTTCTTTCAATTTCTCAAAATCTTAAGGAAATTTTATCTAGAACTCATATCAATTTGATCTCTCAAAATCCATGATTTTTAATCATACTCAAAGATCAAATTCCGGACTCAATTCGGATTCTCTGAATCTTAATCTATTTTTTCTCTGAAATGTCTGGAGCCGACTCGAGAGTATCGGAGTCGACTCGAGTTTCTGCTGAAACTCAGGAGTCGACCCCTTCTCTGAGCGAGTCGACTCGAGATCGTGTCCGTGCTCTGTGACTAGTCGGGAGCCGACTCCACACTTTGCGCGAGTCGACTCGACGTGGTCCCAGTCTGATTATTTAGGGCACGAGTCGACCCCACGGACATTTCATTCGTTCCAAATCTTCCAAACCCTCTCCAAAGCTTTCCCAAAACCCTCCAAACCTCAAATAACCTCTGATTAACCACTCCTTCAAGATCTATGGCACCCAAAACCCGTGGAGCTAGCACTAGTGGCGCCGGTTTGAAGAGGAAGAGGACCGTTCGACGACCCGTCCGCGAGCCGTCTACGGATTCATCCTCTACCCCTTCTGCGAGTGATTCTCCTGCTCCAGCTCCTACTCTTCAGGTAGATCATCTTGCCAGTAGAGTTGTCACAACAGGAAGAAAGGTTGATTTTGAATTATTTGAGAATGAAGGATTTATAATAGGTAGACAACTAATTGAGATGGGATTTGAGAGTATGTTCATTGGACTGTCCCACCTACCCTGCTCTAGTTAAGGAGTTTTACAAGAATTTGACCAGAGGAGATGATGGCTTAGTGAGCAAAGTGAGAGGCATTGGTCTGAACATCACTTCCTCTATTCTATCTAGATTGTTGAATTTACCCTTGTCTGGACCATCCACCTTTGCCCCAGAAGATAGATCTCCAGCCCTCACTAGGCTATTGAACAGAAATTTTGAAGGATTTGAAGAAGTATTTGCTAGTCAATTGCCTTTGGAATTAAGATTACTCCACAACATCTGCAGCAGATTTTGTTTCCCAAGACCGGCAGATTCGACTATGTATCTGAGAGAGATATTTTTGTTATGGATGCTGTTGTTTCTGGGAAGCCCATTAATCTACCTCGGATGATAATATGGTACATTGCAGATTGTGGTGGGAAAAAGAAATCAAGTTTGCCCTATGGCATGGTTTTAACTAAGTTATTTCAAAGCCAAGGGATTGTATTTGGTGATAGTGAGCCGAAAAAGGAACTAAGGCATACGGATTTTTACTCTTTGGCCACTATACATCGAATGGGGTTTGTTAAGAGAAATGGAATTGGGAGAGAAAGAATGTTACAGAGGACAGAGATATAGATGCTGAGGCCCCCAGACCTTCTATGAGACATTCATCACCTGAGCCTCCTCAGTGCTCGTCTGTTCCAGAGTCTGTTCCAGCTCCTGCTCCTGATTCTACCCCTGCTCTGTTGCTCCTGCTCAGTCTTCATTATCATCTGGTAGCTTTTCTGATATACAGTTAGATCAGCTTAGATCATTATTCAAATCTGAGATAAGTGAGCATGAAAATAGACTGAAAGAAGAATTTAATGAAAAGTTTATGAATTTAAAAGAAGCCTTATATTCACTCAGTGATCGGGTTGCATCGATTGAGTCTACTCTCAGTTCATCTACCAGCTCCTTAAGTGAAGACTTAAAGAATATCTTTGGAGAACTTAAGGATATCTGCGGTGACTCGGAGACATACTCCCAATGCAACGCCGAGCTTCAGGATAAAATTACATCTGCTTGTACTTTTGTTGATAATAAGCTCAAAGATTATGTTAGACTTCAATGTGAAGGGATGAAGCAGATTGTTGATCACTTGAATAGAATTACTAGAAGAAATTTTAAGTTTTCATGTAATCTCTTTTTGATGTAATCAAGTTTACTTTCAATGCAATGAGCAAGTTTACATTTTCATGTATTTCATTTTGAAGTAATGAGAAAGTTTGATGCATTACTTATGTCTATTTCAATTGTAAGTATCCTTGAATACTTTGAATGATTATCCTCAATTGATAAGTTAAATAGAAAAAGATAAAGAATGTTATTGATATTGAACTTCCTAACCTTTTTGTTGATTACAAAAAAGGGGGAGAGTTTTTATTCAATCGTATATGCCTTCAATTCAATCAAAGTTTAATTTTGAAAGAGGGAGAGCATAAGGGGAAGAGATAAATTGAATTTCATAAAGAAAATGCTTAAGTTTCTGATTTGAAAAATTTTGAATGATTTATAAAATTAAGGTTCATAGGGGGAGCTACCTCATTGAGGGGGAGCCTTTCCATGAACACAATAGTTGATTTTGGAATCACAAATTTTTTCAATTTTATAATGCATATACTCAATGTTTTTGTCATCATCAAAAAGGGGGAGATTGTTGAGAAATTATTGAAACATAATTGCCCCAACTTTATTGATTTTGATGATTTCCAAAAGCCATGAGTACCTTAAAGAATACAATGTGTTTATTTATCAAAAACCTTGAGCTTATTCAAATTGAAAGGAATGGACTATCAATGGTTATATTTAATGAGTTTTGAATCTATTAGAAAAAGGAGTTTCAAGCTCTATGCTTAAAAGATTTCAAAAAGGAATTTTTACACATTATAATTCAATCGATGAATTCTTGAAACATGTCTTGAATCCATGCTTAATGTCATATTTAATGTATTCAAGTCAAATTTATATTTTAAATTTATTGGGACAAGTTTTAAAGTCTATCAGAACATTTTTCTGATTTTTGTATCGCTCCCGAGCCGACTCAAGGGTTTCCGAGTCGACTCCTGTAAGCCACAGAGTTTTCTGATTTTCTCGAGTCGACCCTTGGTTTTCAAGAGTCGACCCCTGACTCTTTGCGAGCCGACTCCTGTCTGTGCGAGCCGACTCCGCTCAAACAACAGAAACCATGTTTTTTGAGCACTTCTCGAGTCGACTCCCCATTTTCCTCGAGTCGACTCCCAACTTTCGGAGCCGACACTTTAGTTTTCGCGAGTCGACCCTTCAATGCTTAAAATGTTTCTATTTTTAGTAATCGACTTCGAGCCGACTCCCACAAGCTCGAGTCGACTCCGCAAATCTGGGCGCGATTTTTAACGATGACACATCAGCCCCAACGGTAAGATTTTCAAATAACGGCTATTTTTCTTGTCTCTAACGGATATATTTTTGCAGATTCTATAAATAGAGGAGCTCTTTTCAAATCAAAAATCAGAGAAATCAAAAAGAGAAAAGAATATCTTTCAAAAAGAGGGAAAAACAGAGCTTTCATTGGAAAAATCTTTTAGCTCAAAATAGAGTGATTCAAAAGGAGTGAAATCCAAGAGAAAGATTCGTCTGCTCCTCTCATCAATCCACAAGAGTCAAAAGAAAATCCACAAGCATTTCAAAGGTCAAATCGGAGGATTTTCAAAAGAAAAAAGCTTCATCTCAACTCCAAAGTCTTCAACGGTCAAGAATCTTGCTGAGGCGTGATTCAACACTTCAAGAGGAGTTAAAGAGAAGAAGGAAGAAAGCCAAAGCCACTACCATCTGCAATACTATCAGGCTTTTCTAACTCTTTATTTTATACTTCATTTGTATATTTGCTCAAGGGGAGCATTTCATTATTCAAACACTTTTATTCTAATTGTTTGCTGATTCAATCAGTGGATTGAATCAGTGGAGGTTGGTATACCTCGTTGCAAGCCGGAGTGCTTGTGTTGGGTTAGTTGTGAGCCCGTGAAAAACAACGTGTAGGGTTTTGTGCTGGTAAGCCCGAGTTAAAACCAGCTGGGTTCGTTGTGCACCCGGAAAAACAACAAGTTTGAGTTGTGAGCTTGGAAAACAACTCGGCTGTAATCTAGAGAGATTATAGTGTGGACCCAAGTGAATCTTGGGAGTGGACGTAGGTGTTGATTGCACCGAACCACTATAAAATTATCTTGTGTTTGCCGTGCCATATTTTCTCTTCTCTATCTCTCTTTATTTGCTTGTGTATTGATTTAAGTTAGCCTCTCACTTGCACATCTTGCTAACTAATCAACTAAAGTTAAAAAGTCTTAAATTTTTAAGAACCCAATTCACCCCCCCTCTTGGGTTGCCATCTGGGCCAACACAGGTGAAACTGTAGGAGTACATTTCACCGAACGTGACTCATTTCCGGATACTCTACTGTCAAGAGTTAATCCGAGAAGATATGGGTATAAGTATCCTTTAGACCTGAAGATCACAACCGGTGACTTGCAAGCAACTCATTGTACTTAGGTGTCAGACCACCTGGATTTCTAATCCAGCTACGAAAGGTTACTGGGTGCAGTCAAGTACTTGTGGTAGTCAGTTGTGGATCAAGATGGAATTTGACCTATCCCGTTAAAAGGAGAAATGCTTGTGTTTCAATTTAGCAAGACCTTGGCCAAAGCACTTCATGTGAAAGTCACATGATCACTAAAATTGAAATCACTTTATGGATTCGCTGTTTAGAGTTGACAGGATTTTAAGCCATCCTTAATATTTGTGGTCAAGGGGATGAATTATACGGCAACTATTTCTTAGGGTTCTTGGAGTTTGCTCGGCAACTCTTCGACCTATCCGGATGTCGGGTTCCATTGCTAGATGGGCACATCGATTAGTATAGAAAGTTGTTTCTATGCTACCGGCTTAGGTTCGAACCTAGAGAATCACACGCATAGAAGTTTTCTAGGATGATCTATTTGCTGATCAACGATTGAGAATTGTATATGATTTAATTAATCAATTTGATTGATTTAATTATCTCAATTGGGTTAGGTACAAGTGAATAAGATTTAATTTGGTTTAAGTCTATTAGAAGGACTAATCAATTTCAAATATTGATTTGAAATTAGACTTGATTTGGATTTAAATAGATTCAGGACTAGCCAAATTTGATTTGGGCTAGGACCATGATATATGTGGATTCAGTCTAATAAATTCAGATCAGATTAAACCATTACCTGAACCCAAACCTCTCGCATAAGTATCTCACATGATGAGATAACTAATGTCTGAGAGATTAAATTCTTATTTAGAATTTAATGTATTAATTTAATCCTCTCCAAACCATTTCCATCGGAATTCTAAGTGTTAGAATTAAAGTGGAATTAATGTGCCTCTTTGAATCAACCAGGCGATGGAATTCTAAGTGTTAGATGGAATTCTAAGTATTAGAATTCACATCTCTTTAGTTCTCACTGATGTTGGAATTAACAAAACGCCACATCTCCTTGGTTTTCACCGAACGTCGGAATTAACCAAGCGCCGCGGCTCTTTGGTTTGGCGTCTCTTTGCTTTTTGCCAAATGATGGAATTCTTAATGTTAGAATTCAATAGGCAGGCTAAAATGAGACTATAAATAGAGCACATCCCTCACCAGATTACACAGAACAACAACACACGACATGTCGTGGATTGTAATTCTAAAAAGGTTAGAATAGAAAATCCTGGTGATTCTGGTGTTAGCAAAAGCTTGGTGGATCTTGGAGGAAGATTCAAGTGGGAGGATTCAAGATCAGCAAAGTTATTTTTCTGCGAGCTAGCACTCTCATAAATCCGATCATTCAGGGCTTCGCGTGGATGATACTAGAGGCCGGGCGATTGAACGGCTGCAGAGCATAAAAGGATTTACCAACTGCCATTAAGGTAAGTGATATGATCCCTAGATCTTAAGGCATGATTCAAGGTAAGAAGTACGACTTCTTACATTGAGGATCAAGATATGATCTTGATGATTATTTATATGCATATTTTAGATCAAGCGATCCTATATATAAGGCAAAGATATGATCTTGATGCATATTAGATAGATTAATATGTAATCATTTAGCTTCTGAATTGATAATAGTTATCAAATTTTAAAAATATGCATGCCTCGGAGTTTATTTCTCCCTACAGGGCATGCACCAATCCTTTGCCAAATCTGTCTTGCTCTAAGGCATAAGAAGATAGCATGATCCACTGTTTCCTCCTCAAGACTGCACACCGAGCAAATAGGCATGATTCTCATCCCTCTCCTAGAGAGCAAAGAACAGGTAGGAAGAACATTCCAGGCAAGCTTCCATATGAACAGACAAACTCTAGGGTGAATGGGAAGATGCCAAATCCAAGCCAAATCCATAACTTGCAAGGGCAGAGACCTATAGATATGCAGGGGGTCCCTAATAGAAGCCCGAGTCAAGAAAGATCTCTGCCAAACCCTAATATCGGTAGTGCGACTCGGAATGAGAGGAATAGAAGTAATACGGCGATAAAGCTCACCACCGAAGAAGTTAGAAGCCAGCGAGAAGTCCTAGTCGGTATGATCATGGGAGAGAAGATCACAAACTCTCATACCATTAGGGATATTAGTGGACACGAAGGTTGGCCACCGAGACAGGGGAAGGTCTGCAATCCAAGTATCCTGAAGGACATCGACAGAAGTACCATCACCAATCATCCAGGAGGTGCAGTCCAGGACAGTCGAAGCATACCGACATACCTCTTTTCAAAAGGAGTACCCATAAGAAGACTGAGTGGCAATGGAATGATTCCAATCACCATATTTCCCCTGCATAAAGGAGCTCCACAAACAGTGCGGATCAAGCAAGAACTGCGAGGCATGCCTAGCAATCAAAGCTTCCCTCCTAGCAACGAGAGATTGGATTCCAAGACCACCATCAGCAATCGGCATATAGATGATATCCCAGGCAAGAAGATGGACCCCATGATCGTCCTGCCTCAAGGCCCATAGGAAGTCCCGAAAGTATCGCTCGATCTTCCTCAGGCATGTCACAGGGATGGCCGCATTGGATAACAAATAGAGAGGAACAGAAGATAGCACTGAGTGTAATAGAGTGAGCCGAGCCATCATCGATAGCCCAGTGACCTGCCACCCATCCAATCGTTCGTGGAACCTCCTCTCTAGAGCACTGAAATCAGAACGATGAGGCCTTCTTCCCGTAATTGGGATCCCCATGTAGGATAGCCGATCAGCATGAGAAGTAATGCCCATGATATGCAAGATTGATCCCCTAACAGCAGCAGACATCTTTGGACTAAAGCAAATCGAAGATTTACTTAAATTAACTTTCTGACCAGAAGCCCGACAATAAGCCTACAAAATGGATGCAAATATGGAAGCATTACGAATAGAAGCCCTCCCCAAAAGAATGCAGTCATCAGCAAATAGAAGGTGGGAGAGAATCGGCCCACCGAGACTCGCAGAGTAGGGAACAAGAGATAGATCCATCTGAGCCTGAATAAGAGCCCTGGACAGAGCATCAGCAGAAAGAATAAAGAGAAAAGGGGACAAAGGACATCCCTGCCTCAATCCAACCTCAGAGTGAAAATAATCTGTCTGACCTCCATTAATGATGAGAGAGAAAGAGGGACGATGAACACACGCCATAATCCAGTCAACAAAACAACCATCAAACCCAAACTCAGCAAGAGAATATCTCAGAAATCCCAGCTCATTCTGTCATAAGCTCTCTCCATATCGAGCTTAACAGCCATGAGACTCTGATGCCCTGAAGCACGCTGAAGGTCATGCATGAATTCCTGGGCTAGAAGGGCGTTGTCAGTGATGCTTCGTCCCCTAATAAAAGTGCCCTGCTCTTGGGATATGAGACGAGGGATCACCGAAGATAAGATGGATACCAAAAGGCGAGCACACACCTTATATAAGGTTGTACATAGACTGATAGGCCGGTAATGCTGAGGGGAGTAGGCATCAGGGCGTTTCGGCACCAAGGTAATAAGGGTCTGATTCCAATTAGAGGGAATAGAGTGAGAATGAAACACAAGCTGAATGGCCTGCACAACCTCTTGATCCACTATATCCCAATAGAAGCGGAAGAACAAAGGAGGGAATCCATCAGACCCAGGGGCTTTGTCAGCTCTAAGATCCCATAAAGCCTGCTGAATGTCGTCCGCTGAAATCGGCCTGGTAAGAAGAGCATTCTCAGCTATGGTGACCCTGAGAGAGGGCTGAACATGAAACACGGGGTTGCCCTCACCAGAATGTTCCATCCATCTAGACTGAAAGAACTGAAATAACAAGTTCCTGATCACCTGAACATCCTCCTGAATATCCCCCTCATCATCAACTAAACGCCTAATGCGGTTCATTACACGACGTTTCAAAGTGGCCTAATGAAAGAATCTAATATTGCGATCCCCCTCCCTAATCCACTGGATTCTGGACCTTTGCCTCCAAAAAGTCTCCTGCTGCAATAAAAGAGAGTGGTGCTTGGCCACACTGGATCTGAGAGTCAAAAGATCAGACTGATGAAGGACCCCCTCCTGGTCCTCTTTCGCCTGCAATGTGGAGATGATAGACTCAACCTACTCTACTTGCTTGACAATATCCCCCACCTCTCTTCTATTCCATCTAGAGAGACGACGACCAGCAAGAATCAGTCTCCGAGACAATATGTAGATAGCGCTTCCTCTAACAGGTAAATGCCAAACCTGAGAGATGATAGATCTAGCAGATGAATAGAAAGTCCAGAATTTCTCGAATCAAAACATCCTACTCTGATGAATATTATGATAAGTAGAAACAAGAATAGGGAAATGATCGGAGCCAATTCTGGACAAATGAGTGATAGTAACAGAAGGGAAAAGCTGGAGCCAGGAAGGAGACGCCATGGCCCTATCCAATCTTTTCCACACACGGGCAGTGCCCTGGCGATTGTTACACTCGGTGAATTGGGATCCAGAAAATCCCAAATCCAAGAGCCCAGCAGAAGATATAAAGGATCTAAACTCAACAATATCCGGTGATCCAGCAAACGGCTGACCTCCTCTTTTCTCATCAGCCCCAACAATGCAGTTAAAATCACTAGCAATAAGGGAAGGTAAACCCTGAGCAAGAAGAGAAAGAAGCTCCACCCATAGCTCACGTCGCAGTCTGAAGTCAGTACTGGCATAGACACCCGATAGAAGCCAGGGAGCTGAGGATCCCTCGAAGATGACCAAAGACACCTGCTGACCACATCCGTGGAAGGCATCAACCCTAATATTATTATTTCTCCAGAGAACCAGAATGCTCCCAGATAAACCAACCGACTCAATGGTATAAGAATCCCATAATCTGGAAAGCTGTCTCCGAAGATGAGCCAGGCTATCCTCAGACAGATGGGTCTCCACCAAAACACAAATGTCAAAATCATGAAGCTGCAGCAACCTATCAAACGAGGAGTGAAACGAAGGTTTCTGAATACCTCGCACATTCCAAAAGAGAATCTTCATTCAGTAGATTGAGTGGGGGGGATTTCTTCCATATCCCCATACATCTCCACAACAATCGATTTGCTAGTAGTATGAGAGCCCCTAGGCTCCAAATCACTGCATCCCCCAGATCCGTGACACTCATCCCGTGCCAAATCCATGGCCATAACTGAGTCCCCATGCTAAATAGCTTTCTTGAGAAGGGAGACCATAGAGTCATGATCCATCCCTATCGCTGAAGGAGGCAAGGAGGACTCTGGCTCCTCCTCAATATCACCATGCAGAATAGACTGCTTAGGCTGAGAGACCCCATCATCGATAGTAATTCCCCCCCTCGGCTCATGTGGGGGAACCCCAGATGTAGTCCCTAGGGTAGGCTCAGCCAGATCGCGGAGTTTCTTTGCGCCTCGGCGAGTCTGAACACCTAAACCCCGTATTGAATCGCCAGCAGCCAAAAAGTAAAGGATACAGGTCCTTTGCCTTTTCCAGCATGAGGGGCCTTACCTTTTGATTTAGAGCCCTTAGAAGCAAAGCTCTGCGACCTAGACTCAATCGGTCGGCCCCGCTTCAAAGTGACCGGAGTCGAGACCAAGCAGCAGTCTGAGGACCTGGTGTCTGAATCAGAGTGCAGTGCAGAGAATGGATTAAGGACCTTTACCATTGGCTAAACCACTTCAACCATTTGAAACCCAGTCTGAGACTTAGGATCTGAAACCGGCACAGCTGAACTGAAGCCTCCCTTTTCTGCTCCGACGCTCGTGGAAAAGAAGAGGAAGCCAGGCCAGCTGATTGAACTCCACTCCCTGATCACCGAGCCGGTTTCTTAGGGAGCTGCCAACCATCGACAAAAGCAGGGGAGTGCTTCGCATCCCCCCGAGCCATCATCCTGGGAGACGAAGCCTGCACCAGGGGGGCTTCCTACGTCGGATTGCAGCCATCCAGGAACCAAAATGAGGTGCAGCCTGGGACTGAACCAACTCCGGCTCCACCCTGTAGGACTCCACGAGATGCAGAGAAGCACAGGAAGGACAGATTCCATCAACATTCTCGTATGAGAATTGCTGCCAAAAAGGATCCTTACTTCCACGAATCCTCACCCCTGGCCTGAGGGGACTACCCACATCAACCCGTACGCATGCTCGGGCGAATCCCCCCTAGTTCTTCATCTTTGTAGCATCGTCAGAGAATTGGAATTCACCTGCAGCCGAGAGAATCAAGGCTAAGATCTCATCTGACCAGAAATCCAACGGAAGCAGGGGAAGACGGATCCATAGGAGAGCGCTGAGAAGTGTGTCGTTCTCGGGGACGAACTCTGCTTGCCATTCCGCAATCGCAATCGGTTGCCCATTCACTACCCACGATCGGTGCAGAACAAGATCCCTGGCTTGAAGATCATGTAATCGAAGGATGTAATGCTTGTGGGCGAGATTGATAGCTTCCACCTCTCCAGGCACCAGCACGACGAAGCTCTCGGAGGATCGCCTCTGGCGGAATCCAACGGGAGAGGCTGCGAGCAATTAATGAGGAACTCTCCCAAGCAGCAGCTTCCACCTCCAGAGAGCGTTCAGGGAGTTGAATAATGTCTGGGAACAGACGTTCGAGCTCGGCCACCTCGGCCGAAGATGGAGAGGGAGAAATCCACTCGAAGCGGGAAACATGAGCACTCCGCCATGCTCGACCAACCAGCCCAGACTGATCAGGCTCCATCAAAGAATTCGCAGGGGAAGAAGCCATCAGACCACCATTGAAGATCAGAAACGGTGACAAGATCACCGGAGATCAGCGATAGAGCAGAAGGGAACACAAATCTTAAAGTAGGCTCAGAAGAGAAAGCCTCTTCTCCTTAGTCAAGCATAGTTTGAACTCCATAATGATTCTTTTATTATCTTGTCATTAAGAAAATAGGAATGAAATCTAAAACTCGTCCGACTGTTCGATCAATCTCCTCCAACATTATAGCTCTTTTAGCGAATATTTAGCCTCCGGTATATTACACATCCGCAAATGATGTGTTCGAGCATCGAAAGCGACGATAAAAATAGTGTTGCTAAATAGTGATGCAATAGTGATGCAACAGCGACAAAAAAAAAATAGCGATAACTTAACAAAAAATTAGCAACAAACGAAATTAGCGACGCAAATATCGTTGCTAACGAGTCGCTAATTAGCGACGCTAGCCAGGGTGTCTCTAATTAATGACGCGATATCTGGCGTAGCTAAAAATATAAAAAAAAATTTAAAAAAATTATGTATTATCATATATGCATTCTTATAGCGACGTAAGAAAGGACGTCGCTAATTAGCGACGCCTTTTGCGACGCGAGGTGCATCACTAATTAGCGATGCCATTAGCGATGCTCTAGCTGGTATAGCTAAAAACATAAAAAATTTAAAAAACTTATATATTATCATATAAGCATTCTTATAGCGACGCAAAAAAGGACGTGGCTAATTAGCGACGCTCATGCTGGCGTAGCTAATTAGCGATGCCTTCTGTGACATGAGGTGCATCGCTGATTAGCGACGTCAGAGACGCCCTGGTTGGCGTAGCTAAAAACAAAAAAAAAATTAAAAATTATATAATCATATAAGCATTTTTATAGTGACGCAAGAAAGGACGTTGCTAATTAGTGACGCTCAGGCATGCGTAGCTAATTAGCGACGCCATAGTTATCGTAGCTAAAAATTTTAAAAAATTATATATAATTATATAATCATTCTTATAGTAATTAGCAATGCTCAGGTTGGCGTAGCTAATTAGCGACACCTTCTATGATGCGAGGTGTGTCGCTAATTAGCGATGCCAGCCAGATCGTAGCTAATTAGCGATGTCATTAGCAATGCCCTAGCTGGTGTAGCTAAATACAAAAAAAATTAAAAATTATATATAATAATATAAGCATTTTTATATAGTTATAATATTATAATTAATAAGTATTAAACTATAAAAATAAAATAAAACTAAAAAGCTCTACAAAAACTTAAATTTTGATTTAAAAACTTTTAATTTTAGCTAACAAATTGATTGTTTTTAAATTTATAAACTATAATTTATAATAGATAGATATTAATAATTGATGATATTATAAATATAAATTCTTCAAAATAAATGATGAAAAATAGTTAAGTAAAGATGGATAAAAGAAGATATAGTTGTTAAGTTAAAAAAAAATTAATTAGTAATTTATTTAAATTTATAAAAAGAAGATATAGTTGTTAAGCCTCCGAGCTCGTCTCCCTGGGCCGGATATTAAATTTCCTTCAAGGAGGAAGCTCAATTCCATCGTCAGGGCCATCCCAGAGACATAACTCGGCACGAAGGAACCATTCCAGAGACATAACTTGGCGCTCGAATCCATCGCGAGCTCAAACCATGCCAGTGACAAAGCTACAGCACAGTAAATGCTTAATTTTTGAGAGAGAGAGAGTTTGTCTGCCATTTTTCTACCAGCCTTTGCAGAAGTCTCGTCTTAGATTCCAAATATAAGTTATTTTCTTCTTACTTTTTTTTTGAAAAAAGAAATAATTTTTAATTATTATTAATTAAAATATTCTATACCAAAAATGTAAATATAGTTCTGCATCTATAATTATTTTGGTTTATGATTATATAAATATTTTTACTTAAGTATTAGTAAATATGAATTTTTATTAAATATGATTAATAATTACATAAAATAATAATTAGTAAATAATAAATATTTTAATGTGAACAATAAAATATTAATTTTTGATAAATTAGATATTTATTAAATATTAATAAATATAAAAATAATGATGATTGTTATTAAAATAAACATTAAATATTTATTACATAAATTTGATATTTACATACAAATATTGAAATATTCATATAAAATTGCATAAATTTATGCAAATATTACAACGTCTCACCTGTTGAGCATTGGCTCCCAGTTCAGATTCATATTTTATTAATTTAAAAATATATATAATATAAGATTTTGCGAGCCTGTGCATCGGACTAGCGACGCGCACAGGCTCTGGCCCTCCTAGGGCTGCGCGCCCTCGCGTAGCCCTAATCCCACCCGGTCCCCCCACTTCCCCATCCTTCTCCAGTTCTCGCCCACCTGGTCCCCCCCTCCCCCACATCCGGTCCCTCCCCACCCTGCTGCTCCGCCGCGCCTCGACTACCCTGGCCCCCCATCCGACCCTGCGTCCTTGGGATCTGCTGCCGTCCTTCCCTGTTGTGCTTCTCATCGGTTGCCGCTGCTTCTCTTCGTTCTGTTCCCTCCCCCACGGGCCAAAGAAGTTGGGTTTTGTTTTGACCTTCGCCCCATCTTCCAGGTACGAGATTCTGCTCCTCTCTCTCTCTCTCTCTCTCTTTTGATGTCTGGGTTTGATTTACGAGACGGGGTTTGTGCATTGTTCTCTGCATTGCTCCGATTCGTAGTTTGATTTCGTTTTCTAACGTATCACCGAGGAACACCACTGCAACCCTCCCCACTATAGTCTCCACCCATCCATAATAAATGCCCTCCCTCCACCCATCCATAATCAATCATACCGGTTGTTTGCCCTGTTATCGTGTAAAGAAAGCTCTTAGGTAATGTAATGGTACTCTTGCATATAATGATGCCAAGTCATCTTTTTCAAGCGTTAAAAAAGATGGACATCCTTCTCTTTGGACTCCTACAAGAAAAGTTCTCGAAGACCAAATACTCCGATGGGGATCATCGACTCAAGTTAGTTACTTGGGATCAGACAAGAACCGGCTCAGTAAAAGGAAGTTGAGACAGTTAGGGTTTTTGCTAGGAAAAAGAAAGATAGAAAATCAGAGTTCGAATCCCTACTTACAGTCTGGGCGCGTATTTTTATACCTGTCCGAATGTCCCATCTTTCTGTTCCAGAAGATTACTGTCGTACCATCACTGTGCACGCCGAAGGCATCCCGCATTACCTGTCAATATGACTTTACACGTATCTAGCAGCCGCGGTTGTATTTGGTGCGCGCCATTGCTTGACATGACCGCGCACAATCGCAAGTGGTAGTGAATCGTACTCTATAACGGGGCACAGTCATGCACAGGGACACATGCAATGCACCATACGTCGTTATGAGGCATGGCCGCAAGCAGCTACGGGTACGGAGAGTCACGTGGGTGCGCCAGGTGGCTCGAGTTGTCGTTTGGTTCAAAGGCTGGTTCGCGTGCTGAACGTTGATGATGTATGTGCACCACGAGACCGGAGGGGGTCTCGAGGTGAAGATATAGTGACCTCACCCCGAGACCGAACGAGGTCTCGGGGGTGAGATGGTGCGGTGCACCCCAAGACCGGAGGAGGGCCTCGGGGTTGAGATATGGCGACCTCACCCCGAGACTGGGGGAGGTCTCGGGGGTGAGATGGTGCTTGTGCACCCCGAGACCGAAGGGGGGTCTCGGGGTCGAGATATGGCGACCTCACCCGAGACCGAAGGAGGTCTCGGGGGTGAGATGGTGCTGGTGCACCCCGAGACCGAAGGGGGGTCTCGGGGTTGAGATATGGCGACCTCACCCCGAGACCGGCGGAGGTCTCGGGGGTGAGATGGTGCTTGTGCACCCCGAGATCGGAGGGGGGTCTCGGGGTCGAGATATGGCAACCTTACCCCGAGATCGGAGGAGGTCTCGGGGGTGAGATGGTGCTGGTGCACCTGAGACCGGAGGGGGGTCTCGGGGTCGAGATAGGGCGACCTCACCCCGAGGCTGGAGGAGGTCTCGGGGGTGAGATGGTGCTGGTGTACCCCGAGACCGGAGGGGGTCTCGGGGTCGAGATATGACGATCTCACCCCGAGACCAGAGGGGTCTCGGGGGTGAGATGATGCTGGTGCACCCCGAGACCGAAGGGAGGGTCTCGGGATCGAGATATGCGACCTCACCCGAGACCGGAGGAGGTCTCGGGGGTGAGATGGTGCTGGTGCACCTCGAGACCGGAGGTGGGTCTCGGGGTCGAGATATGGTGATCTCACCCGAGATCGGAGGGGATCTCGGGGGCGAGATGATGCTGGTGCACCCTGAGACCGAAAGGGGGTCTCGGGGTCGAGATATGGCAACCTCACCCCGAGACCGGAGGAGGTCTCGGGGGTGAGATGGTGCTGGTGATAGAGATATAGACTAAAAGATATGCTTTATGTTATGTCTTTATATTTTAATGAGAATTCATTTTGAGCAATATTTGTCATTTACTATATATGTGCATGTGTCTAGTATTTACAAAAAGTATTTGATCTAGTGTGTAGAGTATGGCTTACACACAGAAGACTAGATCATCGGTTCTTTTGGAATACAAGTTTATTGTTCACAGTTTTAGATGGAATTGGACACACCATCAGTAGAACTGTAGCACAAATTTTTAGTAGGTCTGTCTTGACTACGGGGAATGGTTTATTCTAACTATTTGTGCTAGTACACTTTATGTGTATTGAATAGGAACCAGTTGAATTAATTATTTTATACTGACTTTATAAAATAATTAAACCTCATGAATATTATGATTACTTATGCTCTTAATCCGAATTCTATTTCTAGACACGTGTATGTAGTGATTATTGCTTTGATTACACATAGAGTGAGATTCTATATGAGTCAATAAACTCAGTGGGTTGGGCAATAACATTATATATATGATATTAATAGTTGAAGGAAACCACGTCCTAATAAATTGGATTGATGATATCCCCTTGAGGAAGCTTATAAGTTTTGATTGTATCAAATCTTGCAAGTGGATTTTGAATCCGATACATCAAATAAGTTAAGTGGATAGTCTCAAGGATAATAAAAGTAAATTAAATTATATTGTCAGTAATTAAATTTAATTGATGGATATCTGTAATCTTAACGTGGGAAGATAATAAGTATTTAATATTAAAGGCTCAAAAATATAAATATGAATATGATTAGGAGTACAATTATAATTCTTTAGTGGAATGAATTGTAATTTACGTAATTGAATCCTAACCCGGGTAGGATTGGGAGATTTAATTACGTAGGAAGTCCTTTTCATATTTGCCTATTGGTCCCTGTTGTAGCCCTATAAATACCCTCTCAGTTGGTTGCTAGGGAAAACGTTTTTTGGTGAAAGAAAAACAAGAAACCCTAGGACGGTCAAGGGATCCCACCATCTTGTGAGAGAAAGAAGGTATTTTTGGGAATATGGCGGAAGGCTAAAGGTTGAGGTCGAGCAATCGAATCAAAGTGATCGAAAGTTCAAATCTGAAGGTATGATCTTGTACTCATAGATTAGAATGGTAAATTTTTTTTTTTGTATTACTTATATCGCTATAGCCGTGATCTTAGGGGTATTTCGCGTTCCCCAACAGCTGGTGCACCTCGAGACTGGAGGGGGGCCTCGGGGTTGAGATATGGCAACCTCACCCCAAGACCGGAGGAGGTCTCGGGGGTGAGATGGTGCTGGTGCACCCGAGACCGGAGGGGGGTCTCGGGGTCGAGATGATGCTGGTGCACCCCGAGACCGAAGGGGGGTCTCGGGGTCGAGATATGGTGATCTCACCCCGAGACCGGAGGGGGTCTCGGGGGTGAGATGATGCTTGTGCACCCCGAGACCGAAGGGGGTCTCGGGGTTGAGATGCGGTGACTTCCGTTAGCTGCTGTTATCTTTTATTCTAACGGCTGGATCAGCCACATTAGATGCCCCTCACCCCTGAGGCGAAGCGGATCCCACTGGCAAGGCGAAAGAGGTGCTACCTCATGTGGCTGATCCCTGTCCACATCTCTATGCGGATGACATGGGGAATGTGAAAAGGCGGCCGCTTCCATACACTGAGCCCGCCATGATCGACCTCGGGGCGAGGTTAGCCCTTCGAAGTCCACGTGGAAAGCTGCATCATCATTACCTCTCATAGCGGCGATGTCAGCGGAGTCCCATCATTGGTCGGAGGCATACCGTATCATGCGCTGGGCAACCATCGAGGCGAACCAGCCTATGTGGGGGTCCATGTGGCTGATGAGACGAGGCGGGCAATTTGAAAATCCAATAAAACTCGAATGAGGGGTTGAATCTGGCCTCACCACTGCTGACATCATCGTCTTCCTCTGAGCCTGCGTTTTGGTCTCCCCTGCAACCATGAATCCTGCGCTTAGCTTTCCTTCTCTCAGGTTAGTTCTTTGTCCATTCTAGACTCCTCCATCTCTTCTTTTACCCATGAGTTCTCTATCTTGGACGGAGGACGATTCGGAGAATCGTTCTCCCTCTGAGAGGCACTGCGCCTCTCCTGTACCTTCCCTTCTCCTCCACTGGAGTGGTCCACTGATTCAGAGGACCGCATCCTCCTGACCCGGCAGGTCACTGGTGGAGCCCCGTCGAGGAGCCGCCGGTCAGAGGCCGGCACCTCCTTGAGGGTGGAGGGGTCCCCGGAGGGGACTGCCTCCACGGTAATAGGTCTGGATTTGGCAAAAATCCGGGCCTGTTACCAGATTCCCCGGGATGTCGAGCTTTTCCTACCGACTCGACGATAGAGTCATCTCCTCCCGACCCGGCTGGGTGGCCCTTTATGAGATTTGCCTGAAGGCGGGTCTTCGTCCTCCCTTTCCTTCCTTTTTTATCAACCTTCTTGACTATTACTCCTTGACTCCTTCCCAACTGGTCCCAAATTCTTACCGGGTCATTAGCGCCTTTGTTATTCTCTGTCATCGTCTTGGCATCACCCCTCGAATCTCTCTTTTCGGTCCTTTTATATCCTCCAATCTCAGAAGGGTTGGTGGCTGTTCTAGCCCCGACCCAATCGGATCCTTAAGCTTTTTCTTCCTTCTTCGATCAAGGGATGGAAATCCCGATTCTTTTTCGCTGGCCTAGACCAAATCAGGCCCCGGTGGGGAGATCCCGACCTTCGAGGCAACGCGAACTCCACCATCCACCCTGGAGATCGGGAAGCGTTGGGTCAATTATTGGCTGCCGAGATCCCTCGGTATACCTTGCTCTTGACGGAAGATAACCTCCAGTCGGCGGGTCTTATCTCCCACCGGGGTAAGCCATTTCACACTTAGCCAAAATTCTGCATGCTTCTCTTCTTTTTCCTCTTTTTTTTTTTTAAATCTTGATCGATATCATGCAGCCATAAAGATATCGACACAGAAACTCTTGAAGGCCGTCTCCAAGAAGAGGGTTCAGGAGGGGCTGAGTGAAGGCCAGCAAGCTCCAGCCCCAAAACGCCCGACAGCTCGGGTTCCCGACCATCGGCATCACAAGACCCCCGGCTGCTCCAGAAATCGATCTCACAGCCGACACGCCGCCAGAGATAGCGGCGCCCGCGGGGGTCCCAATAGAGGAGCCAGTTGCAGAGGAGCCGGCGATGGCGGAGGAGCCCACTGTGACGGAAGAGCTTCCTGCCCCTGGCGAACCGACCCACCCGAGGCGGTCAGGGACTAGGGAGAGGGGCCATCAGGGATAGCAAGCCCACCCCCGAGAGGACGCCTAGGAGCAGCCCGCGCGCCGAGCCGGAGGATGCTGAGGCAGCCGAACGGAGCAGGGCCAAACCAGGGCCACCTCGGGACTCCATCTTGAATGACGGTCGCTGGGCTGAACGGGTCCTTTCTCCAGTTTTCTTGCCCGAGGTCCTGGAAGAGCTCAGCCACCTGAAGGCGAGTACATTCTTCTGAGAATCCTACGCGGCCCTTGTCAGGGTAAGCAGTCTTTCCACCCTTTGCCTTTATATTTCCCTTTTCCTTTCTCTTTTTTTTTGTTAATCTGGAACTTTCATGCAGCTTGCGCATTCCCTAAGGGCCGCGAGGGAGGCGATCCATGGCGGGAAGGCCCTTCTGTGCGAGGCACAGAAGGAGGCCGAAGATGCCCAGCACTGCGCGGAGGCGGCCGAGGAGGCTGGAGTCGACCAGAAGCGCCTGGGCCAATGAAACAAGGGCCGAGAGCAGAGCGGAGGCTGATGCCAACTGTCTGCGGGCGGCGCTCCACCAAATGACGGAGGCTGAAAACGCCATGATAGCCAGAGACCTGCACATCTCTGAGCTGACCTTGGCCATCCAAGAGATCGAAGGTCAGGCGGTCGCGACTGAGGAGAGAGCAGGATCCGCGGAGGAAAAGGCAGCGGCGGCGGAGAAAAAGCAAGGGCCGCGGAGGAGGAGGCACGGGCAGCAAAGGAAAAAGCAAACCAAGCCGGGGAGGAGGCAAGCCGCGCCCAGGAGGCCGAGAGGGCTGCAGTGGCAGCCCTCGCCACGGAGGAAAGAGCTCGGGCCGCTGAGGTGGAAGCTGCCATCGTGGCCAGGACCGCCGGAATTATAGAAGAGTACAAAGCGTCCGAGCGCTTTGCAGATGATTTGGCGGAAGCTTCGACGACGGTGTTCCTTCAAGGGTTCCAGCATGAGAAGGAGAAAATTGCTAGGGACTTGAACATTCTCCAAGCCCTGGAAGTCGAGCCAGATCACTTCTCGGATTCGGCCCCCTCCGACGATGAGCCCGCGCCAGCAGAACCGCTTGTATTTTTGTTTTTGCAAGTCCAACGACGTCGGCATTTTGTAATCTCTTCAAATTAATGAAATACCTTTTTCCTCAAAATAAATTGTCTATTTGCGACTCTTATCCTAAATCCGTTGGTTGACAATGCGCGGCCCCTTGGTCCCACTAGTGCCAGAGGATAACTCTCAACTCACATGACCAATTCCATCTTAGCCATCTAGGACCGAAACTTGGGGCCAGGAAGGATAGGTTTCTTGGGGTTGAAGCGCCGGTCGTTGGAGGTTGAGATAGGCGGGTTCCTTAGGACCGACGGCGCACCGCTCTGCCAGGGATATGTCGAGCCTTGCGCAAGGTAGGCACATGGCTTTTGGTGCCGACGAGGGTCGGACTTTATGTCTGGCCGGTCCAGGACTTTAAGTGCCGTCGGTTGTCGGGCTTTATGTGCCGTCGGGTGTCGGCTTTAGGTGCCGTCGGGTGTCGGGCTTTTAGGTGCCGTCGGGTGTCGGGCTTTAGGTGCCGTCGGGTATCGGGCTTTAGGTGCCGATGGGTGTTGGGCTTTATGCCTGGCTGGCCCAGGGCTTTAGGTGCCAACGGGTGTCGGGCTTTATGCCTGGCTAGCCCAGGGCTTTGATGCCGATGGGTATCGGGCTTTATGCCTGGCTGGCCCAGGGCTTCAGGTGCCGATGGGTGTCAGGCTTTATGTGTCGTCGGGTGTCGGGCTTTAGGTACCGTCGGGTGTCAGGCTTAGGTGCCGTCGGGTGTCGGGCTTTATGCCTGGCTGGCCCAGGGCTTTAGGTGCCGACGGGTGTCGGGCTTTATGCCTGGCTGGCTCAGGGCTTTAGGTGTCGACGGGTATCAGGCTTTATGCCTGGCTGGCCCAGGGCTTTAGGTGTCGACGGGTGTCGGGCTTTATGCCTGGCTGGCCCAGGGCTTTGATGCCGACGGGTGTCGGGCTTCGTGCCTGGCTAGTGCAGGGCTTTAGGTGCCACGTGTGTCGGGCTTCATGCCTGGCTGGCCCAGGGCTTTGATGCCGATGGGTGTCGGGCTTTATGCCTGGCTGGCCTAGGGCTTTAGGTGCCGACGGGTGTCGGACTTTATGTGCCGTCGGGTGTCGGGCTTTAGATGCTGATAGGTGTCGTGCTTTATGCCTGGTTGGCCTAGGGCTTTAGGTGCCGACGGGTGTCGGGCTTTATGCCTGGCTAGCCCAGGGCTTTAGGTGCCGACGGGTGTCGGGCTTTATGCCTGGCTGGCCCAGGGCTTTAGGTGCCGACGGGTGTCGGGCTTTATGCTTGGCTGGCCCAGGCTTTGATGCCGACGAGTGTCGGGCTTTGTGCCTAGCTGATGCAGGGCTTTAGGTGCCGACGGGTGTTGGGCTTATGCTGGATGGTGCAGGGCTTTAGGTGCCGACGGGTGTCGGGCTTTATGCCTGGCTGGTGTAGGGCTTCGATGCCGACGGGTGTCGGACTTTAGGTAAAAAGAACTCAAGTGCTAAAATTGAAATTTGTTAATATAGAATGAGGGGCGAAAGCCCAAAAGAATACAGGCACGGTATTTAATGTGAGAGGAGGAATGCGTTACTGATAGTACTGACGAAGGTTGTCTGCATTCCATGTCCTAGGAAGCGGCTTCCCATCGAGCTCTTCAATCTTGTAAGCTCCGTGACGAAGTGTCTCGCGATCGATAGGGTCCTTCCCAATTTGGAGCTAGCTTACCTCCCTCCGCCGGCTTCGAGACTTCAGCCCGTCGAAGGATCAGGTCCCCCGGCAGGAAAGTCCTGGGACGCACACGGGCGTTGTAATATTTGGCGGCCCATTGCCGGTAGACCGCCATCCGAAGTCGCGCTCGGTCTCGCATTTCCTCCACCAGGTCGAGGTTGGCTCGCAGCTGGTCTGGGTTGCCTTCCTCGTTGTACGACTCTACCCGAGGGCTCGGTGAGCCAATCTCTACCGGGATGACGGCTTCGGATCCAAAGATTAGGCTGAATGGGGTCTCGCCGATGGGGGTTCGCGGCGTTGTGTGGTAGGCCCACAGCACGTTGGGGAGCTCCTCCACCCATCGTCCCTTACAGTCATCCAGTCGAGTTCTCAGCCCTTGAAGAATGATTCGATTAGTTTCCTCGGCCGCCCCGTTGGTCTGAGGGTGCCCGACGGAAGTGAATTTCTGACGGATGCCCAGTTCGGAGCAGAATTCTTGGAAGGGCGTGTTGTCAAATTACCGGCCATTGTCGGTGATCAGGGTGTGCAGCA
>UESW01004287.1:722663-737697 GCA_900491605.1 Calamus simplicifolius
AACCAGGGCCGCCCCGGGACTCCATCTTAATGACGGTCGCTGGGCTGAACATGTCCTTTCTCCAGTTTTCATGCCCGAGGTCCTGGAAGAGCTCAGCCACCTGAAGGCGAGTACATTCTTCCGGGAATCCTATGCGGCCCTTGTCAGGGTAAGCAGTCTTTCCACCCTTTGCCTTTATATTTCCCTTTTCCTTTCTCTTTTTTTTTTTTGGCTAACCTGGAACTTTCATGCAGCTTGCGCATTCCCTAAGGGCCGCTAGGGAGGCGATCCATGGCGGGAAGGCCCTTCTGCGTGAGGCACAGAAGGAGGCCGAAGATGCCCAGCACCGCGGAGGCGGCCGAGGAGGCGCTGGAGTCGACCAGAAGCGCTGGGCCAATGAAACAAGGGCCGCGAGAGCAGAGTGGAGGCTGATGCCAACCGTCTGCGGGCGGCGCTCCACCAAATGACGGAGGCTGAAAACGCCGTGATGGCCAGAGACCTGCACATCTCTGAGCTGACCTTGGCCATCAAGAGATCGAAGGTCAGGCGGTCGCGGCTGAGGAGAGAGCAGGATCCGCGGAGGAAAAGGCAGCAACGGCGGAGAAAAAGCAAGGGCCGTGGAGGAGGAGGCACGGGCAACGAAGGAAAAAGCAAACCAAGCCGGGGAGGAGGCGAGCCGCGCCCAGGAGGCCGAGAGGGCTGCAGTGGCAGCCCTTGCCGCGGAGGAAAGAGCTCGGGCCGCTGAGGTGGAAGATGCCATCGTGGCCAGGACCGCCAGAATTATAGAAGAGTACAAAGCGTCCGAGCGCTTTGCAGATGATTTGGCGGAAGCTTCGACGGCGGTGTTCCTTCAAGGGTTCCAGCATGGGAAGGAGAAAATTGCTAGGGACTTGAACATTCCCCAAGCCCTGGAAGTCGAGCCAGATCACTTCTCGGATTCGGCCCCCTCCGACGATGAGCCCGCGCCAGCAGAACCGTGAGCTTGTATTTTTGTTTTTGCAAGTCTGACGACGTCGGTATTTTGTAATCTCTTCAAATTAATGAAATACCTTTTTCCTCCAAATAAATTGTCTATTTGCGACTCTTATCCTAAATCCGTTGGTTGACAATGCGTGGCCCCTTGGTCCCACTAGTCCCACTAGTGCCAGGGGATAACTCTCAACTCACACGACCTATTCCATCTTAGCCATCTAGGACTGAAACTTGGGGCCAGGAAGGATAGGTTTCTTGGGGTTGAAGCGCCGGTCGTTGGAGGTTGAGGCAGGTGGGTTCCTCAGACCGACGGCGCACCGCTCTGCCAGGGATATGTCGAGCCTTGCGCCAGGTAGGCACATGGCTTTTGGTGCCGACGGGGGTCGGACTTTATGTCTGGCCGGTCCAGGACTTAAGTGTGTTGGTTGTTGGGCTTTATGTGCCGTCGGGTGTCGGCTTTAGGTGCCGTCGGGTGTTGGGCTTTAGGTGTCGACGGGTGTCGGGCTTTATGCCTGGCTGGCCCAGGGCTTTAGGTGCCGACGGGTGTTGGGCTTTATGCCTGGCTGGCCCAGGGCTTTGATGCCGACGGGTGTCGGGTTTATGCCTGGCTGGCCCAGGGCTTCAGGTGCCGACGGTGTCGGGCTTTATGTGCCGTCGGATGTCGGGCTTTAGGTGCCGTCGGGTGTCGGGCTTTATGCCTGGCTGGCCCAGGGCTTTAGGTGCCGACGGGTGTCGAGCTTTATGCCTAGCTGGCCCAGGGCTTTAGGTGCCAACGGGTGTCGGCTTTATGCCTGGCTGGCCTAGGGCTTTGATGCCGACGGGTGTCGGGCTTCGTGCCTGGCTGGTGCAGGGCTTTAGGTACTGACGTGTGTCGGGCTTCATGCCTGGCTGGCCCAGGCTTTGATGTCGACGGGTGTCGGACTTTATGCCTGGCTGGCCCAGGGCTTTAGGTGCCGACGGGTGTCGAGCTTTAGGTGCCGTCGGTGTCGGACTTTAGATGCCGACGGGTGTCGGGCTTTATGCCTGACTGGCCCAGGGCTTTAGGTGCCGACGGGTGTCGGGCTTTATGCCTGGCTGGCCCAGGCTTTAGGTACCGATGGGTGTCGGGCTTTATGCCTAGCTGGCCCAGGGCTTTAGGTGCCGACGGGTGTCGGGCTTTATGCCTGGCTGGCCCAGGCTTTGATGCCGACGGGTGTCGGCTTTGTGCCTGGCTGGTGCAGGGCTTTAGGTGCGACGGGTGTCGGGCTTCATGTCTGGCTGGTGCAGGGCTTTAGGTGCCGACGGGTGTCGGGCTTTATGCCTGGCTGGTGCAGGGCTTTGATGCCGACGGGTGTCGGGCTTTAGGTAAAAAGAACTCAGGAGCTAAAATTAAAATTTGTTAATATAGAATGAGGGGCGAAAGCCCAAAAGAATACATGCACGATATTTAATGTGAGAGGAGGAATGCGTTACTGATAGTATCGATGAAGGTTATCTGCATTCCATGTCCTAGGAAGCGGCTTCCCATCGAGCTCTTCAATCTTGTAAGCTCCGTGACGAAGTGTCTCGGCGATCCGATAGGGTCCTTCCCAATTTGGAGCTAGCTTACCTCCCTCCGCTGGCTTCGAGACTTCAGCCCGTCGAAGGATCAGGTCCCCCGGTAGGAAAGTCCTGGGACGCACACGGGCATTGTAATATTTGGCGGCTTGTTGCCGGTAGACCGCCATCCAAAGTCGCGCTCGGTCTCGTATTTCCTCCACCAGGTCGAGGTTGGCTCGCAGCTGGTCTGGGTTGCCTTCCTCGTTGTACGACTCTACCCGAGGGCTCGGTGAGCCAATCTCTACCGGGATGATGGCTTCGGATCCAAAGACTAGGCTGAATGGGGTCTCGCCTGTGGGGGCTCGCGGCGTTGTGTGGTAGGCCCACAGCACGTTGGGGAGCTCCTCACCCATCGTCCCTTACAGTCATCCAGTCGAGTTCTCAGCCCTTGAAGAATGATTCGATTAGTTACCTCGGCCGCCCCGTTGGTCTGAGGGTGCCCGACGGAAGTGAATTTCTGACGGATGCCCAGTTCGGAGCAGAATTCCCGGAAGGGCGTGTTGTCAAATTGCCGGCCATTATCGGTGACCAGGGTGTGCGGCAGTCCGAACCGACATATAATGGACTTCCAAAAGAAGGATCTCACTTTGCTTTCCGTGATCTTAGCAAGGGCTTCGGCTTCAACCTACTTGGTGAAGTGATCAACGGCCACCAGGAGGAACTTTCGCTGTCCGGAGGCTGGGGGAAATGGTCCAGGATATCCATACCCCACTGGGCGAAGGGCCTGGGTGCCACCAAGGGGGTTAACTGAGACGTCGGCTATTGCTGAATATTAGCATGGCGCTGACAGCTATCACATCTCTTAACGAGCTCGGCTGCGTCCTCCTTCATGGTCAGTCGAAAGTACCCCTGTCGTAGGGCCTTGTAAGCTAGGGCTCTGCCCCCAGGTGAATTCCACATATGCCTTCATGGATCTCCCTCAAGATGTAGTCTGATTCTGCTGGTCCCACGCACTTGAGGACTTGGTATGAGAATGATCTTCGATAAAGCTTCCCATCCATCAAGAATCTTGGGGCCCTCCGCCTGAGTAACTTGGCCTCAGCGGGGTTCTCTGGGAGAGTGCCGTCGGTCAAATATCGGACGTAGGCGTCCATCCAGGAGGGCTCTTGTTCCACCGGTAACGCTTCATCCGCAACTTCAATGCTTGGGGCCTAGAGGTGCTCCACATATGTTCTTCCCAGCGTCCCATCGGTCGAAGTGGCTAAACGGGATAATGCGTCGGCTCTGGCATTCTCCGCTCGGGGAATGTAGCTAACACGGAAGTAAGAGAACCGAGAGGCTTGGGATTGCACCTTGCTCAGATAGCGGGACATGGTTGGGTCCCTAGCTTCGTACTCCCCAGAAACAAGCTGAGAGTCCGTGAAGGCCCTCAAACGCCCTGCACCTAACTCCTCAGCCAACATCATTCCCGCTAACAGGGCTTCATACTCCGTTGGTTGTTAGTTGCCGGGAACTAGAATCTAAGAGCATACTCCACCGCATCCCCTTCAGGGCTCGTAAGAATGAGTCCGGCTCACTTCCTTGAGAATTTGCTGCTCCATCCACATGCAAAATCCAGTCATCTTTTTCTGCCTCCTCGGTTGAGGAAGGGTCCACACACTCCTCCGGGCGTATTTCCTCCACACCCTTCTCGTCCAGGAACACTCAACCAAGAAATCGGCTATCACCTGAGACTTCATGGCCGACCTTGGTCGGATGGATAGGTCAAATTCACTTAGTTTAATGGCCCATTTGGCTAGCCGACGGAGGTGTCAGGGCAAGACAAGATGGTCGAAGAGGTTGGTCCATGAGCACCACGATGGGATGAGCTTGAAAGTAGGGTCGGAAGCGTTGGGCAGAGACCACCAGGGCAAAAATGATCTTCTCGGTTCTAGAGTATCTGGTCTCGGCATCATGAAGTACCTTGCTGGTGTAATAGATCGGCCTCTGGGCTCCATCAACATCCATGTGCACGAGCACAGAGCTGACAGCTTCGGGGGAGGCTGCAAGATATAGGAAGAGCTCCTCTCATTCTTTGGCTTGGACAACAGCGGGGGAGTGGATAAAAATTGCTTCAACTCCTCAAAGGCATCCTGACACTCCTTTGTCCACTCGAAGCCATTGACCTTGCGCAGCGCCTTAAAGAAGGGCAGGCACCTTTCTGTCGATCTTGACATGAAGCGACTCAAAGCCGCCACCCTCCAGTTAGGCGTTGCACCTCCTTCTTGTTAGCTGGGGGCCTCATCTCCAAGATAGCCCTGATCTTGTCAGGGTTGGCTTCAATCCCTCGCTGGGTTACCATAAAGCCCAGAAACTTACCTGCCGCCACTCCAAAGGCGCACTTGTGGGGGTTAAGCTCATCCGATACCGGCGCAGGTTGTTGAAGGTCTCCTCGAGGTCGGCGACATGGTCAGCAGCACTGGTGCTCTTGGTCAGCATATCATCCACGTACACCTCCATGTTGCACCCTATTTGGTCCTCAAAGACCTTATTCATCAACCTTTGATAGGTGGCTCCGGCATTCTTCAGCCCAAACGACATCACCTTGTAGCAATAAATCCCCTTTTCTGTAATAAAAGAGGTGGCTTCTTCATCCGCCGGGTTCATCCTGATCTGATTGTACCCCGAGAATGCATCCATGAAACTAAGAGTTTCATGCCCGGACGTGGCGTCCACTAGCTGATCAATCCGGGGCAATGTGAAGCTATCTTTGGGCAGGCCTTGTTGAGGTCGGTGAAGTCCACGCACATCCTCCAGCTCCCACTGGCCTTGCGAACCATCACGACATTCGCCAGCCAGTCTGGGTAGTGCACCTCGCGGATGTGACCGGCCGCCAGTAGCTTCCGCACCTCTTCATCCACGGCCTTCTGTCGATCGAGGGCGAAACTCCTTTTCTTCTGCCGGATAGGTCGGCACTCCGCCGAATGTTAAGTTGGTGGGTAATCACCTCTTCTAGAATTCCTGGCATATCGAACGCTGACCAGGCGAAGACATCCGCATTAGCTCGCAGAAAGGTGAGGAGTCGGTCACGAGCCTCCTCTGGGAGTAGGGCTCCAATCCGGACTGTTCTCGTTGGGTCCTCCCGAGGGAGAAAGTAAGCAGTCGCTCGGCCGGCTCTCTCTCTCCGGGTCTCGAGGATCTAGCGTCTCAGGTACCGGCGCGGGTGTCGCCCCCTGCGGACTAGGGGCCATGTGGTAGTAAAGTGAAGTTGGATTCTGCTCTCCCCGCATCTCCCCAACTCCTTCGCTGGTAGGAAACCTCACGAGGAGCCTCTTAGTGGATATGACAGCATCCAAAAGATTGAGCCCAGGCCTCCCGAGTCGCGTTGTAAGCAAGAGGCACGCGAACCACCAAGAACTTCATGAAAATCGTACTTTGACACGGGGCCGTGCCAACCGTCACAGGGAGAGTGACCTCCCCCTCGACTTTCACAGAATCTCCAGTAAACCCCATCAGGGGCATGGTGATGGGCCGGAGTACGTCGGGCGACAGGTTCATGCGAAAAAAAGCGTCATAGTTCAAAACATCCACAGAGCTTCCACTATCAACTAGAATTCTCTTTACACGATGTTTAGCAATCGTCATAGACACGACGACGCTGTCATCATTTTTGTTTACTACCTCCTCTAAATCCTTCTTAAAGAAAGGAATTACAGAATCTAACTCCTCCTCCCTCTCGGCCTTTTTGGTGGGCCTCCTGCCCCCAGGAAATCATTGCCACCGTCTTCTCCGTTGGGGCATTGTCGATCATCAGCGGCGGGGGCGCCAACGGGCCAGGAGCTCCCGGGTTGTTCCTCTAAACGAACTTTCCCAGATGGCCCCGCTGGATAAGGTTTTCGATAGCCTTCTTCAGCTGGCGACACTCGTCAGTACCATGACCGTGATCCTGGTGGTAGCGACAATAGAGGTTCTTGTTGCGAGGGATCTTCGGGTTCAACGGAGGAGGATGCTGAAGATAAGACTCCCCTTCAATCTCGAGCAAGATCTGAGATATCGGGCGAGCAGTGGGGTGTAGGGTCCATCTCTTGGCGCAAGGGCTCGGGGACGGTTGTCTGGCCGGCGAGGAGGCTAAAGTCTTATGGGGCGAGCTTCGGCAGGTTTCGGTCGGGCCGGTTTCTTGGGGACGTTCCCGCCAGCTTCGCGCGGGAGAAGTCGGCCTCGTCAGCCCGAATGTACTTCTGGGCCCGAGTCAAGAGCTCAGCGTAGGAGCCGGGTGGCTTCCTGTCGAGGGAGTATGCGAAGCAAGACGTGCGAAGCCCTCGCTTCAAGGCCAAAGTGGCCACCGAGTCTTCAAGGTTGTAGACCTCTAGGGCTGCCTCCTTGAACCGAGCGACATAATCCCATAGGGACTCACCGCTCTTCTGCTGGACGGCGAAGAGGCTATCTGCTACCCTAGGGATCTTTCGGCAGGCATCAAAATGGGCCAAGAAAGCCCTCTCCAACTGGTGGAAGGAATCAATGCTCCGTGGTGGCAGACGGGAGTACCAGGCTCGGGTGGCCTTCTTTAGGGTGGCTGGGAAGGTGATGCACATGAGTGAGTCGGTGGCCCCCTGGACTTGCATGAGAACTTTATAACTTTCCAAGTGGTCCAAGGGGTCTGTGGTTCCATCATAAGGATCTAGCTAGGGAAGGCAGAACCGGGTGGAGATGGGTTCATCCATGATGCGGCGAGATAATGGAGGCCAGCTGTCGTAGTCCGTCTCTGGAAAGTGGGTGATCCGACGGCTAAGTTCCTCCAACCTCTGGTTATACTCGTCAAGTCGACGCTCGGCTCGACGGGCCATCCGGCCATCAATAGATCCTCCCCAGAAGATTCAGAGGATGGAGAACGAGGACGGCGATGTCGGCGAGGGCGCTTTGCCTCCTTCCCATGCCGCCGCTTAGGAGAAATACTAGCGTGGCAGGAAGGCGACCGATGCCTCTTAGAGGCTTCCCGGTGGCGAGGCTTGGGCGGAGCTTGATGGTGGCGATCCCCCGGCACTGGTGATCTCCTCCAGGAGGAATGCTGGCTGGGTTGCACCACCCCTAGGACTGATGGGTTTGGCTCCGGCTGCCGCGCGACCGCCTGTTGGTGCTGCAGGCCTTGAACCGCCGCCGCCAGAGATTGGACCTACGTGGCTAGGGCGGTGAATCGATCTTCTTGGAGCTGCTGCGGTGGAGGCGCTGGGACATCGGCCGGAGGAGCGGAAGGTCCAGCCTCCTGGGGCTGCAGTGGCGCCGAAATGCTGGCCGCGAGAGCTGGGGGGCCTCTGCGGGTGGACCGGCCCCGCGGCGCTGCCCCCTAGTGCAACTGGCAGAAACTCCCTTCGTTCGGTCGTCACCATGGCTTCAAGAGCTTGAAGAGAGAGATTGCAGATTGCTGGTTCGATGTCTTTCTCTTTCCCCCCTTCCTGGCGCGCCAATCTGATGATGCCAAGTCACCTTCTTCAAGCATCGGGGAAGGACGTCCTTCTCTCCGGACTCCTGCAAGAAAAGTCCTCGAAGATCGGATGCTCCGGTGGGGACCCTCCGACGCTCAAGTTAGTTACTTGGGATCAGACAAGAACCGCTCAGCAGAAGGGAGCTGAGACAGTTAGGGTTTTGCTAGGAGGAAGAAAGCTAGAAAACCAAAGTTCGAATCCCTACTTACAGCGCGGGCGCGTGTTTTTATACCTATCCGAATGTCCCATCTTTCTGTTCTAGAAGATTGCTATCGTACCATCACTGTGCGCGCCAGAGGCGTCCCGCGTTACCTGTCAATATGACTTTACACGTGTCTAGCAGCTGCGGTTTATTTGGTGCGCGCTGTTGCTTGACATGACCGTGCACAGTTGCAAGTGGTAGTGAATCGTACTCTGTAACGGGCACAGTCATGCACAGGGACACATGCAATGCACCATACGCCGTTATGAGGCATGGCCGTAAGCAGCCACGGGCGCACGGAGAGTCACGTGGGTGCGCCAGGTGGCTCGGAGTTGTCGTTTGATTCGAAGGCTGGTTCGCGTGCTGAACGTTGATGATGCCTGCGCACCACGAGACCGGAGAGGGTCTCGAGGTGAAGATATAGTGACCTCACCTCGAGACCTCCTTCGATCTCAGGGGTGAGATGGTGCTGGTGCACCCCGAGACCGGAGGGGGGCCTCGGGGTTGAGATATGGCGACCTTACCCCGAGACCGGGGGAGGTCTCGGGGTGAGATGGTGCTTGTGCACCCCGAGACCGGAGGGGGGTCTCGGGGTCGAGATATGGCGACCTCACCCCGAGACCGGAGGAGGTCTCGGGGGTGAGATGGTGCTGGTGCACCCGAGACCGGAGGGGGGCCTCGGGGTTGAGATATGGTGACCTCACCCCGAGACCGGGGAGGTCTTGGGGGTGAGATGTGCTTGTGCACCCCGAGACCGGAGGGGGGGTCTCGGGTCGAGATATGGCGACCTCACCCCGAGACCGGAGGAGGTCTCGGGGTGAGATGGTGCTGGTGCACCCCGAGACCGGAGGGGGTCTCGGGGTCGAGATATGGCGACCTCACCCCGAGACCGGAGGAGGTCTCGAGGGTGAGATGGTGCTAGTGCACCCCGAGACCGGAGGGGGGTCTCGGGGTCGAGATATGATGATCTCACCCCGAGACCGGAGGGGTCTCGGGGGTGAGATGATCCTGGTGCACCCCGAGACCGAAGGGGGGTCTCGGGGTCGAGATATGGTGACCTCACCCCGAGACCGGAGGAGGTCTCGGGGGTGAGATGGTGCTGGTGCACCCCGAGACCGGAGGGGGGTCTCGGGGTCGAGATATGGTGATCTCACCCCGAGACCAGAGGGGGTCTCGGGGGTGAGATGATGCTGGTGCACCCGAGACCGAAGGGGGGGTCTCGGGATCAGATATGGCGACCTCACCCCGAGATCGGAGGAGGTCTCGGGGGTGAGATGGTGCTGGTGCACCCCGAGACCGGAGGGGGGCCTCGGGGTTGAGATATGGCGACCTCACCCCGAGACGGAGGAGGTCTTGGGGGTGAGATGGTGCTGGTGTACCCCGAGACCGGAGGGGGATCTCGGGTCGAGATGATGCTGGTGCACCCCGAGATCGAAGGGGGGTTTCGGGGTCAGATATGGTGATCTCATCCCGAGACCGGAGGGGTTTTCGGGGTTGATATGCGGTGACTTCCGTTAGCTGCTGTTACCTTTTATTCTAACGGCACTGGATCAGCCACATCAGCACCCATATCTCCTAATGTATAATTAAAGGTCCATGTTGAAGTTCAGAGCCACAGGTACCTTTAATAGTAAAACAAAGCTTCAACATTCATATGGGAAATGAATGAAGACCCCGATGCATCATTCTAGGCACATCACCTTTCCATGGACGAGCAAACAGCACTTAAATTCTCTTACAATATCTTTAATCATGCTTTGAATCTCATCAATCCAAGTCCCCCAAACTCAAAGTCGACTTAAACATTAGGTCAGCCAGAAAGCTGTTTCACAGTCTTGAATCTCGACCAACGGATTTGAACTTGATCGATTTTGATTCTAGGTTAAGTTTTTGGTGGATCAGCCGTGTCAGTTCCACTGGTGAATCAGTTTTGCTTTGATATTCTTAGCAAGTTGGTATAAAAATTATATGCGTAACCATTGGCATGCAGAATTTCTTCTGTTATTGTTGACGCCTCAAGCACTTCATGAGGCCACTGCTCTTACACTTCCAGGAATGCTAATTTTATATACATTATTTTGTTGACATTTTTTGATATATTTTGTTGAAGTTTATCTATAATTATTTTTTAGGTGCCAGGATGCTAATTTTTTGTTTATTGCTATTGTTTTGAAAAGATTTGCATATGTTATCTAGTGTTTTGGAAATACTTTGTTTCCCTATTTTTACAAATTAGAACTACAAATAACTTACACTATTTTCTTAGGTTCTTAGAAAGCACACAGAAGAAAGAACTACATCTTATTTATGATTAATATGTTATATATTGATTGTTGATTAATATAAGTTAATTAGCAACCTTCGATTATTAGGAATAGTGTCATCGAAATCAGATATGTTTGTCATTGAATATTAATACCAATATTGCTGATCTAATGTTTGTTTGAAATATTTTTTTTAGGTCATACATAATTATTTAAAAATAAATGTTGATCGCTCGTGGATGTATCAGAGGGTTAAGGATAATTTTCTTAATCCTGAATTTGTTAATGGCGTAGAAGAATTTATTGCATTTGCATGTAGTCAACAAGAGTGTATGAATGGATCCATAATCAGATGTCCGTGTAATCTGAGAAAGTGTTAGAATAAAGCTTATAGGGATGTTGAAACAGTTAAAATTCATCTTTGTAAAAAGGTTTTTTTGCCCGGTTACTACATTGGGTATTGCCATGGAGAAACTGAGTCTAGGGGAGAATTAAGTAATCAGGAGGCAGATATAGTTTATGAAACAACAGAAAATTATAATGTGGCATCAGAAAATTATTACATGGCATCTGAGAATTATAATAAATATGACAACTTTAATCAATATGAAGAAATGGAGATGGATGTAGGGGTTTCGGGCTTCAATCAAGGCACCTTTAATGAAGAACCAAATCCGAAAAGCCAATATTTCTATGATATGCTAGGTGCTGCAAATGAATAATTATGGCCTGGGTGTGAAAATCATTCGCAATTGTTAGCTCGATTGTTGAATATTAAGGCTGAACATCACTTATCTGAAGCAGCATTTGATTTGGTTGTCGAATTAATGAAAGAGGTTCTGTCATCTGATAATATTGTTAGTGATACATTTTATAAAACAAAAAAATTATTGCATGGGCTTGGTTTACCTATTCAGAAGATTGACTGCTGCAAGAATAATTGCATGCTTTTTTGGGGTGTAGATGTAGATTTGCAATTTTGTAAAATTTGTGATGAACCTCGGTTTATGACAGCAAGGAGAAGTTCAAATAGGACGAGACCTGTGGCTTTCAAAAAAATGCATTACTTTCCACTGGTACCTCGGTTGCAAAGGATGTATCAATCAGAAGTTACAGCTTCAGATATGAGATGGCATGCAGAACATGAAGAAGAAGAGGGTGTTATGCGCCATCCGTCAGACTCTATTGCATGGAAACATTTTAATGATATGCATCCTAACTTTTCATATGAAAATAGAAATGTTAGGCTTGCTCTATGCACAGATGGATTTCAACCATTTGGACAATCTGACAGCAATACTCTTGTTGGCCAGTAATTGTAACTGTACTGAATTTACCTCCCTGGCTATGCATGAAAGACTCCTATATTTTTGACAGTGTTAGTACCAGGGCCATCAAATCCTAAGGAAAAGATAGATGTCTTTCTGCAATCCCTAATTTCAGAGCTTAAATTATTATGGTCAGAAGGGGTTATGACATATGATATTTCCTTGAAGCAGAATTTTATAATGAAAGCAGCCCTAATGTGGATAATTAGTAACTTTCCGGCATATGCCATGCTTTCTAGATGGAGCACTGCTGGCCGTTTAGCTTGCCCTTATTGCATGAAGAATTCAGATGCTTACACATTGTGCAGAAGTAGTAAGCAATCATGGTTTGATAATCACAGAAAGTTTCTGCCATCTCGGCATCCTTTTAGAAGAAACAAGATTTCATTTTTTAAGAACACAGTGATTACGAAGGATGCACCACCTATTTTGAGCGGGCAGGAAATATTAGACTCTATGAGCAGTTGGGGTTGATGAATTTTTTGAAGATGGTGCACATGCCATAAATGGTCGGATATGTAGAGAGCATGGTTGGAGAAAAAAAAGTATATTTTGAGAGTTGCCCTACTGGAGTACAAATCTAATTAGACACAATCTTGATGTGATGCATATCGAAAAGAGTTTTTTTGATAACATTTTTCATACTGTAATGAATATTCCGAAAAAATAAAGGACACTGTTAAATCAAGAGAGGAACTTAATCAGTACTGTCGGCGTCCCGAACTTGTAAGATCATCTATTAATGGTAAATATCCAAAGGCTTGCTACTCGCTTGATAGGAATTCGAAAGCAGTACTGTGTGATTGGTTGAAAGAATTAAAATTTCCTAATGGATATGCATTAAACATGGGTGGATGTGTGGACATGCATAAGTTAAGGGTTTTTGACATGAAAAGCCATGATTGCCATGTCTTTATGCAGCGTTTAATGCCCATAGCATTTCATGAATTACTGCCTGCTAATGTCTGGAAAGTATTAACAGAGATCAATATATTTTTCAAAGAGCTAACAGCTAGAGTTATTAGAACTAATGACATGGCAAGACTTGAAGAAGATATTCCAATTATTTTATGCAAGTTGGAAATAATTTTTTCTCTAATTTTTTTAATTGCATGGAACATTTACCTGTTCATCTGGCATACGAAGCTCGGATTGCTGGACCTATTCAATATCGTTGGATGTACCCATTTGAGAGGTAACTTACTTTTCATAAAATTTCATCTTATAATGTTTACGAAAATGAGTATCTTACTATATTTTTAACTTTAATCTTTTAGGTACACAAAGAAATTAAAAAAATATATTCAAAATAAGGAAAAAGTTGAAGGATCAATATGCAATGCATATTTGGTAGAGGAGGCCTCGAATTTTGCATCGCATTACTTTGACGAACATGTCCAAACTAAGAATCGAAAAGTGCCACGCAATTTAGAAGGATGTCGACAGCCATTTAGAGCAGATGATGGAACCATCTCTATTTTTAGGACCGTTGGTAGGCCATTTGGCACTGAAAATAGAAGATATATGTTGAACGAAGAGTTTAAAGTTGCTCATAATTATATTCTTACGAACTGCTCCGAAGTGGAACCGTTTATAGAGTAAGTTTATATAAACTTTGTTACTATATGGATTTCTTCATAATATTTTCAACTAAGTTTATATAAACTTATTTTTTCAAGGATGTTTTATGATGTGTGATGACAACAAGATCCTCACATTAGCGATGATAAAATTGGATTGAAACTTTATACTAAGTTTGCATATTGGTTCAACGAACATGTGAGTATTAAATTGGCACATTGCTTATCGGTTAACCAGAACATACCGTATATAAACTAATTATGTTTTTATGATTTTTCAGACTAATAATCTTTCTTCGAATGTTGATGACATTTTCATTAAATCTCTAGCACAATGGCCATTGTCTAGAGTTAATACATACACCGGATATTTTGTGAATACAAGTTTTAGGTTGAGTCTTTGGGTTCTTCAAGAGCAACTCAAAATTGGGGGGTATGTGTGCAAGGTCAAAGTGTTGGTGCAGATCAGCAAGATTATTATGGAAAGCTACAAGAGATTGTTGAAGTTGAGTATCCTAGTTGGCCTATTAAATGCACTATATTGTTCAAATGTGAATGGTTTGATCCAACTCCAAATATAGGGACAAAAGTGCATAAAGATTATAATCTTATTGAAGTATGTCATAGAAGAAGGTTGAACAAATATGAACCATTCATTCTAGCATCTTAAGTTGAACAAGTATACTATTCCACATATCCATGCCTTCGAAAGGATAAGATAGATTGGTGGGTTGTGAGTAAAATAAAGCCACGGGCGACCATTTCTATGTCGGTAAGCTCATCAATACAAACACTTGAATCCCCAGCTTTTCAAGAAGATATTATGAAGCACATGCAATCGAAGATGATTCGTTTGATCCGGAACCAATCCGTAATGATCCAACCGGCGCTTCACTTGAAATTGAGGATGTGGACGATGCCTCAAATGCATAGTTGTTAGACCCGGCCCGGACATCGACCCGGCCAAGGGCTTGGGTCATCGGGTCACTGGTTCAACCGTCGGGTTACCGGTTGAACCATTGATCCGAAGGAGAGGGAGAGAAAGAGGTGTAGTCGGCGAAGAGACGGACGTAGGCATAGCCCGAGGACGAACTACGAAGGGAGAGGATCCCTGCTTCCCCTCCAACGCCATCTTCTATCATCTTATGCTTCGATCCACCCTCCCTTCTCTCTCTCTAGGCCGCTACAGCTGATCCGAGCCTGATATTCGGACCAAATTCGGTGGCAGTGTCGAACTCGCACATGTGCCGCCTCAAGATCGGAATGCCACTTCGGTGATGAGGACCTCCGCTGCGGTGGAGGAGTTCTACATTGCGAAGTTGAAGATATACGCGGCCAAATCTTTCCTGGTCTGTTTTCATTCTAAACAGGAAAAGTATCAACAAAACTTCGTTTTCATATACTGTCACAGCATAAAATATCTTCAAGAGACTTCCTCTATTTTCGTTCTAAACAGGTAAAGTATCGGCTCAATCCCATTGCGGCCATTCCCAGAGTGATGACCTTTCTTGGGATAGTGAATCTTGAGGCCATAGCATGTGGGGAATCTCTGCCAATCAACACCTCCCAGTGATCTCCACCGCAATCGATGTTCATTGCTCAATTTTGCGTGTTTGAGAGCTCATCATGTCGTGATGCGGTGATCTCCTCCAGGTCAGGAAGCGGAACCTTGACCACCAACTCGACGAAGCCGAGACAGGCAAATCCTCTCTCTCCGTCGAGGAGTGCGGCC
>UESW01004287.1:747158-764076 GCA_900491605.1 Calamus simplicifolius
CAGATTTCTTCTTGTGGAAGGGTCTCCTTCTTCTCATGAATTTTTTAATTTTCTAGCAAGAAGAGCTGTCTCATCATCATCTTCATCATTATCACTGCAGCTCTCCTCACTTTCTGCAGCCTTAAGAGCTATAGTCTTCTTCTTTTTAACTTCTTCCTCTATGTGCTGCTTCATGGTTAACTCATGGGTCATTAGTGATCCAAGTAGCTCCTCCAAAGGTAAAGTGTTGAGGTCCTTGGCTTCTTGGATTGCAGTCACCTTTGCTTCCCATGATCTTGGAAGTGACCTAAGAATTTTGCGAACAAGTTCAGAATTAGTATAGTCTTACCAAGACTTTTCAAACCATTTACAATATCAGTGAATCTAGTATACATGCATGCTATGGTTTCAGTTTGTTCCATGCTAAATAATTCATATTATGAACAAGAATATTATCTTAGATTCTTTAACTTGATTTGTACCCTCATGGGTAACCTCTAATCTATCCCATATCTCTTTTGCGGAATTACATGTAGAGATACGATTAAATTCATTAGCATCTAATGAACAATATAAAACATTCATGGCTTAGCATTAAGCTGAGCCATTTTCCTATCATTTCATTCCAATCCCTTTCGGGCTTAGGAACAATAGAACCATCAATTATGTGTGGGTGTGCTAGGTCCATTAATTATAACACTCCATAATTCATAATCTGAAGCTTGAATGAATATCCTCATTCTTGCTTTCCAATATGAATAGTTGGAACCATTAAACAAAGGAGGTCTATTTGTAGAATGACCTTCAGCAAATGAAGATCCAACTTGAGCTGCCATTTGGATCTTTAGCTCTTGATCGTTGGATCAAATTCAAATGAGCACTTGCTCTGATACCAATTGTTGGCCCAGATGGCAACCCAAGAGGGGGGGTGAATTGGGTTCTTTAAAAAATTTAACCTTTTAAAACTATTGCTTTAAAATAATTAAGTGCAGAATAATTTCAATCACAAATGAAGAGATAGAGAGAGACAATTAAAGCACGGCAAACACAAGATTTTATAGTGGTTCGGTGTATCCAACACCTACGTCCACTCCCAAGTTCCACTTGGGTCCACACTATAATCAACTAGATTACAGCCGAGTTGTTTTACAAGATCACAACTCAAACTTGTTGTTTTCCGGGATCACAACGAACCCAGCTGGTTTTTCGGGCTCACCAGCACAAAACCCAAACTCAAGCTAATCTAGCTTGCCCGAGGTATACTACCTCCACTAATTCAATCCCCTGATTGAACTAGCAAAAACAAGAAAGAATAATGTTTTATTAACAAACAGCTCCTCAAATGAGCAAATATTCAAATAAATAATAAGGTTTAGAAAAGCCTGTTTGAAGTAGATTGGATTTGAGCTTTTCTTCTTTTCTTCTTTTCCTCTCTCTTTGGAGATGTTGAATCAGGCCTCAGCTTTGATTCTTCACAGATGTTGCAGATGAGAAGTTGGAAAATCAAAAACAGAGCTTTTTCTTCTTTTGGGAAATCCTCCGATTTTTCAAGTTGAACGCCTTGGATTTCTCTTTGAGCTTTTTGGAGTGGAAGGATTTGAACTTGGATACTTTTCTCTTTGATTTCAGGCTCAAGACTTCTCGGATTTTTATTTGTATTCACTCCATTTTTTCCTTATTTTTCAAACGAGCTTTTTCCCCCTTTTTATAGATTTCCTTTAATCCATTTTTGGTGAGAAAACTAGCCGTTGGAATGTACCTGGAAAGTTTTTCCAAACAAAATATATCCGTTAGAAGTTAGGTAAAAGAAAATATTACCGTTTGAGCTGATCTGGCATTTTAAAAATCCGTTCTGACAGGTTGGAGTCGGCTCCAACTTTTCAGGTGTCGGCTCCAAGTCGTTATCCAAAAATAGAAAGTTCTGAGTTCGTCGAGGAGTCGGCTCCGAAAAAGTTAAGTGTCGGCTCGCCATGGTCAGGTGTCGGCTCCAAAAGACTGTAAGTGTCGGCTCCAAGGTAGTCAAAAAATCAACGTTCTGTCCCCGTGTCGGAGTCGGCTCCAGACACTGTAAGTGTCGACTCCAAACTCTGGGTGTCGCTCCGAAACTCTGGGTGTCAGCTCCAACCATATCAAAAATCAGAAAGACATTTGATTGGCCATGGGGTCGGCTCCAGATTTCCTAGGTGTCGACTCCAGGTTCTGAATTTTGAAACTTACCTTTGGCACTTGATTCAAAACGTTTCTTAATGCCTTTTATTAAACAAATATTTTTAAGCCCTGAAACACTTGTTAAATTCATTAGTAACACAAATAAATATACTCAATTTCTTTATTAATCATCAAAATCAATAATTGGGTCAACAATTCTTCATAGCATATCCTAGATTATTGGTAATGGGACATCCGTGGATGTTGTTTATGACTCATGGATTGCTGACCTCCCTATGTCTCGGTGGCCTACTTTGTTTGCACTACTATTCCTACGGGTATGCGTGTTAGTGACCTTACGGTACATGATCATTCCTCATGGTCTATCCCTTTGCTGGCACGCTTCTTTGGGGAGGAGCTTCTGCGTCGCATAGTCTCTATCCCTCTTTCTCTGGGTCAGTCCCCTGATTTCCTGGTTTGGAGGCGGTCCTGTCTGCCGCGTGCTCCTATCAGGGACCTTCTCCAGATTTACAGAGCTCCAGCCCAGCCGTTGGTTGATATGGATTGGATTTGGCATTTTTTCATTCATCCCAGGGTTCGTCTGTTCCTATGGAAGATCGCATGGAATTGTCTTCCTACATGTTACGTGATTTCTAGACGTGGTCTCGGGATTCAGCCCTTGTGTTCGTTATGTGGCAGTGATGAGGAGTCAGTGGATCACGCCATCTTCACTTATCTCAGAGCGACCTATATTTGAGAGCTTATTGGCGATCGGCCGTGGGATGTTACCTCCTCTTCTTATCATCTATCCTTTCTTGATTTGATCAGGCAGGATGTCAAGAGAGGGTGCAGTAAGCAAGGTTCGACGAGGGCTTACATTGCTTATCAAATCTGGTTATTTCGGAATCGGATTATTTTTACTGATGAGTTTGCCCCGTCGCATAGGGTGGTGAGGGTTGCTTTGTCTTTATCTTCTGAATACACTTCCCAGTGTTTGGTTGGTTATGGTGATAGCCCTGGCCCCTGGGGTTCCCATGCTGCCCCGGCAGCGCACCGGCGTACTGTCTTTATTTCTTGGGAACCCCCTCCTCCATGGTTTGTCAAAATTAATTTTGATGGGAGTGTTCATGGTAGAGCTGCTGGATCAGGTTATGTCATTCGTAGATCTGATGGAGCTCTGCTGTCTACTGGTGGATTTAGTTTCCTGGATTCTTCTGTGCCGCTAGCGGAGCTTTATGCGGCTTGGGCTGGGGTGTCCTGTGCTATTCGTAGCCTTGGTGCCCATCGTATTATCTTTGAGGGAGATGCTCTTACTGTGATTCGGTGGCTCTGTCAAGATCATAGCAATCACCTGCCATCCAACCCTTTGATATCAGAAATTTGCTCTCTCCTCCAGGGGGTTCACAGTATCTAGATCTGTCACACCCAAAGTTGTCAATTTTGTTCCGTTTCGGCTGTTTCGGCCGAGACGTTTCGTTTCGATAACTTATCCGAAAAGATAAGTACTACGTTTCGTTTCGAAAGATTTTTTTGGCCGTTTCGGTGTGTTTCAACGTATTTCGGCCGTTTTCGGCCGTTTCGGTATGTTCGGCCGTTTCAGTAAAATATGTTTTGGAGATCAATTTATGAATTATTAAACCTTTCATAACCATATATATATCAAAAAAATCCTAGTTACCCTATCTTTATTTTAAAATATATATATATATATATAATAATAATAAATAATTCTAGTTACCCTATCCCTACGGTCGCATCTTTTAAAAATTTAAACTCTTTATTTTTATATTGTTATTATTATTTATGAAAAATATGAATTATGAATAAATTTTTCATTATATATATTTCAAACTCTTAAAAATTTAAACCCTTTATTTTTATGTTGTTATTATTATTTATAAAGAATATGAATTATAAATAAATTTTTATTATATATATATATTCCGAAACGAAGCACCGAAACGATCCGATACCGAAATATTTCATTTCATATGCTAAACCGAAACATAATCCGAAACGAAATTGACAACCTTGGTCACACCTTCCGAAAAGCCAACTCAGCGGCTGATTGGATTGCCGCTAGGGTGGTCGACCATTCAGGCTTCTGGCAGTGGCAGCCCGGGGATCGCTGTCCTCTTATCCTTTCCTAACTTTTTTATGCTGATAGATTGGGTTTGAGTCATCCTATATTGGTGTGATCACCCGATTGTACAAAAAAAAAAAAGGAATGAGAGGAGAATCTTATTTTGGAGCATTCTCTGAAATCTGCCCTTATCCGAAATGAGTCTTGCAAGAAATATAGATTTCATATTGAGCTCTGAGCTCTGAGCTCCAAATATACGTTACAGTAATGAAATTGCTTAGCTGACATTCTCCCTCCCTATGATAAGGAAGGAGAGGAGAATCTTATTTTGGAGCATTCTCTATAATCTGCCCTTATCCGAAACGGGTCTTGCAAGAAATATAGATTTCATATCGAGCTCTGAGCTCTGAGCTCCACATATACGCTACTGTGATGGAATTGCTTAGGTGACATTCTCCCTCCCTAGGATAAGGAAGGAGAGGAGGATCTTATTTTGGAGCATTCTCTAGAATCTGCCCTTAATTGAAACACTAACGTGTTGGAATCGACATACTCCCTCCCCTAGGAAATGCCCATGCAGCTCAAGTGGAAAAGGCTCTTTATGATTGGTAAGCACTTCATTGCAGCCAAGATTACTGCTAACCTATGAGCTAGAGCTAAGCTTTGACTGAAACTATTGGTCGCTTTTGGCCATCTTATACCATCATCACCCGAGATCCCGGACAGCACCAGCAAAGATCTCTTGATTCCTCGCGGTCAGAATCAAGTTACCTATTGCCTATCCCCAGCCGGCACTTTGAAGGGTGGGCCCTCGTTATTTTAGATCGTCTTCTACCTAATGTGGTACCCGCCTGTTTTTTTTTTCGTCCCACTGGATTTACTTTTTTGACAAATTGACCTTACGGTAACAATAAAAAGATGATCCTGATTCCTGTACCATACTCTGGTGATCTTTTGCCGGCCGAGGCATGCTAATTCCAATTGCATTCCAGTTTCGCTCTTTCCATAAAACGTAGTAGGATTCAAACAGCAGGCTGGACCAGAAGAGTAACCATAAGCCATAAGCCAAGCAATTATAAGGCAATGTGATCCAACTTTACAAGGACGGATAAATTTATTTGGGACCTGTGCTCTCTCTCTTATCAATTCTTTGTCCAAAAATATAACTCATTTTATTTTTAAAAATACTAAACTTGGCATATGCGAATGAACGAAGTAAAATTGAGCAAAAACTATGCAAACCAAAGCAAACTTAGAGGTCCATTCCTTCCTGCACCTCAGCAAGCAAATCTCTGAGGACAAGTTTTCTTTATAGTTAATCAAATCTGCCGCCTAACAGCCAGAACAAGAATATTCCATCGCACAAATTGCTGCTTATGAGTCAATTAATAAGTCTTAGAGCAACCAATTCATAATTCTTGGACAGAATCTGTCAAAGAAAATACGCTTGAGCTTTTGACAATAGCCGAGTCCATAAGGCAATGCAACGTAATAACGAGAGACTGTTTCCTCATTGGAAGACCAAACCGCACAGACTTGGGAATGAACCCAACCTCTTTTAGCTAAATTGTGGGCCTTTTGGATGCTACGGAAGATTAATCATCGCGTAATCTTAACCTTTTATAGGATAAGCCTTTCCAAAACTTCGTATGACACCTTCAAAGTCCGTTTGGCACACCGGATTTGATGGAGGATAGATTTTTTTAATTTTTTAATGTTTTTTGTCCTTTAAAATAGAACAAAATTTTATCCTACAGAATAGCTCCTTCGTTATGAAAGGATAATTTATCCAAAGGCTTTTTTTATTTTTTATTCTATCGATTAACTACTTTATTTTCTTTTCTTTTATTCTTATTAATAAATATTATTTTTTCTAAAAATATAACTGTTATATTTGATTTGTTATTATGTCCTTCATCAAACATGTGATAGAATAATCTTTACCAAATCCTATTTCTTATTGTGTCCTTTTATCCTATCATGAATGAAGATAGAATTTTTTTAGTTATTTTTATATTTATTTCTAAAGAATAAGATAAAATTTTATTTCATGAGATAGTTAATTTTATTACAAGTGGATCTTATCCTATTAGGCTATTACTTTATTTTTCTTTTTTTAGCTTTATCTTCAGCCACGACTACTATTTTTTTCAAGATTATAACTGTTTTATTTAATTTTTTATTTTGTTCTTCATCAAATATAAGATATAATAATTTTTATTATATTTATTCATTATTCTGTATTTTTTATTCTATCTTCTTTCTTTTATTTTATCCTACCTATGTAGAAAATGTAACCGGTTGAGAAAAAACTTTTAAGGTTTAAAATTTTACGGAAAGAATTGGCTGAGAAAAAACCTCAAAGAAGTCATTTCTATCAACATCAATCCGCATTGCCAGTTGTTGAGAAGGGAACCAGCGAACGCTTCAGAAGGAAAAGGTTATCACAGTTCGAAGACTACGGTCACCTACTAATTAAGACCTGGCCACACAAAGTTTTGGAGTCAGAAATTGATCGATATTTGACCTGGTCCATTGACACCATTTGGATGAATTTTTCAATGTTTGTATTGTCGACACAATGGCGAGCCATTATTGAGAAAGCTAAACCTATAGCAATTGATGTGCTAAAATCTTTCAGCAGCTCTAGATTTGAACCACAAAATCTATGGTCCCCCTATATTTAGTTCTTGACATGACATGGCTACGTTCCATGTGATTTTCTAATTTCGTAAGTTGAATAATTTCTTGAGAACATTTTCAAATTTTACATTTTTTATTTGATTATTTGTATATTTGCATAAGTATTCATTTTATTTATAAAGTCCTCATATTCACGTGGATTTTGACGTAATTGGAGAGTCCAATTACTCGTACCAAAAATATATATGTAGACAGATCCCCCCCCCCTTGCGATCTCGTTGATGATCATAGATGAATAGTTAATTTTTTTTAATTAAAAATTATAGAAGATCTAAGTTCAATATATGAATGTACTATCTAGGTTACAATTGCTGTTGAATTTTATAAATTTTAAATTTTATATATTTATGGTTTTCAACATAAAAATAGTAATTATAAATCCCTTTCGGAGTAGAATTCTTTTAATATTTTTTAATGTTTATTATCCTTTAGTATGGAGTAAAATTTTGTTTCACAAAATAGCTAATTTCATCAAGGGGATGGTAGGCAAGTGGGTAGTGGACTCTTGCCGGATCATTCCCTCTATGATAAGGCTTCGGACGCCCAGGTTTCGCATAGCATAGGATATACCAACCCATGCCGCGTACAGCTAGGCAAGAGGTACCGAGGAGCCAAGTAAACCAAACCCTTCCATCGCCAGCATCACACCATCCGCCCCACGAATAACAAAAGTCAATCCAGCACATCTACCACGGACACTCCATCAAAGTTGATTTTGACAAACCCTAGAGGTGGGGGCTCCCAAGAAATAAAGACCGTATGCCGATGCGCTGCGAAGCAGCAGGGAAGACCCAGTGGCCAGGGTTCACTGAATCAAGAAAACTGTAATGAAAAGTATACTCAGCAAAAAGGAAAACAGCAGTCCTAACAACCCTGCAGGAAGGAGCCATCTCGTCAAAGAAAGGATCCGATTCCAGGATAACCATATCTGATATGCTATGTAAGCCCATAAAGGACCCCACTGATAGATACCCCTCCCTATGCCCTGCTTAATCAGTCTCAAAAAAGAGATACACTGGGAATCAGAACCATGCACCCAGGGGCAGTCACCAGAGATCTGCCAAATCTGTCTTGTCCTAGCACTGCCAAATCTGTCTCGTCTTAGCACAATAGAAGATAGCATGTTTAGTCGTCTCCACCTCAATGCCACATAATGGGCACGTAGGCAGGATACTCAAGCCTCTCCCTGAGAGAAGGGAGCATGTAGGAAGAACATCCCAAGCCAGCTTCCAAATAAAAAGCTGCACTCTATGGTGAATGAGAAGGTGCCAAATCCAAGCCAAATCCATCGATTGCTGAGACTGACGTCTGTAAATAGACAGGAGGTCCCTCAAAGGAGCACGAGACAAGCAAGATCTCCTCCACACCCTAATGTCAGTAGTGGTACCCGGAAAGAGTGGAATAGAGAGAATACACCGGCAGAGCTCAACCCCGAAAAAACTAGACACCCGAGAGGATGACCAAGCATAGTGATCCAGGGAAATTAAATCACTGACTCGCATTCCATAAGGAGTGTTCGAGCAAACAAAGGTCGGCCAACGAGACTGGGGGAGGTCAGCAATCCACGTGTCCTGAATAGCATCCACCGAGGCTCCATCTTTAATTATCCATGAGGTACAGTTCAGAATTACCGAAGCATGCCGACATACCTCTTTCCAGAAAAAGGAGTACCCACGGGTAGACTGAGAAAGAGTGAAAGAATTCCAGTCACCGTACTTGGCCCGCATGAAGGAGCTCTACAAACAATGCGGATCAAGCAAGAACCACGAGGCATGCCTAGCAGTCAAAACCTCCTTCGTAACAGTAAGCGATTGGATCCCAAGCCCACCCTCAGAAATCGGCAAGCAGACTATGTCCCAAGCCAAGAGATGAACATCGTGACCATACTACATTGAGGCCCAGAGAAAATCCAGAAAGTATCTCTTAATCTTCTTCAAACAGGCCAGAGGAATGACAGTTTAGTTAAGAGATAGAGCGGCATAGAAGATAGCACCGAGCGAATAAGAGTAATACTCGCCATCACAAAAAGCCCAGAGACCTGCCAGCCATCCAGACGATCACGGATACGTCTCACAAGATCGTTGAAATCCAAACACCGTGGTCATCTCTCAGTAATCGAAATCCTCAGATAAGACAACCGATCGGACTGAACTGGAATGCCCATAATGTGAGAAATAGACCACTTCAAAGTAGGTGACGTCCTCGGCTTGAAGCAGATCAAAGATTTGCTAAGATTAACTCTCTGACCCGAGGCATGAAAATAGGACTGAAGAATGGTCGCAAAGGTGGAAGCATTACAGGTAGATGCCTTCCCCAGAAGGAGACAGTCATCAGCAAAAAGCAAGTGGGACAGCGAGGGGCCCAGGGGACCTACAGCAGAATATGGGTCCAGAGATGAACTCCGCTGAGCCTAAGAAAGAGCCTGGGATAGTGCATCAGTAGAGAGGATAAACAAAAATGGAGAAAGAGGACATCCCTGCATCAGGCCAACCTTCAAGTGAAAATAATCTATCTGACCCCCATTAATAAGGAGAGAGAATGACGACATGGACACACGCCATAACCCAATCGACAAAAAGCTCATGGAAACCAAACTCATAAAGAGTACGGCGCAGAAAATCCCAACTCAGTTTATCATAATCTCTCTCCATATCGAGCTTAATAGCCATAAGGCACTGATGGCCAGAAGCTCTCTAAAGGTCATGCATAAACTCCTGAGCTAACAGGACATTGTCAGTGATACTACGCCCCCTAAGAAAAGCCCCTGCTTCAAAGAAATGAGACGAGGGATGACCAAGGCCGTCCGAAAAACCAAAAGACGAGCGCAAACCTTATATAATGCAGTGCACAGACTGATAGGCCGGAAGTGCTAGGGAGAGAAGGCATCAGGACGTTTGAGTACCAGGGTAATAAGAGTCCACTTCCAATTAGATGGCATATAATTAAAATGAAATATAGACTGGATAGCCAACACCATATTCGGACCAACAATATCCCAATAATGGCAAAAAATAAGGGCGAATACCCATTAGGCCCAGGGGCCTTATCAAGGCCAAGATCCCATAAAGCCAGGCGGATATCCTCCATAAAGAAAGGCCTGGTAAGAATATCATTCTCCGCATCAGAGACCTTGCAAGAGGGTAGAATAAGACAAACAAGGACCCCATCCCTAGAAATCTCAGTCCACCTAGACTGAAATAAATTAAAAAGCTAATCCCTGATCACCTGAAGATCTTCCTAAAAAAGACTCTCCTCATCAACTAAACGCCTGAGGTGGTTCGCCGCTCGACGTCTTAAGGTAGCTTGATGAAAGAATCTCGTATTGCGATCCTCTTCCTTAATCCACTGAATACGAGACCTTTGCCTCCAAAAGTCTCCTGCTGTAGCATAAGAGAATGATGGATAGCCAAAGTGGACCTGAGGGTGGACAGATCAGAATCAAGAAGGAAACCCTCCTGATCCTCTTTGGTTTGAAAGAAGAGATAATAGACTTCGCCTGCTCCACTTGCCTCACAATATCCCCCACCTCCCTTCTGTTCCAACTAGAGAGCCTGGCGGTTAGTAAGGAACAGACATCTAGAAAGTCTATAGGTGGCACTTCCTCTGACAGGCATCCGCCAAACCTGAGAAATGATGTGTCTAGCCGAAGAATAAAAAGTCCAGAACTTCTTAAATCTGAACTGTCTACTCCGCTGAAGAGTCACATCAGTAGAAATGAGAATAAGACAATGATCAGAACCAATTCTGGACAAATGAGTGACAATGGCTGAAGGAAAAAGCTTTTTTATTTTTAATAATTTTATAATTTTTAATATTGGATGAAATTTTAATAATTTATAATGTTAATAAATTATTCTTTATTATTTTTAATAATTTTTTGTTTTTAATACTTTTTAATAATTTTATAATGTTGGATGAAATTTTTAAAAAATATTTTTTTTGTTTCACTAAAAATTATAAAAGCTTTACTTAAAAAAGTTTTAAATTAATTTTTTTTCAAAAACTCTATCGAAAAACTATTTTTAGATTGAATGTCTTAGATTTGAACCATAAAAATAATGATTTTAATGTTATAATTTAATAAATATAATGTAACTATAATAATAGTATAATGTATTCATATAGTATTATAAATAAAATATAGTTATTATAATTGTATAAAATATTATTATAATTATAATATATTATGTCATGTAAAATAAGATAATGTAGTAATAACGTAAATATCATAATATAGTATATAAATATAATATTATATATAATGCTATAATTCTATAATATACTATAATTATATGTTACAATAGCATGATTTTATATTATTAGCCAATAATGGACATAATTTTAGTAATATATATATAGCTATAAAGTAATGGAAAAATAATATATTATAATAATCATATGAAAATATTATTGTAATTATAAATATTATATAGTGTAAATAAGATAAGATAATAATATTAAAATATTAACATAGGATCAAATATATCATTATACAATATAATGCTATAATTATGTAATATTACTATAATTATATCACAATAAGTAATATTATATTATTAAATAATAATGATCATAATTTAATAATATCTTAATTATTATCAAATAATAGAAATTAATATATTATAATAATTTTACATTGTAATCATTTTTATAACTAAATTTTATTATATTTTCTTATACTATTTTATATATTATAACATGATGTATTTTAATATTATAATAATATGATATTATTATATTGTAGATTATAAAATAATTAATAGTAATTTTTAATATATTAGATAGTTGAAAGTATAATGCGATGTCTTTCATCATTTTTACTATAAAGTATATCTTTGTTCATTATCAAATATATGTTAAGGTTTACAACACTTTAAAAATACATATACCAACAACAAATAGTTTTTTCCAAAACTCAACTTTTTAAAAGTTTTACCATCAAAACTATACTTTTGAAAACTTTACCACTACAAAGAAGGATTTGATTGGATTTTTTTTTATTTTTTGCTCAAGCACAAGTAAACCTTTATGGTCAACAGATTGGGACACTCGATAAGAATTCATGAGAAAGTAAAGACATGGGTACAAAGCTAATGACTGCTTATTGCATTACAATGACCCACATTAGCAGAGCAGAAGACGACGTCACTCCGACGTTGATTGCTATCCTTCCACATCAAAAATTGCTATCATTCTGCATTTAAAAATCTTAAGCTATGTTTGGATTTTAAGAACATTTTCTACTTTTATTTTTTATTTTTACTTTCTAAAATGATTTTCATTTTCTAATTTTTGATCTCTAAAAAATGCGTTTGATAAATAAAAGCAAATTTTTTCTATTTCTTATTTTTATTTATAAATAATCTTTCAAAAGAATAACCAAAAAAAGAAATATATAATATTATAATATAAAATATAATAGCATATTATTATAATGCATGCTAATATAGATTATAAGATGTAATATAATATATATATTATTATAGCTATAACTCATTATATATTTCAATATAAGACTAATAATTTCATTAACAATAGATAATATATATGATATTATTACAATATTATAAGATAAGATAATATCATAATACTACAATCTTATAATAAACAATTATTATGTTCATATAATATATATTATTATAAGTATATTATATAAATACATATTCATTAAATATAAAAAATAAATAAATATAATATTGATGATAGTATAATATTATTAATATAATATTAATAATATTATAATACATAACAGTTAATATTATATTATTAACTTACAATATTATAATATATATATATTATATCTTCTAAAAACTATTATTATATTATATAACACATTATATAATATATTACATGTATTATATATGAATTATATTTTGTTACATGCAATAAATATAAATAATAATATGATTGATGATATATTGTAGTATATTATTAATATTATACTATTAAGACTATTATAATATACATCATGTTAATAGTTTATTATTATAATAAACAAGAATATAATTATAAATATAAAAATATACTTATATTAATAATTATAATTATTAATAATATCTTATATACAATATAATAACTATATTTATTAATATATTATATAAAATATATTAATACTACTAGTAAATAAAATAACAATGTAGTTATTTTAGCATATTATTATATATAATATTATATTACATAATATATACATTACACTCTTATAATAAACTATTATCATATATAAATAAATTATTATTACAATATATAGTAATATATAATCAATATTATATTATATTAATTATAATCAATATGTAATATTATATCATTTTAATATAATGTCATTATAAATATAATATAATAATACATAATTAATTTTAATATAATAAATAAACATAGTATATATATTAATTATTTATTAATGAAATATCATTATAATATATTATGTATTATAATAATTAATATTATATAGTTGTAATATATTAATATTTATAATTATATTAATAGTAAATATTATTTTTTTAAAAAAGTTATCTTAGGTTTCTTAAAAAAGTTATTTTTAAAATAAAAATAAAATAGTTTAACCAAGTATATTTTTTTAATAAATTTTTTATTTTTATTTTAAATTAAAAATAAGAAATAAAGTGACACAATCACTTTACTTTCTTTGATGAACAGTGAAAATATTTTACACACCATTTTTACTTTAATCTTATTTTGAAGTTTTATTTTTTAAAAGACTATTTTTATTTTTATTTATTAAATATTTTTATAAATATTTTAATATTTTTGTAAAAAAAATTATTTTTAGAAACTAAACGCATTCTTAATCTTTTACGGGGGCACGCATATACGTTTCATCACCTCGCAATTTCCTTTTTGTTTGACACCTTGAAAGTCGAAAATTTATAGAAAGAAATGTCGGCGAAAGAGCCTAACAACGTCAATTTTTATTGGCGTAATATTGAACCATCGTGACTCAGACTACCCGCTAAAGGTCTTGTACAAAGAAATTGGCATCGCTGTCACCTCAAATAAAGCGGTCTGCATGCTATCATTTGTTTACCCAGCGTGCTCCCCGTTCTCAGGGTATTTTATTACCCTATTAGTTTATCATATTTGGCTGATACGAAACCAGATTACATTTACTGAGAAGACGGCCTCACATTAGGTGATTATTCATCGTGCTCTCTTTTATGCCAAGAAATATACTCGCTGTCATTTTGGCATTCACACTGACGGACCTAGCCACTGAGACTCCCCTCCTGTGTTTAGCTAATGCGTCGAACGTTAAAGACTAACCATCCAAAAATCTTAGCCTTTTATAAGAGACTAGTCTCCCTAACCTTCATAATTCCTTTTGGACACCTTCAGAGTTCATAAATTTATACAAAGAATTGGTTGCCAAAGAATTTAAACATATCGATTTCCATGCAAGTCGATCCGCATGACCGGTTAATGAGTAGGGGTCTAGCGACGTCTTGAGAAGAAAAAGGTAGCTCCATCTAGGGAGGATAATGCAACAGAATGGAGCGGAGCTAGAATCCTAATTTACATCCTCAGCTTGTTCCTGTGGCCCTGCACATAATTTAAAAAAAATCTCATCTCGATATTTTCTTTTTCTTAATTGTATATAAATTTTTTAGTAATAATTATAAAGTTTAATAATATAATTAATTTTTTTATTAAATATATCAATAAATTTTATTTATTTTTAAATTTATATTTATTATTAAATAATTAAAATTTAAATTAATTTATCTATGAATAATTTGCATATATAAAGATATATAAAAATTATAATAAATATTAGTAGTGAAGAAATGAATTAGAGATATATTTATTTTTGCTTTTGTTCCAACTCTGAGTGAGAACACACGCACACACACACACAAATCTTTGCTTTACACAAGATGAGCTTGTATTATGAGATTTTTGGAAAGAGAGTCCGAGAGAGCTTTGTATTATGAGCTTAAATTGCCATCCAAATTTATAGGCCAGATAAAGGCTTTGTCACGAAGAAATTGGCATAAGCTCGTTGAAAAAGTCTTGTCGCATCATGTAATGTAATGCATATTAAAAATAAAAATATCTTTTTAACTTTAACGTACATCCGTGCCACAGCAAGACTTTTCCTAAGCTTATCACTTCAAACGAAAGTCCAAGTTCCAACTTCCAAGTTCCAACCCTACCATATTCAATTCAACGCATTCATTCATTTGATTCCACGGTCTCATCAAGCTGTGGGTCCTAGATCCGCTTGGGCTGGATGCAGACAGCTAAGAAAAGCCTGCACGGTGTTCCTTCCAAAGCAATATTTGACCAAGTCCATCTAGATGAAAGATTTCGAAGTTTCAACGTACACGAGTTAACTTCGATGGAAGTATGATGGAAGCATGCAGAAAAGGTTAGCAAGCTCTACTTTTATTACTTATAGAATTGAAAGTATGCAAAAAAAGATTAGCAGGCTTTACTTTTTTTATTCATAGAATTGATGAATCTTTGCTCGCAGCGAAAGGATTTGAGTCTTTTGACTCTTGGATTATTATACCAATAATTTTTTTCATGCTCAAAGTCTTTCTATTGAGGAGGACTTATTGACTATTATTCACTGGATTCAACGGAACAATCTTGGTCATTCTTCAATTAACCCTTTGATCCGAAATGTCTTATCTATTTTGCGGAACATACACAGTTTTCAGATCAGACATGTTTATAGGATAGCCAACTCAGCGGCTAACTAGGTGGCGGCCTCTATGGCTCACCACTCTGGTTTTTGGTTATGGCGACAGAATGACTATTGTCCTATTATTCTTAAACAAAATATATATTCTGATTTATCTGAATTGACTTACACTAGAATGATGTGATCATCGGTCTGTAACCAAAAAAAAAGTACACTAATTGGCATGCCATTGTCGAGAATTCTAAACCTAAAGCGATCAGCATCTCTTGATCTGAACCACCAAGACAATGCTCCTTGTAAAATAATTTCTTGGCATGGCTTGACCATGGCATATGTCATTATCTAATTTTATAAATTGAATAATCGCTTGAGAATAATTTTAGTTTTTGTATTTTTATTTTTTATTTTTTGATTCATTTAAATGCATAGCATGTATTTGTACATATGTATAAACATTCATTTTATTTATAAAATCTTCTCATATTTATGTGGATTTTAAAATTGGAGAGCTCAACCACTCATACATTAGTGTCTATATATGTAGATGAATTCCATCACTTGCAATTCTGTAGATGATTATGGATGAATAATTAGAATTTTGAATTATTTTTTAAATTATAGAATATTTGAGTTCAATATATGAATGTAGGGTTACAATTGCTATTAAATTTTATGCATTTTAAACTTTATATTTATTATGATTTTTGATATGAAAATAAGTAATTATAATATAATTAAGTTTACATACAGAAAAGTAAGTATTCCTTTCTATATATATATTTGTGTGAGTTGATGTTGAAAAGCTTGAGTATTTTTGTAAGCCAATATTATAAACAAAAATTAAGGATTTGTTTGGTATTATTTTTATTTTTAAAAATTTTAAAAAGAAAAATTAGCTAGAATGGGCAATATATATGATGTTTATTTTTTTTTTTGAAGTTATTGTCAAGTTTTAAATCTCTGAATAGCAAAGGTATTATAGATGGCCATGGCATCAGGGATGGCAACGGCTATAGGAAAAAAATGTTTCCATCCGTTAAGCCATTATAGTTAACGAGACAAAAATGAGGATATCCGACCAGGCAACTCGTTTACATAAAAAATAAAATTATTTTATTAAATTTATAATTTATTAAAAATTAAAAAAAAATAATTTTTTTTAGAATAAGATGGAGATCATTCGTAAAAGAAGGAATAGAAAAAGAAGGCTGCATAAAATAAGAAAGAGCAAGAGTCACGTAGAATAAATTCAAACGTATTTTACTATATATATATAATTTTAATTTTTAATATATTAATATATATATATATATATATATATATATATATATATATATATATAT
>UESW01004287.1:766291-786128 GCA_900491605.1 Calamus simplicifolius
ACTGGCCTTTGCATGCCATTGGTGTCCACGTGGACCAGCACAGAACTAACGGCTTCAGGAGAGGCCGCGAGGTATAGAAGGAGTTCTTCTCCACCGTTGGCTTGGCTAGCAGTGGCGGGGTAGATAAGAATTCCTTTAACCCTTCGAACGCCTCCTGGCATTCTTTCGTCCATTCGAATTCATTGACCTGCGAAGCGCCTTGAAGAAAGGCAGGCACCTTTCAGCGGACTTGGACAGGAAGCGGCTTAAGGCGGCCACCCTTCCCGTCAGGCGCTGTACTTCCTTCTTGTTGGCGGAGGCCTCATGTCCAAGATGGCTTGGACTTTGTCCGGGTTTGCTTCGATCCCCCTCCGGGTCACCATGAAACCCAAGAACTTTCGGCTGTCACCCCAATGCACACTTGCGTGGGTTCAGCTTCATCTGGTACCGACGAAGGTTGTCAAAAGTCTCCGTTAGGTCCGCGATATGGTCAGTGGCGTGAACGCTTTTTGTCAGCATGTCATCCACGTACACTTCCATGTTGCGTCCTATCTGGCCTTCGAAGACCTTGTTCATCAGCCTTGGTAGGTGGCTCCCGCGTTCTTTAGCCCAAAGGCATTACCCTGTAGCAGTATAACCCCTTCTCAGTTATGAAGGAGGTAGCTTCTTCATCCGCCGGATTCATCCGGATCTGGTTGTATCCAGAGAAAGCATCCATGAAGCTAAGGACCTCATGGCCGGATGTAGCGTCCACCAGTTGATCGATCCGGGCAGGGGAAAGCTGTCCTTAGGGCATGCCTTGTTGAGGTCGGTGAAATCTACGCACATTCTCCAGCTTCCATTGGTCTTACGGACCAGCACCACGTTGGCCAACCATTCGGGGTAATGGACCTCCCGAATATGGCCTGCAGCCATTAACTTGCGAACTTCCTCGTCGATAGCTTTCTGTCTGTCCGGAGCGAAGTTTCTTTTTTTCTGTCGGACCGGCCGACACTCTGGCCTGAGGTTGAGCCGATGGGTGATCACTTCTTCAGGGACGCCCGGCATGTCTGAGGATGACCATGCGAAGACGTCGGTGTTGGCACGCAGGAAAGTAAGAAGTTGATCACGTGCCTCCTCTGGAAGCAATGCCCCCACCTGAACAGTCCTTGCCGGGTCATCACCCAAGGGGAGGGTTAGAAGGTGCTCGGCTGGCTCTCCCCTCCTTCCCAGCTCCCGAGGATCGAGCGGCTCAGAGGCTACTGCCGACGCCGCTTCCAGCGGGCTGGGAGACAAATGATAGCAAGGCGGTAGCGGGCTTTGCTCCCCTTTCATTTCTCCGACTCCTTCGTCGGTGGGGAACCTTACCAATAATCTCTTAGTGGAGATTACGGCATCCAGCAGATTCAACCCTGGTCTCCCCAAGATAGCGTTATAAGCCAGCGGGACCCGACCACCAAGAAATTTATAACCACGTGCTCTGACATGGAGGGGTTCCAGCCGTGACTGGGAGGGCAATTTCCCCTCGACGCTCACTGAGTCTCCAGTGAAGCCCATTAGCGGCGCGGCAACGGGTCGGAGTAAAGACTTCGACAGATTCATCCGAACAAAAGCCTCGTAGCTCAAAACATCCACCGAACTCCCACTATCAATTAAAATTCTTTTTACAGGATGTTTGGCTATAGTCATGGACACACGACGCTGTCGTCATGCTTATTAACTACCCCATCTAAATCCTTTCCAAAGAAAGGAATTACAGAATCTATTCCCTCTCGCTGCCTCTTTGAACCACCACCCGCCCCCCAGGAAATCATAGCTATGGTCTTTTCAGTTGGAGCATTGTCCACGCCAGCCGGACGACTCGGAGGCACCGGTGGCCCGAAGTGGGAAGGTTTCCCTTTCGAACGAATTTGCCCAGGTGACCCTGCTGAACCAGCTCCTCAATGGCCTTCTTTAGATGGCGGCAATCCTCGGTGTCGTGACCATAGTCTCGGTGGTACCGGCAGTAAAACTCCTTGTTGCGGGGGGCCCCAGACTTCAAGGGAGCCGGACGCTTGAAATAAGGTTCCTCCTCGATCTCCAGCAGGATGTGAGATATGGGAGCCATGAGGGGGGTGAATTGCTCCTTAGGAATAAGCGTCTGTGGTCGGCGATCTGAGCGGTGTGGAGGCTCAGGCTTCCGAGGTCGTGCACCGGCGTGATCAGTAGGCGGTGGTTTCTTACTGGTGTTCTTGTCAACTTCCCTCCTGGAAGAATCTGCCTCGTCGCGCGGATGTACTTCTGTGCTCGGCTCAGAAGCTCAGCATAAGAACTCGAGGCTTCTTATCCAGGAATAAGCAAACCTGGATGGGCGAAGTCCTCGTTTCAGGGCCAAAGTGGCTACGAAGTCTTCCAGGTTGTACACTTCCAACGCCACTTCCTTAAATCGAGCGACAAAATCCTTCAAGGTCTCGCCGCTCCTCTGCTGGACAGCAAAGAGGCTATCAGCCACTCGTGGGATCTTTCGACAGGCATCAAAGTGGGCCAGGAAAGATCGCTCGAGTTGCCGAAACGAATTGATGCTGCGTGGAGGAAGGCGGGAGTACCACGCGCGTGCCGCCTTGCGGAGGGTGGCCGGAAAAGCGACGCATAAAAGGGAGTCCGTCGCTCCCTGGACCTGCATGAGGACCTTGTAGCTTTCCAGATGGTCCAGGGGGTCCGTTGTGCCATCGTATGGATCCAGTTGGGGGAGACGGAACCGGGGCGGGACCGGTTCCTTCATGATATACCGGAAAAGTAGGGGGCGACGCTCATAATCCGTCCCTTGAGGATCAGCAATCCGGCGGCTAAGCTCCTCAACCGTCGATGATACTCATCGAGCCTTTGCTCGGCCCAACGAGTAGTTTTCCTGAGGGTGCCATCTCGGGATGAATCGGAAAAGAAGCTGAAGAAGATCGCCGGCGCAAAGAACGCGCCCGTCTGGACTCTCTGTCCTCCGGCCGGTGGTGGGAACGACCGGAGTGGCGAGAGGGGGACCTCCGTCGCTTCGAGGTCCCTCGGTGATGAGGTTCGGGGGGTGAGCGGTGGGAGACCTCAGGTGGGGTCCCGCCTTGGTGAGACTGGACTGTCCCTCGCACCCCTTCGTCGAGCACAGGGGGTTGAGGTGCAGCAACCAAACAATGCTCTTGCAGCCCCTGGACCATTGTCATCAGATCCTGGACCTGGTGGGCCAGAACCTCGAGCCGGTCAGGTCGGCTTATCTGCGCAGGGGGCGGAACATGGAGATTGGCCTCCAAGTGCTCAGCCCGTGGAATGCGCTCCGCGGCTTGACTGGAGGAAGCCTCCTGTGCTCGTGTAGTCACCATCATTTCCCTCGCAAAATTGGTGGGGTCATAGGGAGAACTTTCGTCTTCCTCCCGTGCGAACTGCCCCCTACTTGGCGCGCCAATCTGTTGCTGCCAAATCACTTGCAATGAACGTCGGGTGAGCTGAGATCTCCGCAGGCCTTCGAGGATGCAGAAAGGTCACCGTCTTCCTTCTAGAGCCTGCAAAAAGTCCCGGACCGGTGGTTCCGGTGGGAACCCTCCGACGCCCAAGTCAGTGGGTTGTAGAACAGGAATGTTGTATAACAGTAGAACTTGAAAGAGAGAGAGAGAGAGATTCCGAGCCTCCTTGCATTGAGCTCGGGTCCTTTTTTTATACTTGTCTGGGGTCCCGTTTACCTCGTTCCGTTGGAACCGTCGAATCTTCCTCGTTGGGATAAGTTTCTCCGAACGGCAAGTGGTTAAGCCGTTGCTGGATGAGGACCGCTTGTAGCGGTAACTGCTGAACGAGCTAACACTTGCCCGTGATTTCAGCGAGCGAGGTGCACGGCAATAGACCTTGAATCACGGGATCTGTTGTATGAGACTGGTCATTGTACATGCGAAAAAGCACTGGAGGCCGACGCTGGAGGCCGGAGCCAAAGTTCAGCGCGGGAGGCCGTCGCTGGAGGCCGAAGCCAAAGTCCAGTGCTGGAGACCGACGCTGGAGGCCGACGCTGGAGGCCGGAGCCAAAGTCCAGCGCTGGAGGCCGTCGCTGGAGGCTGGAGCCAAAGTCCAGCGCTGGAGGCCGACGCTGGAGGCCGGAGCCAAAGTCCAGCGCTGGAGGCTGACGCTAGAGGTCAGTGCTGAAGGCCGGAGCCAAAGTCCAGCGTTGGAGGCCATCACTAGAGGCCGGAGCCAAAGTCCAGCGCTGGAGGCCGACGCTGGAGGCCGGTGCCAAAGTCCAGTGCTGGAGACCGATGCTGGAGGCCGACGCTGGAGGTCAGCACTGGAGGCCGGAGCTGGAGGCCGAAGCTGAAGTTCTATCTCTGAATTTTGCTGTTACATCATTATTTTTGAAAATCGTGCAAAAAATAATACTACCCAGCGAAAATAGCCAGTTGTATCACGTTCCATCACCTCACAATTTCTTTTTCGTTTGACACCTTGAAAGTCTAAAATTTTTAGAAAGAAATGCCGGCGAAGGAGCCTAACGACGTCAATTTTATGTAATGTTGAACCATCGTGACTCATGGACTACCCGCTAAAGGTCTTGTTAGAAAGAAATTGGCATAGCCTGTTTGCCGTAGAAAATGATAGGTCCCTTTCACACCATCTAAACGCTTTTAGCAAAGTTTATAATGTCGGCAAGTTGGTAAGCTCACCCCATGCTCCTCCGACATTAATTTGTTAATATTGGCATGGCCACAGTACATGTCGTTTTCTAATCTTGTAAAACCGAATAACTTCAAGAAAACAATCTTAATTTTTACATTTTTGTCTCAACAAGATTTTATGTTTTTAAATTCATTAAAACACAAAGCATGTATTTATAAATACGTATAAAAAGACATAATTTTATCCTTTCAAATCATTTAAATATAGACCATGTATTTATGCGCATGCATTTGGCCGAATTGTCGAAGAAAAGACACTGAGCCTTTGACAATGGCTGAGTCCATATAACAAAAAAAAAAATCAGACGACGCAACGCGAGATGGAGGGAACTAACCACGTTTAGCTAATGCATGGAACGTTGAGGACTAACCATCCAAAAATCTTAACCTTTTACAAGACACTAGTCTTCCCGACCTTTATAATTCCTTTTCGACACCTTCATAGTTCAAAAATTTATACATATCAATTTTCATGCAAGTCGATCCGCATGTCAATTTCTAGCAAAGTCTTGAGAAGAAAAAGGTAGCTCCATCTAGGGAGGATAATGCAACGGAATGGAGCGGAGCTAGAATCCTAATTTAAATCCTTGTTCCTACGGCCTTGCACATAATTAAAAAAAAAAATCTCATCTCAAGACTTTTTTTTTTCATTCTCATTCTTATTGCGGCAATGGTAAGCCATTGTTTTTGTGTTATTCCCATTCTATTTTTATTTTTATCCTATTTTTTCTTAATGATATATATAAATTTTTAGCAAAAACTATAAAATTAATAATAAATTTAAATTCTTTTTTACTAAATGTATCAATAAATTTTATTTATTTAAATTTTTATTTAGTATTAAAATAATTAAAATTTTTAATATAGCTATGAATAATTTTGTATATATAAAGATAAAAATATTATAATGATCAATTAGTAGAGATCAAATGAATTGGAGATATATTTATTCTTGCTTTTGTTCCGTCTCTACGAGTGAGAACATCTTTGCTTTCACATAAGATGAGAAATTCTATCTAAATATGATGGATCAGAGACAGCTGTGTATTATAGGCTTAAATTAATTGTCATCCTGATTTATAGGCTAGCGACTAATGGCCTTGTCACGAAGAAATTGGAATAAGCTTGTTGAAAAAGTCTTGTTGCACCGTGCAACACATGACGCATATTAAAAATAAAAATATTTTTTAATCTTTAACGTACGGCACCGCAACATGACTTTTCCAAACTTCTAACCCTACCAATTTTATTTATTATTATTATTATTTAAAACAATCGGGTGACCACACCGTAACCGTACCATATTCAACGCTCAACGCATTCATTTCCTTTTATTCCACGGGGTCGTCAAAGCTGTGGGTCCTAATTCCACTTGGGCTAGATGCAGACAGCTAATATAATCATTCATTTTATTTATAAAATCTATCTCAACCACTCATACATCATTATCTATGTAGATGAATCTCACCACGTGCAATCCCGTAGATGATCATAGATGAATAATTAGATTTTTAAATTATTTTTAAAATTGTTGAGAATTTGAGTTCAATATATGAATGTAGGGTTACAATAGCTATTTAATTTTATGCATTTTAAACTTTGTACATATTATGGCTTCTGATATAAAAATAAGTAATTATAATATAATTAAGTTTACATACAAAAAAGCAAGTGTTCCTTTCTATATATATTTGTGTGAGTTGATGTTGAAAAGCTTAAGTATTTTTGTAAGCCAATATTATAAATAAAAATTAAGGATTTGTTTGATATTATTTTTATTTTTAAAAATTTTAAAAAGAGAAATTAGCTAGGATGGGCAATATATATGATTTTTTTTTGAAATTATTGTCAAGTTTTAAATCTCTGAATAGCAAAGGTGTGCTGTTAAAAAAAAAAATGTATCGATGGCCATGCAATCATTTAATGTTGCTACGTGGTTTGGTTGTGATACACTAGCGGCCGGAGCATTGATTAATCCTTTGAATGGCTGAACAAGCTAGTCTATTTCTAATTAGCGGCCATTCTCAATTCACAATTAAGTTCATTGACTTCTTAATACATGCGGTTGAATGAAGTTCACCATTCTCTATCTATTCCGGTGAAGTTAAAATTAGATTACGGATTTGTGCATCCTTTTAAGTCTTTATTCATGCAATATATTATCTTTATGTATCCATGATATGCGATAAATGATTCTTTTGAAACAGAGTTTAATCTAAGTATTAATGGAATCACACCATCAAGATTATTAAGTCATCTTTCCATTTAATATTAATTACATTTCATAAGATTCGATGTATTCTTTTTCTTGGATAAAAAAGGAGGAGAATGTTTTGTTCTTTTTATAAAATATAGTAGAATTTAAATAGTAGGCTAGACTGGAAAAATAGCTAGAATCAAAGAAATTACAAGGCAATAATATCCAACTTTAAAACAACTCAAAAATTTAGTTGGGACCTGTTGCTGCTGAGATCTGTCCTTCGGCTCAGGCACGATCGGGCTGCAGCGTGGGCTTCCTCCTGGGTGGACCTGCAAGACAGTCCTCACGCGAGAGGCGTTGAGGGTGGCCCTCTGCGGAAGACCCTCCGACGCCCAAGTCAGTGGAGACCAGCAATCAACAAATATGGGAAGAAGGATCTCCGGGAAGAGTTCCTCCGAGCTCTCGTGGGAGCTTTCAAGGCGGAGTGTGAGAACTGTGAATGAAAAATGGGCGTAGAATAGCCGTACCTGAGAGGCTTGAGGGTGGTAGTATTTATAGGCGGTCACCTGACTTTTTGGACGTGCTCTGGATGAGGTCTGAAAGTTGTTGGGATTCAAAACGGATTCGAATCAGGTTGTTACAGAGCCGGTAGGATCCGTATATCGTTAGTTAGAGGATTGACGGCTGGGAGGCGGGGAGAGCTGGCCGATGGCTCGAGACTCAATGGCTGCGTGGTCCCTAGGCCACTATTGTAGGTCCTAGGCCACGTCTTGGCATGATTCCTTATTTGAATCTTATTATGTTACAGTGAATTTGAACTCTCCCGCTCAAGATTCCGCATAGGTGTTTTAAACTGTGTTTCAGTCATCATAGCTGGCGGAGGCTCGGCAGAGGTAGGTGCCTTGCACAAGGGGCCAATGTGGCAGCCATAAATGCCTTAATGCATGGAAAAAAATAAGGCATTGAATGCCTTAAAGCAAGTGGATATACGTGGCCTTTATGAGGTCATAAATGCCTTGATGCAAAAGACATAGCATGGTTGCGGAGGCCAAGCTATGCTAGCCGAGCTATGTTTGCCAAGCTATGCTGAAGCTGGCTGAGGCTGAGGCTGGCCGAGCTATGCTGGCCGAGCTATGTTGGCCGAGCTATGCTGAAGCTGGCTGAGGCTGAGGCTGGTCGAGCTATGCTGGCCGAGCTATGTTGGCCGAGCTATGCTGAAGCTAGCTGAGGCTGAGGCTGGCCGAGCTATGCTGGCCGAGCTATGTTAGCCGAGCTATGCTGAGGCTGGCTGAGGCTGAGGCTGGCCGAGCTATGCTGGCCGAGCTATGTTGGCCGAGCTATGCTGAAGCTGGCTAAGACTGAGGCTGGCCGAGCTATGCTGGTCAAGCTATGTTGGCCGAGCTATGCTGAAGCTGGCTGAGGCTGAGGCTGGCCGAGCTATGCTGGCCGAGCTATGTTGGCCGAGCTATGCTGAAGCTGAGGCTGGCCGAGCTATGTTGGCCGAGCTATATTTTCTCCTCTCTTTTTATTCCATTAAATGCTGGCTAAGTCATTATGACCGTTTCTGCACCATTAAATGCTCCAGCCTATTGATTTGACTACCGAATATTAATGAGGGGGCCCTTGGGAGAACCCACGCACGTGACGTGGCCCTTTTTTTCCTCTTGTTCTCTTTCTTCATTATGAGGAGACTCTTGTTGCTAGAATGTCGCGCCAACAGGCCAGCTGGCAAGCAGGGCATTTGGACTGGGCGCGACCCCATCGCCGATGTGAGTGGTCAACAATGCAATGACGATTTTACCTCTCATCACATGCCCCCCGCTCCCTAGTCCGAAGTGTAATTTCGGATATAGGGAGTAGAATTCTGGAGCAATCTTATTTAGGGGACGTGTCATTCGATCCTCTGTAGAGGAAGTGTTTATCTCTGTGTAGGTTAGAGAAAGGCCTGGGCGGCCCTCTTGCTGAAGTAAAATAAGGTGCTTTAGTTGCACTAGAGTGTCCGAGAAATTATCCGGCTGGGATGAAGCTTTAGTGTTGTATCACTCGGATTGGCCGAGGCTGCAGAAATATATCACACAGTCTTCGGTCGAGGCTTTTGATAATAAGAGATGCACTCCGGCTCTGGCCGGGGCTTTTGAAGATCAATAAGAAATTCCCTCCGGCTTTAGCCGAGGGTTCCGACATGTCACTCGGTCTTGGCCGAGGTTTCTGTTAATAGGTGATGCTCTTCGGCTCTGGCCGAGGCTTTTGATAATAAGAGATGCACTCCGGCTCTGGCCGGGCTTTTGAAGATCAATAAGAAATTCCCTCCGGCTTTAGCCGAGGGTTCCGACATGTCACTCGGTCTTGGCCGAGGTTTCTATTAATAGGTGATGCCCTTCGGCTCTGGCCGAGGCTTTTGATAATAAGAGATGCACTCCGGCTCTGGCCGGGGCTTTTGATGATAAGAGATGCACTCCGGCTCTGGCCGGGGCTTTTTATGACCTGTTTCTCATTGTAACTTTCAAGGAGAGTTATAAAAATTTCGCAGGCCTTTTAAAAACTAAACTTAATTCAATGAATAAAAATGGGTCTAGAAAGAGCGTACATTTATGGATGAATTTATTACTCGGTTGTTGCCGAGCCTTCAGAAATATATCACTCGGTCTTTGGCCGATGCTCTGGGAATTTATTACTCGGTTGTTGCCGAGCCTTCTCAAGATGCTACTCGGTTGTAACCGAGGCTTCCAAATAATAAATTACTCGGTGTTGCCGAGCCTTCAAAGATGCTACTCGGTTGTAACCGAGGCTTCTAAATAATAAATTACTCGGTGTTGCCGAGCCTTCAAATAATTACTCGGTGTTTCCGAGCCTTCACTCGGTGTTTCTGAGCCTTCAAAGATGCTACTCGGTTGTAACCGAGGCTTCCAAATAATAAATTACTCGGTGTTGCCAAGCTTTCAAATAATTACTCGTGTTTCCGAGCCTTCCAAGATGCTACTCAGGCTTCCAAATATTAATTGCTACTCGGTTGTGACTGAGGCTTCAAATAATAAATTACTCGGTGTTGCCGAGCCTTCAAGATTATATTTTACTTGGCACCGCCAAGGTTCGGAGACCGTTACTCGATTGTAGCCGAGCCTTCAAGATTATATTTTACTTGGCATGCCAAGGTTCGGAGACCGTTACTCGGTTGTAGCTGAGCCTTCAAGATTATATTTTACTTGGCACCACCAAGGTTTGGAGACCATTACTCGGTTGTCGAGCCTTCAAGATTATATTTTACTTGGCGCTGCCAAAGTACGGAGATTGCTTGGCCCAGATTTATATGACCTGCTTCTTATTGCAGCTTTCAAGGAGAGTTATAAGAATTTCGCAGGCCTTTAAAAACTGAATTTAATTCAATGAATAAAAATGGGTCTAAAAGAGCGTACTTTTATGGATGAATTTATTACTCGGTTGTTGCCGAGCCTTCAGAAATATATCACTCGGTCTTTGGCCGATGCTCTGGGAATTTATTACTCGGTTGTTGCCGAGCCTTCTTAAGATGCTATTCGGTTGTAACCGAGGCTTCCAAATAATAAATTACTCGGTGTTGCCGAGCCTTCAAAGATGCTACTCGGTTGCAACCGAGGCTTCTAAATAATAAATTACTCGGTGTTGCTGAGCCTTCAAATAATTACTCGGTGTTTCCAAGCCTTCAAAGATGCTACTCGATTGTAACCGAGGCTTCCAAATAATAAATTACTCGGTGTTGCCGAGCTTTCAAATAATTACTCGTATTTCCGAGCCTTCAAGATGCTCAGGCTTCCAAATATTAATTACTACTCGGTTGTGACCGAGGCTTTAAATAATAAATTACTCGGTGTTGCCGAGCCTTCAAGATTATATTTTACTTGGCACCGCCAAGGTTCGGAGACCGTTACTCGGTTGTAGCCGAGCCTTCAAGATTATATTTTACTTGGCGCTGCCAAGGTTCGGAGACCGTTACTCGGTTGTAGCTGAGCCTTCAAGATTATATTTTACTTGGCACCGCCAAGGTTTGGAGACCGTTACTCGGTTGTAGCCGAGCCTTCAAGATTATATTTTACTTGGCATTGCCCAAGTACGGAGATTGCTCGGCCCGGCCGAGGATTTATACGACCTGCTTCTTATTGCAGCTTTCAAGGAGAGTTATAAAAATTTTGCAGGCCTTTAAAAACTGAATTTAATTCAATGAATAAAAATGGGTCTAAAAAGCGTACTTTTATGGATGAATTTAATACTCGGTTGTTGCCGAGCCTTCAGAAATATATCACTCGGTCTTTGGCCGATGCTCTAGAAATTTATTACTCGGTTGTTGCCGAGCCTTCAAATAATAAATTACTCGGTGTTGCCGAGCCTTCCCATGATGCTACTCGGTTGTAACCAAGGCTTCAAATATTAATTGCTGCTCGGTTGTGACCGAGGCTTCAAATAAATTACTCGGTGTTGCCGAGCCTTCAAATAATAAATTACTCGGTGTTGCCGAGCCTTCCCAAGATGCTACTCAGGCTTCCAGATATTAATTGCTACTCAGTTGTGACCGAGGCTTCAAATAATAAATTACTCGGTGTTGCCGAGCCTTCAAGATTATATTTTACTTGGCACCGCCAAGGTTCGGAGACCGTTACTCGGTTATAGCCGAGCCTTCAAGATTATATTTTACTTAACGCTACCAAGGTTCGAGAATTTGTTGCTCGGCCCAGCCGAGGTTCGGAGAATTTTTACTTGGCCCTGCCAAGGTTCGGAGAATTTGTTGCTCGGCCCAGCCGAGGTTCGAAGAATTTTTACTTGGCCCTGCCAAGGTTCGAAGAATTTGTTGCTCGGTCCAGCCGAGGTTCGGAGATTTTTTACTTGGCCCTGCCAAGGTTCGGAGAATTTGTTGCTCGGCCCAGCCGAGGTTTGGAGAATTTTTACTTGGCCCTGCCAAGGTTCGGAGAATTCCTGTTCAGACAGGTAGCTCGGTCGTACCGAGGATTGGTAAGCAGCAGATGTTTCTTTTTGCAATCTTTGGCAATGTAGTGCATAATGATTTACGTTGCAATTTATGAAAAAATGTGTCGACGGGAAGGTATAATGAGGCATATGAAAACGGACTTAGAGAGGACATACCCTACTGATAATACTTACGGAGATTGTTCGAGTTCCACGTCCGGGGGATGGATTTCCCGCTCAGATCCTGGAAGCTTGTAGGTGCCAGGTCCGATGACTTCCGTCACTTGATAGGGCCTTCCCAGTTTAGAGCTAGCTTTCTTGCTCTAGCGTTTGGAGATGGATGCTTTCCGGAGGATAAGATCGCCGGGCGAGAAAGATCTTCCTTTGACTCTGGAGGCGTGATAGCATCTGCGGAAAAGGGGGTCCTATCTCCACGAGGATGACAGCTTCCACTCCGAAGGCCATCCGGAACGGGGTCCCGCATGTGGGAACTCTCTGGGTGGTGCGGTAGGCCCACTGGTTGAGGTTGAAGCTGGCCATCGGACTTCTGTGAAGCATGGAGTCAAGAACTCTTTGTCTTGGCTTTATGACGCCGTCCTTCCTTACGCAAAAGGTGCCTAGGGGGCAACGCGGTAGCCATAAATGCCTTGATGATGGAAGGAGATAAGGTATTAAATGCCTTAAAGTAGGTAGATGCACATGGCCTTTATGAGGCCATAAATGCCTTGGTGCGCATAGCGCGGCTATGGAAGCCGATCTGTTGTGCCAAGGCAGGGAGAAGGCAGAGACGACGTCGAGTCGTGGCGAGAGGACACCAGAGAGATGGATCGGACCCGCTGAGATCTGGGGAGATCCTTGTCGCAGCCCCCTTGCGGGACTGGTCTGGCCTCCTTAGGTTGATGTGGGGGGTCCGCAACTCCATGCGGACCAGAAGAAGAAGTGGCCAGAGAAAGAGGAGCTGCGGCCTCTTCGAGGAGGCATGGAGCAGGGGCAGCTATAACTGGATGGGGAGCTGTAAGGCGCTCCTGAACCAGATGGGTCAGGGCCTGGACCTGCTGGACCAGTGTGGCGAACTAGTCCTGGGTTTCAGAAGTTTCCCTTCTCCGATTAGCCATTGGAGAGGTTCTCTTCCAGATCAAGATTCTTGTCTCCTTTCTTCAAGTTTAATGGGACTTGAGGCCCTTCCTCTAGCGCCAATATGTTGCTGCTGAGATCTGTCCTCCGGCTCAGGCGCGATCGGGCTGCAGCGTGGGCTCCCTCCTGGGCGGACCTGCAAGACAGTCCTCACGCAAGAGGCGTTGGGGGTGGCCCTCTGCGGAAGAACCTCCAACGCCCAAGTCAGTGGAGACCAGCAATCAATAAATATGGGGAGAAGGATCCCTCAAGAAGAGTTCCTTCGAGCTCTCGTGGGAGCTTTCATGGCGGAGTGTGAGAACTATGAATGAAAAATGGGCGTAGAATAGCCGTACCTGAGAGGCTTGAGGGTGGTAGTATTTATAGGCGGTCACCTGACTTTTTGGACATGCTCTGGATGAGGCCTGAAAGTTGTTGGGATTCGAAACGGATTCGAATCAGGTTGTTACAGGGCCGGTAGGATCCGTATATGGTTAGTTAGAGGATCGACGGTTGGGAGGCGGGGAGAGCTGGCCGATGGCTCGAGACTCAATGGCTGCGTGGTCCCTAGGCCACTATTGTAGGTCCTAGGCCACGTCTTGGCATGATTCCTTGTTTGGAATCTTATTCTGTTACAGTGAATTTGAACTCTCCCGCAAGATTCCGCAGAGGTGTTTTGAACAGTGGTTCAGTCATCATGGCTGGCGAGGCTCGGTGGAGGTAGGTGCCGAGGCACAAGGGGCCAACGTGGTAGCCATAAATGCCTTAATGCATGGAAGAAAATAAGGCATTGAATGCCCTAAAGCAGGTGGATATACGTGGCCTTTATGAGGTCAGAAATGCCTTGATGCAAAAGACATAGCGTGGTTGCAGAGGCCGAGGTATGTTGGCCGAGCTATGCCGAAGCTGGCCGAGGCTGGCCGAGCTATGCTGGCCGAGCCATGTTGGCCGAGCTATGCTGAAGCTGGCTGAGGCTGAGGCTGGCCGAGCTATGCTGGCCGAGCCATGTTGGCTGAGCTATGCTGAAGCTGGCTGAGGCTGAGGCTGGCCGAGCTATGCTGGCCGAGCTATGTTGGCCGAGCTATGCTGAAGCTGGCTGAGGCTGAGGCTGGCCGAGCTGTGCTGGCCGAGCTATATTGGCCGAGCTATGCTGAAGCTGGCTGAGGCTGAGGCCGGCCGAACTATGCTGGCCGAGCTATGTTGGCCGAGCTATGCTGAAGCTGGCTGAGGCTGAGGCTGGCCGAGCTATGCTGGCCGAGCTATGTTGGCCGAGCTATGCTGAAGCTGGCTGAGGCTGAGGCTGGCCGAGCTATGCTGGCCGAGCTATGTTGGCCGAAGTATATTGCCGAACTATATTTGCCGAGGCATGTTGGCCGAAGTATACTTTCTCTTTCTTTTTATTCCATTAAATGCTTGCCAAGTCATTATGACCGTTTCTGCACCATTAAATGCTCCAGCCTATTGACTTGACTACCGGATATTGATGAGGGGGCCTGGGAGAACCCACGCACGTGACGTGGCCCTTTTGCCCTTTTGTTCTCTTTCTTCATTATGACAAGATGCTCATTACTAGAATGTTGCGTTAGCAGCCAGTTGGCAAGCAGAGCGTTTGGATCAGGCGCGACCCATCGCCAATGTGAGCGATCAATGATGATTTTACCCCTCATCAGGACCTATGCTCTCTCTCCAGCCAATTACGAAGTTCCAAATTGATTTTGAAGAGGAATCTTGATATGCCATCAAGGTAATTGGCTTATTAAATCTATCATAATTACACCTTGATTTTATTTTTAAAAATGCTAATCTTGGCATGTGCGATTCACATGAGGTGTTCTAGATGGCTATCATCCAATATTTTGAACTATTTATTTATTTTGATAATGGCACATCCAAGTCTTTCCTCAACATAATTGAACTAAATAGGATACACAGATTTAAAGTGAGAAAAAAAATATTAGAATTGAAATTGATGACTATTTTGTGTAAAGCCATACTTTATTTTCATAGATTTATTCCTTCATAAAATGTGATTATAATGTGATATGACTGATCCCGCGTCGTCAGGATAAAGGTAACGGCGGCTAATGACCCCGAGACCCCCACCGGTCTCGGGGTGCATCGGCATCTCCCCACCCCCGGGACCCCTTCCGGTCTCGGGGTGGGGTCATCATCTCTTGACCCCGAGACCCCCATCGGTCTCGGGGTGCATCGGCATCTCCCCACCCCCGAGACCCCTTCCGGTCTCGGGGTGGGGTCATCATCTCTTGACCCCGAGACCCCCACCGGTCTCGGGGTGCACCGGCACCTCCCACCCCCGGGACCCCTTCCGGTCTCGGGGTGGGGTCATCATCTCTTGACCCCGAGACCCCCACCGGTCTTGGGGTGCACCGGCATCTCCCCACCCCCGGGACCCCTTCTGGTCTCGGGGTGGGGTCATCATCTCTTGACCCCGAGACCCCCACGGTCTCGGGGTGCACCGGCACCTCCCCACCCCCGGGACCCCTTCCGGTCTCGGGGTGGGGTCATCATCTCTTGACCCCGAGACCCCCACCGGTCTCAGGGTGCACCGGCATCTCCCCACCCCCGGGATCCCTTCCGGTCTCGGGGTGGGGTCATCATCTCTTGACCCCGAGACCCCCACCGGTCTCGGGGTGCACCGGCACCTCCCCACCCCCGGGACCCCTTCCGGTCTCGGGGTGGGGTCATCATCTCTTGACCCCGAGACCCCCATCGGTCTTGGGGTGCACCGGCACCTCCCCACCCCCGGGACCCCTTCCGGTCTCGGGGTGGGGTCATCATCTCTTGACCCCGAGACCCCCTCCGGTCTCGGGGTGCACCGGCACCTCCCCACCCCGGGACCCCTTCCGGTCTCGGGGTGGGGTCATCATCTCTTGACCCCGAGGCCCCCACCGGTCTCGGGGTGCACCGGCATCTCCCCACCCCCGGGACCCCTTCCGGTCTCGGGGTGGGGTCATCATCTCTTGACCCCGAGACCCCCACCGGTCTCGGGGTGCACCGGCATCTCCCCACCCCCGGGACCCCTTCCGGTCTCAGGATGGGGTCATCATCTCTTGACCCCGAGACCCCCACCGGTCTCGGGTGCACCGGCACCTCCCCACCCCCGGGACCCCTTCCGGTCTCAGGGTGGGGTCATCATCTCTTGACCCCGAGACCCCCGCTGGTCTCGGGGTGCACCGGCATCTCCCCACCCCGGGACCCCTTCCGGTCTCGGGGTGGGGTCATCATCTCTTGACCCCGAGACCCCCACCGGTCTCGGGGTGCACCGGCATCTCCCCACCCCTGGGACCCCTTCCGGTCTCGGGGTGGGGTCATCATCTCTTGACCCCGAGACCCCCACCGGTCTCGGGGTGCACCGGCACCTCCCTACCCCCGGGACCCCTTCCAGTCTCGGGGTGGGGTCATCATCTCTTGACCCCGAGACCCCCACCGGTCTCAGGGTGCACGGCATCTCCCCACCCCCGGGACCCCTTCCGGTCTCGAGGTGGGGTCATCATCTCTTGACCCCGAGACCCCACCGGTCTCGGGGTGCATCGGCACCTCCCCACCCCGGGACCCCTTCCGGTCTCGGGGTGGGTCATCATCTCTTGACCCCGAGACCCCCACCGGTCTCGGGGTGCACCGGCACCCCCCACCCCCGGGACCCCTTCCGGTCTCGGGGTGGGGTCATCATCTCTTGACCCCGAGACCCCCACCGGTCTCGGGGTGCACCGGCACCTCCCCACCCCCGGGACCCCTTCCGGTCTCGGGGTGGGGTCATCATCTCTTGACCCCGAGGCCCCCACCGGTCTCGGGGTGCACCGGCATCTCCCCACCCCGGGACCCCTTCCGGTCTCGGGGTGGGGTCATCATCTCTTGACCCCGAGACCCCCACCGGTCTCGGGGTGCACCGGCATCCCCACCCCCGGGACCCCTTCCGGTCTCGGGGTGGGTCATCATCTCTTGACCCCGAGACCCCACCGGTCTCGGGGTGCACCGGCACCTCCCCACCCCGGGACCCCTTCCGGTCTCGGGTGGGGTCATCATCTCTTGACCCCGAGACCCCCGGTCTCGGGGTGCACCGGCATCCCCACCCCCGGGACCCTTCCGGTCTCGGGGGGGTCATCATCTCTTGACCCCGAGACCCCCCGGTCTCGGGTGCACCGACATCTCCCACCCCCGGGACCCCTTCGGTCTCGGGGTGGGGTCATCATCTCTTGACCCCGAGACCCCCACCGGTCTCGGGTGCACCGGCATCTCCCCACCCCGGGACCCTTCCGGTCTCGGGGTGGGGTCATCATCTCTTGACCCCGAGACCCCCACCGGTCTCGGGGTGCACCGGCACCTCCCCACCCCGGGACCCCTTCCGGTCTCAGGGTGGGGTCATCAGCGATTGGCATGCAGTTCAATCGAAAGAAATGATGACTCCAGGCCGCACGACGCACCCACGTGATTCTCAGTACGCCCGTGATTGCACCCCGTTACGGAGGGCCATACCTCATAACGGCGTATGGTGCATTGCATGTCCCTGTGCATGGCCATGCCTCGCTACGGCGTACGATTCGCTACCACTTGCGACTGTGCTGGTCATATCAGCCGACGGCGCGCACTGAATGCCTTCGCGGCTGTTGGACACGTATGATATCACGTCGGTAGGCGGTACGGGATGTCTCCGGCACGCACAGCGATGGTACGACGGTGATCTTCCGAAACAGTAAGATAGGATATTCGGACAGGTATAAAAGCACGTGCTCGCGCTGTAAGTAGGGATCTGAACTCTGGTTTTCTGAGCTTTCTTCCTCCCAGCAAAACCCTAACCGCCTCAGCTCTTTTCCGCTGAGCGGTTCTTTGTCTGAGCCCAAGTGACTGACTTGATCGTCGGAGGGTCCCTACCGGTAGCCGGTCTCCGGGGACTTTTCTTGCAGGGCTCCGAGGAGAAGGACGTCCGTCTTCCCCGACGTTTGAGGAAGGTGACTTGGCGTCATCAGATTGGCGCGCCAGGAAGGGGGGTGTAAGAAAGACGTCGAACCAGCAGCTTACTTTTTCTCTTCTTCAAGCTCTTGAAGCCATGGTGACGACTCGGACGAAGGGAGTTTCAGCCGGTCGCGCTGGGGGGCAGCGCTGCGGGGCCGGTCCACCCGCGGAGGCCCCCCCGGCTCTCGCATCCAGTATTCCGGAGCCTCTGCATCTCCGGGGGGCAGGGCCTTCTGCTCCAGAATGATGCTCCCGCGCCTGCTCCGCAACAACTCCAGGAGATCGATTCACTGCCCTGGCCACGCAGGTCCAGTCTTTGGCGGCGATGGTTCAGGGCCTGCAGCACCAGCAGGCGGCCTTGCAGCAGCCGGAGCTGAACCCGTCTGTCCCGGGGGTGGTGCAGCCCAGCCAGCATTCCTCCCGCCGGAGATCGCCGGTTCCTGTGGATCGTCGCCGCCGATCCCCGGCCAAGCCACACCGTGAAGCCTCTAAAAGACCCCGGTCTCCCTCTCGCCACGCTAGTGTTTCTCCTAAGCGGCGGCACGGGAAGGAGGCGGAGCGCCCGCGCCGGCATCGCCGCCCTCGCTCTTCTTCCGAATCTTCGGGGGAGGGCTCCTTTGATGGCCGGATGCCTCGTCGAGCCGAGCGTCGACTCGAGGAGTGTAATCAGAAGCTGGAGGAGCTTAGCCGTCGGATCACCCACCTGCCAGAGACAGATTACGACAGTCGGCCTCCCTTGTCTCGCCGCATCATGGAGGAGCCCATCTCCACCAGGTTCCGCCTTCCTCAACTAGATCCATACGACGGGACCACGGACCCCCTGGACCATTTGGAGAGCTATAAGGTACTCATGCAAGTCCAGGGGGCCACTGATTCACTTATGTGCGTTGCTTTCCCGGCCACTCTGAAGAAGGCTGCTCGAGCTTGGTATTCTCGTCTGCCGCCACGAAGCATCGACTCCTTCCGCCAGTTGGAGAGGGCTTTCTGGCCCATTTTGACGCCTGCCGGAAGATCCCGAGGGTGGCGGACAGTCTCTTTGCCGTTCAGCAGAAGAATGGCGAGCCTCTGCGGGATTATGTTGCCCGGTTCAAAGAAGCAGCCCTGGAGGTCTACAACCTGGAAGACTCGGTGGCTACCCTGGCTCTGAAGCGGGGGCTCCGCCCTTCTCGCTTCGCGTATTCTCTTGACAAGAAGCCGCCGGGCTCTTACTCCGAACTTCTGATCCGGGCCCAGAAGTACATCCGGGCGGACGAGGCCGACTTTTCCCGGCGCGAAGCTGGTGGGAGTGTCCCCAGGAAGCCGACCCAGCCGGAGCCTGCAGAAGCCCGCCCCAGGAGGCCTGAGCCTCCTCGCCGGCCAGACAACCGTCCTCGACCCCCTGCACCGAGAGACGGACCCTACACCCCATTGCTCGCCCCAATATCTCAGATCCTGCTCGAGATTGAAGGGGAGTCTTATCTGCAGCGCCCTCCTCATCAACCCGAAGATCCCCGGAACAAGAACCTCTACTGCCGCTACCACCGGGACCATGGCCACACACCGACGACTGCCGTCAGCTGAAGAAGCTATTGAAGACCTTATTCAGCGGGGCCACCTGGGAAAGTTCGTTCAGAGGAACAACCCGGGAGCTCCTGGCCCATCAGCGCCCCGCCGCCGGTGATCGACAATGCCCCGACGGAGAAGACGGTGGCGATGATTTCCTGGGGGGCAGGAGGCCCGTCGAAGAGACCAAGGGGAGGGGGGGGGAGCGAACTGTAATTCCTTTTTTCGAAAAGGACTTGGATGGGGTTGTAAATAAAGATGATGATAGCGTCGTCGTATCCATGACGATTGCTAAGCACCCTGTAAAAAGAATCTTAGTTGACAGTGGGAGCTCCGTAGATGTTTTGAACTACGATGCCTTTGTTCGTATGAACTTGTCACATGATCTGCTTCGACCTGTCGCCACGCCTTTGATGGGATTCACAGGAGATTCCGTGAA